>VZSR01003803.1:1739919-1906994 GCA_013398615.1 Brachypodius melanocephalos | reverse complement strand
AGAAAATATTTTTACCAGTTTTTGAGATTAACTTAAATTCATTAAATAAATAAAATAAATTTGCATACTTGAATTCTGATTCTAAGAGAATCTTAGAAAATATTATATTATTCTGTTGGAAAGAAAACATTGCTATGTTGGGAAAATATATTACATTCTCTTTGGCTTGCTAATAAATACACAACTTCCCAAGAATTCATGAATCTCATAAAATGCATGTTGGTCTGTAACTGTAGAATTAACATCACTCAGTTGACCAAAAGCATTTTTATAAATTGGTCTTTCACGTTAGATCTTGGAAATTCAAGAAAAGGTTTTACTGTGAATTGATGTTATTGTTTGGACATGAACACTTCAGTTTTTACCCCTATCCAGAGGAACATTTTAGCTCCCCCTCCTTTCTCAAACATATCACATGATCTTGTAAAAAGCCATCACACAGGGTTGCATCAGGTTGAAAATCTCAGTGTGGAAATGACATGCTCCTGCAGATGAATTCATCCTGGTGTGTAAGGACAGCCAACATGGGAAACAGATGTGATAGCTTAGAGCAGAATGTTCCCTGGTGTATAATGCAGTGATAAAATGTGGAACACTTATTATATTTGTTATGAAATACGAGATGCTTTTTTTCCCCCTAAGGCAATGAAGGAGCTCTCTTGGCTGCCTAAGTGATAAGTTTTTTTCAATATCACTAGACAATAAAACACTGGCAACCGCACAATAAATATCCACTCCAGGTATTAGTTCTACTGAAATTAACCCTTGCAACTTTTCAGCAACCTTATTGCTGTTGAAGAATAACGCACAAATTGCATATAACATAAATTCCTTGAGCAATCAAGTTAAAGAAAAGCAATCTGCTGTGGAGGATATATGTGTACAATTTGTGCGTCTGTACAATGTTCTTGTAGAGTATCCATAGTTGTGACTGTTTGTCAGAACTGAAAGAGGGACACTTTTCAAATTTTCCATAATTGTGTGCTATGATTTAATGGTATAGTTTTTGGTTTTTCTGTTTTACTAATTTACCCTTCAATGTTTCAAAAGCCATGTGTTTTTCCTTGCTAAAATGCAGAAAATACAGTTTAAAACTTCTCTTGACCAGCCCTCATAAATGCTGCAGACATTCTTGGCCATAATCTGTCATGATTTCAATGCAAATTTTTCCATTCTGATATGTCATTTAGAGCTTTGTTATGGCTGACATATTTCTTGGTATACATATGTTTCAGATTGTCATATCTTAATAAAGCAAAATGCAAAAATCATATTAAGCATTTTGCTTTCGTTAGAGAGGACTGTTGAATGCTCATGAATGAACTGGATGGTCTTGTGTGTCAACCCTCTGCTTCTTATCATCACCTCAATTAATGAGTAAACCTTACAGATATGAGTCTAAGAGAAACCAGAAGCACTCATGCACATACACAATGCCAATTTATTGGTTTAACCTGAAAACTCATCAATCTTACCCTTGGAATCTATAAATTATGAATAATATATTGATAATTGTGCTTTTTGTTATATTTTATACTTCCTTAGAGAGCCCTAGGGAATAACCAGGTCCTGTACTGGATGGGTAATTGGAAACCTCCTTTGCAGTCCTGACAGAGTCATCAGCCAGTTGCATACTTGGGAATAGGAAACAAAAATAATCCATTCATCAGTAGAAAGCCTTTAAGATAATCCTTTGAAACTGGTAAAAGTTATGTTCACACCATGTAACAACAAAAGTCATGTAAACATGGCCTAACCATTTGTAATTAAAATGCAGATTCCTTTCAAAATATAGCTATCTAATATATGTCTATGTATCTGTACACACATAAAAATCTAATTTCAGTTTCTGAGAACCCTTTTCAGAGTTTGTGGCATCAGAACTCTGTCACATCTTATTATTCTTATATTACTGTAGTGTGTTGTCAAAAGGTAGATCAGAACCTGATTGTATTATGTGCTTTGGAAACACAATAACTGAGATAATGTCTTGCCAGACAGATGGTTTGGTTATTCACTGTCTGAATCCACTGTTCATCTCTATCTTGTTCATAGTTTTGCTTCTGTTTCAAAATGTATACGAAAGAACTGGGAAGAATTCAGAAAAGGACAAAGCAGATGTTGAATGAAGGTACTGTGTCTTCCACTGGTAGAAGAGCAAAACATTGGATGGATGCACAGAGTGTCTTTCACTGAATAGAAAAGCTAAAAATATCAGAAAAAAGATAGGTGGAAAAGAGATGCCTTATTGAATCATTGGCCTCTGTGTTATTGAGATTTTGATTTTTCACAAGAGGTGATTGTGCAAAGGAACCCTACCCCATGTTACATTTAGGATGCTGAAAGATGACATGGGATCAGGAACTTTTACTAAACAAATTCTTGGAAGAAAACCCTGTGCAGGGTGTAAAAACAAAGATATAAGTCTTAGCTAGAATAGGTTGGGAGGGGAGAGAATACCTCTGGGAAGTGTTGCTGCAAGTCCTTTCTATTCGTGCTGCTCTGCAGTAAGCAGTTTTAAAACTAAGATGCCAAGATAGATGGACTTTCACTATGACCTGTCACGGGACCTTGTGTGTCTATTGATGGTACAAGCATAATTGTTGACTTGTTTAAACAGAATGCCTATCTTAAATAAATAAAATTATTTGTAATGAATCATACTTTTAGCGTTTCATCACTCAACAGGACCTTAAACACGTGCTTGGTGTTAAGCCTGTGATCAGTCAGTTAAAAGAAAGAGACAGATGTTCACCAAACTAGCTTTATTGCAGTGGAGGAGGTTGTCTGAAACAAAATCACTAGACAGAAGTAAAAAAATTTAAAAATTGCTTCTTGATTCGAATTGTACGTCAATGCAAACAAGATGCAATGGAGAAAGCAGGGGATTTACTCCAGGGCAATGATTCTGAACAGGCTCTCACTTTCTCTGCAGGGCAAATGATGGCAGCTTATTGCAGGATAAAATTGTGCTTACAGAAAACTGCTGCTCAAAGAGCAACTGGTGTACATAATAAATCCACACCCTAATTCATCTCATGATAACATATGTATACAGTCCTAGCTGAGAGAGATTTTCCCCAGATCTAGAGAAGAAAACAATGGATTTTTGTTACCCTGAAACCTTTTGAGGGAGCTTTATGAATTTGCTACCTGTTCTAGAGTCTGACATATTTTGTTCTCTACTGGAATCCATTACATGTATTTCCAAATTTGAAATGGAGAGGAAGCAATCTGAATTTATGTCCTGATTAAATTCACAGATTGTGGGAAGTACCCTGAATAAATCATGAGAATTTTCCATATTATCCTGGCCCATCTACTGTAGAGTTTGATTGCTGTAATCACATTTCAGTTAGTATACCTAAGAAGCTAAAGAAAAAAGAACCATAAAAGTCCTTGGACCAGTATAATACTTTTCCTATTCTGAATAAAACTGATAAAAAAATAACTAAGCCAGTTAATATATCAGCATTTTGTGATAGCTCAATTGGTAAAACTAAACTACAAAGTGTAATTTCTTGTTTCCAAGTAAAACATTCTACATCCACTACATGTCCCATAAAGGATCTTAGTTGACAGATCTTAGTTTGGCTTTGGGCAAAATAATTGTCTATTATTTTAGCTTGAGGCTGTTTTGTTTTAAAAATCAAATACTGATTCTGAAGAAATAGAGCAAGTCATTTGCTCTGAGAACACAGGGTTCCCACTGACAGTGGCTATTAAAAAGATTTAATGAAATCATCAGGAGTTGTTTGAAGCTGGTCTAGGTATATTTTTATACTCAATCTGCACATCAATATTAATTTCTTAATGCAGATGGTGGTTTTATTGGTACCCAAGGAAGGAAGCAGAAAAAACAGTTTACTGGAATTTTAAATTACAAGCAGGGCACAAAACTGATGGAAGCAAGTGTGAAATTAGACCTATGAAATACTATGAAAAATAAAATGCAGTAAATACATATGCAAATAAAAGGGGATGCTGGAAAAAATTGTGACCATTTCCATCTATTGAAAATGTATTTCAGTGACACCTGTCTTCTTCATCATGTTTAAGGTCTGCCAGTCAAACCATTATAGACCTCTTTTTGAAGGTTTAATTATGTCTTGATTAAATCTCATCTTAAAATAAATGGTGCATAATTACTGAGATCTATGGCAATAATATTGAAACATAAAATCACAGAAAAAGCCTTCAGGTCTGATCCATCTCCAGTTCCAGGACTTGTCTCTCTCTCATTTTATTTTTTTTTTCTCTCACCAGTGAAATTTCATTGTTTATCTTTCTGTTACAGAAAATTCTCCTGAAATCTCAGAGTAAAAAATATCTTCTGAAAATTTATACTATCTGTTTTGGTTCCAGGGAAAAGTATTTTTTTCATATAAAGAAAGTAGCCTGAAAAGTACAAATCAGGTAGTGGTTAACCTACATCACTTGATTAGCAAATTGTAGGTTAGTGACAATAAACAAATTTAGGGCTTTTGTAGGGGTACAAACTCAAAAGTCCATTCATAGGAGATGAAAGCTGTTCCCAGGTTCACTTAAGTTAGCTGAAGCCTATTTAAATGTTCTGTGTGAATTTCACTGCCATTTATTTATTGAAAGCTATACCTGGACATCTCCAAAACATTTTGTAGCATAGCATAATATAATGCTATAATATTATGCCTGTTTTATAGATGGGTAAGTTAGAAACAGCATCTAAACTCTTAAGTCCTCAGACTCTTAGGTGCTTCTATCCCATTTAGGAATCTCCATTCCTCTGAAAGAAATACTGAAGGTTTTAAGAGTCGATTAATCTAAAACTTCAAATTATCCTCAGTAGGAATAAGGAATAAATATCTTGGAAGATCTAGATCTAAAGATCTAGCTCTGTGTCTTCAGGAGGAGTGGGAGTAAAAAATTTTCATCACATTAAGCGGTCTTCCCATGCTAATTCAAAAATTATTTAAATAATGCCTTTCCAGAGATGGAAAGGAGGATCAGGAGTGATTGAATTGTTAACATATGTTGAATCATTGATGTGGAAAAAATGACCTTCTAAATATAAATAAACTGAAGTATGCCTAGGCACCAGAAAACTGTGTCTGAATTAAATCTAGGTGATCTCGTTTTCATCAATTTTCATTGGAGGCATCAAACTAAGGGTAGATGGTGTTTTCTCCTATGGACTAAAATTCAGTTGTACAGGAGTTTCAAAGGATAAAAATAAATTTGTCACCACAAGGACAAGAAATACACAGTTTATCACCGAAATGACATTCTTGAGAATGAAAAGAAAGACTCTGCTGATGGCAAGTACCAATAGTACCATAGGACACCCTTTCCTCTGTCCTTAAAAAAGAAAAAACTAAGGAGAAAGAATATTGAAATAAGTTGAGAAAAAAGCTATGAAAGAAAAAAGCATGGGTGGTTATGAATTTTTGTGTTATGTGCTTGTGGAATTTTCAAGGCAAATGTGATTTCATGATCCAAAAGCAACTTCCAAAATGTTTTGTAGGAAAGGTGTGCTCCTGGTAGTAGACAAACCAAATTTCCAAAGAGGTTGATAAACTACTCATGAAGGGCAGACACAGTACGAAATCTCAGCTTCACCACCTCAAGATGTCAGATATATATCTGTATCCCTGGAAGTGTTCAAGGCCAAACTGGATGGGGATCTGAGAAACTTGATCTAAAGGAAGATATCCCTGCCCATCACAGGGAGAGTTAACTTGATAATTTTCAAGGTCTGTTCCAATCTAAATCTTTCCACAATTCTATGATCACATATAAACAAATACATAAAGCTCACACTTGTAAGATTTTGTCTACTCATACAAGAAATCATCATTGTGAGCCAAAAATGTCTGTTTGGGAAAAACTATGAAGCAGTAGATACCGTTGGCCTTTTGTGGAAATGATTTTATATTTACAAAAGCTGCAGATTACAACTGATTACAGATCACAGAAATTTAGATCATATAGGAAAGGATGAAAAGGAATACAGGAGAAGGAGCTGTAACTGGAAGTCACACAGAGAGCAGGAGCCTACAGAAACAGGTTGCTTGCAGCAGCAGGAAAGCCAGGCTGAAGGCTTGGTGAAATTGTGTGGCATTTTCTTTCTCTACCTTTCTTGTCTTTCCACTCCTCCAAAATCGTATATGTAATTTGAGAAATTGCATTCCTTATTTTGAATAAGACCCAGGGAGCAAGTTTTGTTCAGAGAATGCTTTGTCTTGGGTTCATTGTGTCAGTGAGATCTGAGAATCAGCTGTACAGTAAAAAACTCTGTCATTTGGCATACGACTCTCAGTGTCTTCTCTCGTGAGAGTTCTCTAATTAATATTGTCTTTAAAAACAAACCACTTTTAAGGATTTAATTAACACAGAGTACTGACAGTTTCAGTTTAAGCTGAACCGGTTTCATCAATAAATGCTTTCATCATCCTTTGTTCTTTTTCTCTTTTTTGCACTTATTCCTTGTCAGTGAAAGGGTTTGGTTTTCCAATTTAACAAATAAGACATGTAGCCAGTGATGTTCGGATTCCCCTCTAAATATTTTTCTGTTTAAGGAAAGCACATCAAATTCTGGTATCAGACATTTTATTTATTTTTAACTATTCTTTTAAGCATCTTTGCAAAACAGAAGTACCTGTTCATAGATTATCCTTCTTTATCAAATTTGCTCTTCCAGTTATTCTCTAGTTTTCCAGAAAAAAGCTTTTGGCATTTTTAATCCAGATACTACAACCCTTAATGATCGTTAAGATTACAGAGTAGAAAGATCCACTTCTTTGTGTGAAAAGAAGATGAATAGGAATATTTCAACTGTTGTCCTCCAGATACTCAGAATAAGCTTTCATTTCTCCATCATGCTTTAAAAGATAAAAGGGGAAAAAATAAAAGGTTTTTCTGTTTTCTTAGAAAGCTCTTCAGCAGGTTATTCACATTGAGTCAGATTTCTCTTTAATTTGTTTTTGCATGTCCATCTGTGGAGCTGCTCTCAGTTCTAACATCTTCTGTGAGTCAGTCTCATCATCCATCTCATCCCACAGTAGCAAGCTTTCCCTCATATACTGACCTTCCTTCTCTTTTCCCGGAAACTTTTCATTTTGAACTACAACATATTCTGCTTGCTTTGCCTGTTCCCTTCCATGGCTGCCCTTTTGTGGAAACTTTCTTTCTGCCTCTGTATCTCTTCCCCCTATACATAGACCAGGCATTGGTTCTCTTGGTCAGTCTGCTTCTGCTTGTTGCTTTGTCTTTGAGCTTTTGTTTGACCGTATTTGAATCAATCAATCATTTGAACCAATGATTGTCATTGCTGGGAGCTTTTTCCCAGATGGTTTTGCTGTCCTTACTATTAAGATGCATTTCTTCAGGGTGAAATCTTCCTTTCAGCAATGTCTTCAGTCATGTAGGGTGAGACATCCCACAGCCCATCCTGTCAATTAATAGAGAATCTCTAATATTTCCAAATTTGCTTGTAGATGCTGGAGTTTGAATTTCCTTCATTTGCATTCAGTTCTGGATGAGAAAAGACCCACAATTTATCTCTTTGAAGTCTCATACTGCCATCCATAAGAGCCACTGGACACCCCTCATCACTTTCTAGGAATTTTACCATTTTTGCAGAGGGTACCAATTCATTCACTCCATTTACCCTATGTTCATTGCTACTGAAGGTCCATTTTGTAAAATAAGACTTGGTTGCAATGCTTGGGTTCTCTCTATGGGGGCTGTTTTTGCATTTGTTCATTTTTTCTCATTTACATCTTATTAATCTCTTTGTACTGGCTGGTGTCACTGCACTTTGTGAATTCTATGGCTGGGTAATAAGAAGGCACCATATTTTTAAACACATGCTGGTTATTTATTAAACAATGTATTGAGACATTTAGTCTCTCTCCTGTGCATATCAGTAAACTGTCCTTTTGCAGCCTCTGGTCCAACCCCAACCTTCATTCAGATGATTGCATTGAGATAAATGACTGAAAAAATAAAGCATTTCACACAGAGGGTTAGTCCTGCATCCCAATAGTCTTGTTGTTACTAGGAAATCATTCAATCTAGAATTTCATTTTGGTCAGTGTCATCTCATTACAGTTAATCGCATCCCACAGCGCTAGTAAATTATTCTGTCACTCTTAATTTCAAGCACATCTCAGGATATGTGTGCAGCAGTGTCACTGCTGAATTTTCTCAAGCTAGGACCAAGGTGCAGTCCAAATGCTTTAATGCAACACTCTGACCCAAGTATCATCCACAGTATATTCATGACACTTCCATGCAGGCAAAACATTACAGAAATGGAACAATCAATATTTAGACTATAAACCTAGTTGGTTTTACGTATTTGCAATTCTGTGATTTATCTTATTTCTACGTAATTTTATCACACGCTGACACTGGTGTGGGTTGAGACATTAGGAATAATGTGTGGTGGGAGACTGATTTGGGGGGTTAGAGACCTTGGTTTCAATTTGATTTGGAATGAGGGGTAGCTGGAAAGCTGCTGTGATATATTAAGCCTAACAATTCTAAAGGTGACAGGGAGAAGAAGAGGTTATAGGCTCTGTCATCCCATGGTCTTCTCCAAGAAGGTCTGAATGTGAGTTCTATTTCTAGCTCTAACACTAACTTTATACCTCACTTTGAACAACACCTTTCACCTCTGTGTTAAGTATTCTTCTATCCTTGGTCTGCCATATCCATTTAAATGTTAACTATCCAGGTTATTATGAGTTTATACTATAACCAATTAAATTCTTTAAGCTGATAATACAGCATCAAATCCAACCAACCAACCAACCAACCAACCAACCAAAACAAAAACCCACCAAAATCCCCCAAACAAACAAAAAAATCATACGAACCCAAATAGCCATCACAAAATCTAGTCTTGAATTTTATCACAAGAGCAGGAAGTGAAAACAAATCCTCCATCTTTAATCCTTGCAAAAGAAAATTTTGCTAAGAAAGGACTCAAGTCTCTATCAACTTTGTCCTGACAATATCACTTTTCAGCTTTTGCTATTATGCAATTTGAGTCCTGAGCAAAACAAAGAACCAAAAATGATGTGTGATTAGAGGAAGACAAGAGTGTACCTTTCAAATTACTTTTATAATTACAACAAAGAATAAAATCCATCACAGAGAAGATCACTATATGATGAAAAGAACATGATTATTGACCAAACCATCTTCCAGTTTTGATGCCAGTTTAATAATATCACCACATGTGTTGCAGTAAAACTAAAAGAGGAGATGAGTGTCTGAATTAACAATGTTTCTGCATCTGGAAATGTTACTTTCCCTGTTAAAGCTACCTCATCCTTATGACTCTGCCCTTTCCCACATTTTCATAACTGATTCATAAGCGATTCACATGAAGACTTCTCTTGAGCGACTGTAAGTAATCTTTCATAGTGACTGTAAATAATCTTTCCTCTATTGTTTACTCTTTTTTGGCATCAGTCTGTGGTAGTGGATTGCACAACTTGCTGCTTCAGCAGTCTCCTTCTGGAGCAAACCTGAGGATGCAAAAGTTACTTTGTCCTCCGTGCATTAGAGCTGGCTTTGGGAGACGAAGCGACTGGGACAAGATACCAGCAATCCCTTAGCTCTGCAGATGGTTCTGTCGTTGCCTCCCTGTTCTGTGACTGACTTTATTGTCCCACAGCTTTCTTGGTTTCTATTGCTGGCTGGTGGATCTCCACAGATATTTTGCTTCAGTATCTCTGCAATGTGAATAAAAGTGAAATGTCTGCAGCTGTCTTGGCATCCATTTCATGCCTACTGATTCCAACACACATTGTCATTCTAGCAAAATGCCCAAAAAGTTACTCCATGATCCCTCTTAAGCCAGCAGTACTGTCCTTCATTGCATGATTCAGAACACTTTATAGACAGTGTAACCTTCCCTGACAACTCTAGGAACCTGACATGACACAGTAAGGATACTCCCTGTTGTGTCTGCTTTCTGCTTAGCATTGAGGTCTTGAGTGAACTCTGTAGGCTCAGGGGCATTTGTCAGAACTATTGGTATGTCATGGCATAAATATGGCTTTCCTTGCTCCTGTAACATTTCTTACTACATCCTGCCCAAGCGATGCTCTAAGGCTGTGTCCTCTGAAACTGGTAACCTTTGTGAGGACAGAATCTATTCTAGCACTCATCCAAGAGTTTTCTTTTGCTGGCCTGTCTAGTTTTCTATCCTGTGGCTAGTTTCAATCTAGGATATTACAAACATTGTTATAAGCTGCTACTTCAGGGTATTGCGAGTCAGAGCATGCAGCATGAAAAATATATGTGTATGCGCTGGCGTATTATAACCATAAATGTATGATGAACACTGCTCATCTGTGTTGGAGAAAAATGTTTGTTGCCTAAAATGCAAATAGTGCTGAGTCTTCCACTTCTCCTTCCTGGTAAACCTTGCAATTTCTCTGATGCTGTGTCTCTTGCTCTTCCTCTGTCATTGACACTGCTTGCCCTAATCTGCTCATGACACATTTTAACTGCCTTCCAGACAATCCAATCAACCCAATGGCAGGTCTTTTCAAGCCCACATTTCTTGCATAACTAAGTGTCTTTGTTTAACTGCAGTTGGAAAGTAATCCCCATGCAGCTGCTCCCTCACTTCCCCCTGGTGGGACAGGGGAGAGAATTGGAAGATTAAAAGTGAGAAAACTTATGGATTGAGATGAAGATGGTTTTATAGGGAAAGAAAAGATGTACATGCAAACTGAGCAAAACAAGGAATCATTCACCACTTCCCATGGGCAGAAAACTCTTCAGCCATCCCCAGGAAATCAGGACTCCATCACACGTAATGGTGACTTGGAAGGACAAACACCATCACTCTGAATGTCTTCCCTCTCCTCCTTTCTTCTTCTCCCCCCAGTTTTGTATGCTGTGCATGATGCCATATGATCTGGAATACCTCTTGGGTCATTTGGGACAGCTGTCCCAGCTGTGTCCCCTTCTAAGTCCTTGTGCACCCCCAGCCTCCTCATTCTGTGGGGTGGGGAGCAGAAAAGCCCTTGGCTCTGTGTTCAGTGTGAGCACTTCTCAGCAATAGCAAACCCATCCCTGTTTGTATCAACACTGTGTCCAGCAAACATCCAAACTGCATACCAGCTATTCTGGAGAAAATTAACACTCTCCCAAGAAGAAACATCATACAAAGACACTATAAAAATTCACTATTGAGTTATCATTTCTGGGAGGAAAAGCCTGGACTTGATTTCCATCAGAAAGGCTCTGTGCAAGTGAACAAAGAAATGTAACACTGCAAAATCACAAGATGAAACGGTTGAAGGAGGATTTCTCCCTGTGCTGCATAGTTTCATTTTGATGAGAAAAACAGAAAAGTGTGGTAGAAGCAATGAAGGGAAAGGGAGCCAACAGCGAAAATGGCTCTGCTAACAGTAGCTGGCAGGTTTCTTCCACTTTTTATATAATCATTAGTATCTGCTATAAAGTCTTTTGTGAGGAAAATAATTTAATGTTATCTTTACAGACAAAAACAGAGGTGAAATTGAGGAGAAACTAAGGGAGGCTGAAATTACTGAAGATCACACAAGAAACTGGAAGCACAGAACGAAATCTGGTTCTTTCTATTGCTGTATTTTTTTTTTCAATTTTATTAGCAATGTGTTGGACTCATACATGGAAAGAAGCAGAGCAATAATTTTCATCTCTATTTTCACTGCCCTCACATGAGGCTTAGGATATAGTCCAGTCTTTTGCATTTCATGGAATAAGCAGTAAGTCTCACGAAATTCAATATTTGACAGAAATACAGATATCTGCACACACCTTGTATCCTACCAATTTAAAGTTTAATTAAGCCTCTTGTGTTAAGTCGAATGACCTTGCATTTGCTGGGGTCAAAGTGTTTATATAGTACATATGTAGCACTGTGTAGCTCACAGGAAAGTTTCCTCTATTTTTCTCAGGGCTGCAACCTGTGCAAAAATTGATGGAGATAGATTAGGAGTGAACAGAGTTGTTTCTACTCTATGGTGAATAGCTCTGGCTAGAGTTGGCCTAAAAACAGGCATAGGAAGATAAGTTGGTTCACATTCAGCTGGGAGAGAAGTATATAGGTTAAGTGGCACTAATCGCTGAGCAATTGATTTAGGTTTGGATCCTTCCAAAAATTGCAGTCTCCCTGATGGCTCATTGGGGCTATCATATGTTGTGATGGGGACAGTTTTCACACTTGATGGGATGATGATACCTTTTCCCACTGTGAATGGTTCTTTACATTGATGGGTTTTGCATTTTATGCAAACTCCATGTGGCAAACAAAAATGACAGATACTGTAACCTAAAACTATAAACTAGGCTTCACATATCCCCTGTATTCCTGCATCTCTGATGAGATTTTTTTTGCCAGTCCCCTAAGACTAGTTGAAGTTTTTTGTGTTTTTGTTTGATTTTTTTTTTTAAATATTGTTATCCTGTCTTACAGAATATTTCAATAAGTAAATAAATAAACTGTAAAAGTTTTGAAAGTAAATTTTGTTATATGTGTTGTTCTCAAATGACCATAAATATTCCTCTTCTGAAGTCTCATCAGGGTATGAAACTTTGGTGGTTAATATCTTAAGAGGCTTAAGAAGAAAATCTGGTTATTTTTATGATCGTCTGCTAAATTGTTAAATCTGTCAAACTTGATTGCATTTTACAAGTGTGCCTTAGTTAGAAGACAGCTTTATTAGCATGTTCCTGATAGAGTCCCCATTTCAGTTTAACTGGACAAGAAAATAAGCACTAAAAACATAAGTGTATTGCATTAAACAAAGCTGGACCAAGGGAATATGGCAAAATGAGTAAAGCTCCTATTTAATTTCATTGTTTGCTCTAGCACAGTGGATGATTTCTTATTCCAACTAATCTATGCGTCATGTCTCTAATCCCCTTACTGCCAAAAAATCAACCTACAGCTGATCCTCGAGGAGCATTTGGCATTTATTTTGTGAAATTTTCAACTTTATGGAAAGAAGTTTTGCCTGTATTTTATGTCCATTGACGAGTAATTATTTTTTTTTCTTGCCTACAAAGTTGGTGCAACTGAAGAGTTATTTCCAATCTATGTGACTGTGTTTGTCTTTGGAAGGAGGAGGGATAAAATAGATGAGAATAAAATTCAAGTTTTCCTATTTTTTTAAAAAAAAATTATTTTGGATGGCATTTGCCAGGGCTTGCCTGGGAGCTGCATAACACATAGAGGTGGTATGAATGTCTCTCAGGGTTTCAGCTCAGCCTATAGCAAATGGCTGATCTCATCTGAGAATTAAAAACTACATGAGGGAATAATGATTGTCCTCTCCTGGAAAACATGTGAAACAATACAGAGCTACTTCAGAAGGTTTGTTATAGTACAGACATGTGTGACCAGGAATTCAGTTGGTCCTTACACAAAAAGTGTTGCTCCAGCTCCTGTTTTTGTTGGTGGCGAATTCCTATTGACATTTTGATAAAGAATCTTCACCTAATAATTGTTGTCTGCATTGTGTTGCCTGAACTTATCACTGTGTTTTCAGTTCTATTTCAGTCTTCAATGATTTGGTGCATGCTTTAGCAGTGCAGGGTATGCACCCTGATGTTAGAAAAGGACTTGAAATTGATATTAAAAAGCTTGTCCTAGCATGCAGAGATAAACTTCAATCTGGACCTTATAAATTGTTTTATGCAGATTATGCAGAAAAATTCCCATATGTAACAGGAAGGTGCCATTTTGAACCTTGAGGTTCTGGACACCAGATCTTTGTCTCAAGACCTGAAAATCCCATTGAATCCCACTGAGAGACTGAGAGGGCTTTTTTTTTTTTTTTTGAATAGTGGATGGAATTTTATCTAGCTTGTTTTAAAGCAGTGAGAGGTATTCTTCTACCTAGAAATATAAACCTGAGTAATGTTGGTGTCTTTTCTGGCTTGCTGAGTTTAAGTTGCAGTGTTTTTCTTGTTCACGGATATTAACTGCAGCCAGAAATGGGGAATATGACAAATATTATTGCACAAAGCTTCCAAGCAGAGTGCATACAGAGGATAATATGGCCATACAAACTGAGTTCATTGCAACCAGTGTTATTACTCTGAGTGTCAAAGCAACAAATAGTGGCTGGTATCTGCTGTAGTAATGCCAATATCTTTGGCACAAGTTGAATGGAAAGATGTACTGGTTTTCTAGTAACTTGACAAATGACAAAGGCAAAAATGATGCCTTGTCAAGATGACTTGGACAAGTTATTTACTATGTATTTCTAGGGCAAAATAATAATAAATAAGAAATATTTGTCCTGGAAAAGAAAGATTTGCAGGCTGTTTCCTTGCCAACAAAAGATATCTTTTTGCTGAGCAATACAACTGTGAAAAAATGCTCATATTAGTTGTAAAACATTCCCAAAGCAAGAAAAGAGGCTGACTCGGATAAAGCAAAGAGCTCTTTCATATGATATCCAGAGGTACTACCAGCTGTGGTAGAAGTAGAATTTTGTCCTTTAGCATTGAAAATAAAGCAGAGCTCTCTAATTGCTCCAAATGTTACAACTGTTACGAAAATGCACTGCATCTAGTTTGTTAGTGTATCAGGACCTTAATAATTGATCTGGACTTCAGCATGTTAAGTTGATAAAACAAAGATCAAACAACTTCTCTTCACTAGGCCTGGCTCAGAGTGTCAGGCAGGAGAAAACAAAGGAGTGTACAGAGATGGGTCAGCATATGCAAAGCAGTGCAACTGTTCACTGTCACAGAATCACAAAATGGTTTGGGTTGGAAAGGACCTTAAAGATCTTCTAGTTCTACCCCGCTTCCATGGACTGGGACATCTTCCACCAGATCAGTGAATCATGGCTGCACCCAGCCTGATCTTGAACTCTTAACAGAGTTAAAAATCATCATCTGGAAGAAGTCTGAAGGCATCAGGATTAAACTGTTGGAAAGACATAGATGAAAGTAAAAGAAGAAAATGGTAAAGACATGAAAAGTAAATGAAAGAGGCTGGTGTCATCATCCAGTATGTGATGAGATAGCACTGCTGTTAAAGAAATTTTACCACTCGGCTCCCATCTCCATTAGATAGGCATATTGGCTAGATCAGTTGTGATATTTGGTAGCTTGAACAAAGTGCCTCAAAATGGGGATCACAAGCATAGAAATCCCTGGGCAATTATACCCTTACAGTTTTGCTGACTGATATTGCTGATATTGCTGACTGATGGGGAGGAGGCAAACAGTGCTTTGTGTACTCTTTTGCACTTATGCTGTGCAGAAATAATCTGCAAAACTCACATATCACTGTCATATATCTACATACATGGATAAAAAGAACAGGGCATAAAAGATAGAATAAAGTGCTCCAGTTTGTAAGCTAGAGATTTCTAAGGGAGGACTAAATTCATTGTAATAATATTTGTTATTCATTATTGAAGTAATAGATTTTTATCTGAAATAATGTTTGTTGAAATGTATTTAAAGATAGCTGAAAATTAATAATTTTACTGATAATTTATTGCCTAATATTGCCTAAATTTACTGATAATTTATTACTGAACAATAGAAATTATATGGTTTTCCATATCTATGTGCAATATGAATAGATGAATAGAGGTGCTACAAACTTTAAGTGAAATATTGATGGAGAAGCAATGAGAATTATTTTTCATCACAATTTACTCCTTGCAGAGGACTGATTAATATAAATACAGAGCACAATACGTGTTCTCGAATTTTTTATTAACTTAGTTCTTCTTATTAAAGAGGAATTAATCTCTGATCTTGCATTTATACATTGTGCAGTATTACTCACAAGAGTAATTCCCACTCATTCCTATGAAAATGCTCTTTAACATAATAATGTGTATCCAACAAGTGGTTGAAGGACATACTCTAAAACAATACATGCTAGATGGGGCTCTAACAGCATTTTAATAGAAAGGCTTTTCCTCTGAAGTGGGTATTTGTATCAGGATTATTTACTGGAGTACTCTTTATTATATAAATCAGAGAATTTATCTACCAGCCATGGTGGAGCTTATGCATAGGTCTACTAAGAATCCAGCCCAAATCTTTTGTACTTGTTAGTCAGGTTTTATGCTTGTTGCTGCTTCTAATTGACAGAGTTACTGTCTTTGACTAGTTGATCATGCTTTTATTCACTGAAAATTAGAAATTATTGTAATTGTAATTCAGGCTTTTTCCCCTGTGATGAAACTCAAAAGGTTAAATCATATCTTTGATGTGAGGGCTAAGCCATGTCTTTGATCTGTAAACAGGGGCACTAAAACTGAAAGAGCCTCACCTGTTTGTGAGTAATTACTGTATATTAATCTGAAGTCAAGTCTGAAATTATATTGCTCTATTAGCATATCAAAGGCTTTCAGAGCAGAATATTATTTGACTAGGAGTTAGCTATTTAAGATAAGCTTGCAGGATGTCAGAAAAGTCATATTGCAAACATTAAAAAAATCTAGAAAGGAATTCTAATCAGCAGAATATATAGTCAAACGCAAACGTATTTGTATACAAGATATATGAATATAAGAATGTTATTATGCTCCATTTCTCATAGTATAAGTCAGAAGAAAGTAAGGAATGTTGGAACTACATCTCAGTACTTGATGTTTTACTGGGAGTTAGGATGATCTTCTTTTTGTAACATATTTCTGATTTGGTCAGTCTTTTCAAATTTCACTCCAGGTGATTACTGCAGCTTTAGAAAGTCAAGAAGGATAGAAATTTAACTATCCCAGTAAGCTCTAACTGACTGTGACTAAAGAACTTGTAACAATAGAGGTTCAAATCACCTCTGGCTGTGGAGGGAACTGAATTTGTGTTGCCAGCTCCAGGGTGGACTGAACTGGTGAAGATGACCTTGGTCAGTCATGTGTGCAAAAAGAAAAAGCCATGGGTTTATGTGGGACAATTGAATTCTGTGGGTCCTTGCCTGAGCCACCAATCTGAGAGTCTTGTTGAGTGCCAGGAAAAACTTTCAGTACTTCCCATTGGGCTTTGTCAGTTCATTGTGTAGGGGGCTGTGAAACTAAGCACTGAACTCTGACTCCTGTGTGAAAGGAACTAAGGCCCCCACCTGAGATTACAAATTCCATTTCTAGAGCTGAGTGTGGCGATGTTGAGTGTCATGGTACCTGAGTGAGCCTCTTGGAAAATCTGGATCTAAACTATGGCACTGTGAGTTATGAATATTAATCTTACAGTTTCATGAAAATAAATGTTGCTGATGACTGAAAGCACAATGTCTACATCAATGCCTTGGACAGAAGTGGACAAACCTAAAGAAATCTTGAATAAAATCAGCTTGACTTGAAGAGTCTATTCCTTTCTGTAATATATCTTGCCATCTTTTGAAAATAAATGACCCCTTATTATTCAACCTTAAGGAGAAGCACTAATGGACATATGTAGTTCTTCAGGGGATGATGACAGTACATTAGTCTAAAACACAACTTAAAAAAAAAAAACTCACATAAGAAAATTAAATAAAAGATCAAATAATTTGGACAATGTTTTATAACTATATATTAGCCAAACTTAAATAAAAGTTAAAGTAAAAAGAACAGAAGAGCCTGATTCATTACTTAAAATGTAGACCATTTTCTTTGTCCTCTGTGAGTTACTGCTTCTTGTGCAGGTTATTTGCAGTTCTTTATAAGTCTATAGATTAGACACTTCAAGTTCTTTTTATCAGCTGTCTTGAGAGATTTTACTATGAAGACTCAAAGTTTGGAAAAAAAACCCCCACCATAACACTCTGATGCCCTTTTCTGGAAGAATAATCAATTTTTCACTAAGACAAAATTTAATTCCTGTATACATTTTCCAGATGCCTGTTAAATAAAATTATTAGCCTTGGCTAGATAAAGCTTTGTGCAGTAATATGTAGAAAGTGTATGTGAAAATCCTATCCAAGCATAATAGTCAGAACCTGTTATCTACCATGTATAATAAAGGATCTTCTAGGGAAATGGACTGATTTTACATGTTTGGCTCACCCAAGTTTCAGTCTAGCACAACATGTTGTCTGATCTTCAGTTTTCAATTCTCTACTATGCTATCCAAATTTTATGTTCATATTTCTTTACAAATATCAATATATGGAGGAAGCTTTAAGAGGAAAGGTGGAATTAACTACTAGAATTTGAAATTAAAGAAACTGACTTTGTAAAAACCACACATAAATTATATATAGAGCCAAGAAAAGTTCAAGAATGGTCAACTGCACATAAAAGTAAATGATTCTGCCACTTCAGAAGCCCTTTAGCTGAGATGCTAGAGGTTATTCCACAAGGCATCAAATTGTAATTTCTTCCCTAGAACTTGACTAAAATGGACTCATGATGAATGGAGTAACAGGTCTTTCACCTATTTATTTTTGCTTTTATTGCAGGAGGGGTCATTAAATAACACAGAAATCTAAATGAATATTGTCACGGTAGTGTGCAAGACTTTCCTCCTTTGGATGGGTTTTGGCAATTATCTTTATACGTAATGAAACTCAGTTGAAGGTAAAATATATTAAACTTCTTTACCTCAGTAGCATAGTCTATGGGAACATGTGCAGTAACAGAAGTTCATATGCCAAGTCAAATAAATGACCATTTTTCAACTATTTTCTCCATAATTTTATGTCTTTAGTTTAAAATATGCAAGAGATTTTTCCTTCTTTCCTTAGATGCTTCCTATCTCATACCTGAAAAATCACCTAACCTCATAAAGTACAAAGAGGCCGATGTTTCAACATTGGTTCATGAAACTATCTCATAAAATATTCCTAAAGCCTTATAATTAAGATAATTTTCTTGCATTTTATATGTCATAATTACAGCCAATATTAATATTTAAAGAAGATAATGTAACTGGAACGTGTATGAAAGATGTGAAGGAGTACCTTGAATCTTTTAGAGCATTTCCCATCTATTTGCTTGTATAAAGTTTACCAGAATGGATAATGGATCTGGAGAGTGTGAAAAATTTGCATCCTTCTTGCCTAGACCAGTCTATGTGAATGCATATTTTTGGGCCAGTATCTTGACTTACAGAACTCTGAAACTCTAGCTCATAGTTCCAGGGATGCTATTAGCTCACTCACAGCTTTGCTTTGATCATGTGCAAAAGCATTCTGATTTTGAGACTGTACTTTCATACCTTGAAGTGTAATTTAGAGACATGCCTCTGAAATGTTGTGTCAGCATTCTTCATAGAGTCACTAGGTTTTGAAAATGGAAAGAAGTCTCTGTGTCTGCTTTTCATCTTTTTTATAGAATCCTTTCTTGTCCAATTGCTGTTGCAGAGTGATTTACTTTTGTATGAATGTTCTCCCTCAATTTCTCCTCTCCAATATTTGTTCCCACATTTTGTCAGTGCAGTGTGTTTTTGTCATCATCGCCAGACTCTACTGCATCTTTGCTCTTTGGCTTTAAAGATTGTAATCTACATCATCCCTACCTACTACTTTTTTTAATGTTATGCTCAAAATTTGTATCTATAGACTTTCTTCTATAATCTAGTACAGTTTTTGTCCTCATACATCTGTTTTTCCTGTTATTTACAGAGCTGTAGAAAAGAATTTCTAGTAAAATTCACTGAAATTCTTGTCTTTCAGCTAAGCCTTCCTTCCTATCTAATTCTCTGCAGCCTCTGTGAAATACTATGGCTCCCAAAGCTATTGTAAGATTTCCAAAATTTCTTCACAGAATCATAGGACTGTTGGCTTCTGCAGATCATCAATTCCAACTCCCTTCCTGGGAGAGCAGGTGGCACAGGATCATGTCCAGGTGGGTTTTGAATGTCCCCAGGGAGGAAGACTCCATGACTCCCCTGGGCAGCCTGTTCCAGTACTCTGCCATCCTCAATATAAAGCAGTTCTTCCATGTGTTGGTATGGATCTCGTATTTCAGTTTGTGGCCATCGCTCCTTGCCCTGTTGCTGGGTGTCATTAAAAACATCTTCCTGACACTCACCTTAGAGATATTTATGTGTACTGATGAGATCACCTCTCAGCTTTCTCTTCTCAAGACTAAACATCTCTCTTCACAAGAGAGGTGCTGCAGACCCCTCATTGACCTACTCCAGTAGCTCCTTGACTTTCTTGAACTGTGGAGACCAAAATTGAACACAGTACTTCAGATGTGGCTTCCTAGGACAGAGTAGAGGGACAGGATCACCTCCCTTCACCTTCTGGCCACAGTCCTCCTCACCCCAGAATATTATTTGCCCTCCTGGCAGCAAGGGCACACTGATGGCTCATAATCAACTTGTCATCCACAAAAATTCCCGAGTCTTTCTCCACAGAGCTGCTTTCTTTTCAGCGTCAGGCCCTGGCCTGTACTGATATTTAGGGTTATTTCTCCCCAGGTGCAGTACCCAACACCTGCCTTTGTTGTATTTTATAAGGTTTTTCTCAACCCAACCCTTCAGCCTATCAAGGTCCTGTTGAGCAGCAGCACAGCCTTTGGGGGTATCAGCCACTCCCCTCAATTTTTATCATCACCTGAACATTATTCTACAGTTCTTTTCTTCTCTTTTTTTTCTTTCTTACTATTTGCCAAAAGATTATATATACTTGGTTTTGGTTCAGTGTCAATCTGAATTAGAATATACTTCAAATTTCTGAAGAATTAAAAACTTCCTGGATCCTGCAGCTCTTCAGAAAAACTGGTTTTTCCATCACAAATTGCACAGCTTGAGCAACTGACAAGAATACCAACATAAAAGAAATTCAAGATCTGAAAATGCTGGAATGGAGATACCAGGAAGGCAGAAAGAACTCTGTCCATCCCCTGTTTTGAACTCAGGGGAAGGCTGTCTAAACCTAGACAGCTCAAATGAAATTAAATGTTCCAGGTTTTGCAAATAGGCATTTTCTTTTTTTTTAGACTGTTAAATCAAAAGAGCCAGAAAGTTGTACTCCTTCATCAAAATGGCATTTACTTGTATTTTTATTTTTTGTATTTTTGGTCATCATATGACATTCTGATATCATATGATATTCTGATATTCAAGAATTATAAATTTGATAATGAGTAACTACTGTGAATACTGGAGAAATAAAGGATTAAAATTCACTGTTATTATTATGAGATATCAATAAAGATATGTAGCCAATGCAAACTTATTAAAATGGCAGCTCATACATGATTAACTAAATACTTTGAAACATTTATCTAAAAATTCAACGATAAGTTAGGGGGAAAGAAAAACCTCACAACTACATTCTTCATTATTAAGATACTTCCAGCAACAGGAAAAGAACCTGGATAGAAATGGCACTGTATAACACATATCAGATAAGAGATCTTGCTGAGGCTTGGCACTAACGCCTAAAAAATGAATTATCTGTAAAATGCAGTGCTAGTGGAAATATCTTATTTGTCTAATTACACTTGCAGCAAAATGCTGTGTGTAGGAAAACAGCATGAGGTGGGGTTATTTAATCTTATTTAAGTAAACATTATTGCATATTTTTCCTTTTATAAGAGCTCTGATTTGCATGTGTACATATTAATTATCACATTAACTCCAGACTGGTTATGAAAAAGAAAATGATGCTGTTATATTTAGCATCACGTACCATTCAGCTTTATGTACAGAGAAGTTTCAAAATATGTATGCAATGAGGAAAATTATATAAACTCCTTCAGTTATTAATCACTCATGACCTATAGATTTTTTTACCTTATCAACACAATTAATATTGAATTTCTAGCATCAGTTTTAGTGCTTGTGCAGACTTTATGCTAAAATTCTACTTAGTTACTTGTAATTATGCTGATTTGTTACTAATCTGTGGGAGGGATTTCGGTAGGTGATTTGGGGTTAAGATTTGCAATTGTGTTAAGTCTGGGAGTGAACTCCATTAAATTTATAAAGATGTTTATAATCTTATAGTTTTAGTTGTGGCTAAAAATATCAACAAGAGAGCTTTAAAAAAAATAAAGCTCAAAAGACCAGTTTTATAAAAAAGCTACTGAACATCAGCCATGTCTTATAGCTGTGTATTTAAAAAGGCAATAAAATGGATCTTAATTTACTTAGCAGACAATACCAGCAGACTGATATATTCATTGATTCACTCAAATACAGATATTTTCATGGATTTAGCTTTTGAACAGTATTGTTTCTGCTATCTACATTATTTTAATGTGGTCTCAACCCATGCTAATTTAACATTAAAAATTGTGTATGAACCAGAAGAGAGAGAATTTTAGCATCTCAGAGCACATTCTCCATGCCCAGATAGAACACTTCCAAAAGGTATCCATTTTATCTTACTTTTGAGAAGATTTGTTATCAGATGTTAGAAGTTAATGTCCTAACCCCATAAATAAGGAAATCTAACTAAATCTTCTCACAGCTATTACGTTCTTCACCTTTCCATTCACTATCTTCTTGATCACCCTGGCAGTGCAGAGGTATGCCATCAAGATTTTCCTGGTTTTTTATCTCTTTCTAACTCAGCTTTGCCCTTTTTTACTCACTTCTGCCAACAAAGTCAGCTGTACCTCACTCAGTCCTAGAGCAACAAAAGTGCCTTTATCTGCCTCTCTAAGAAACTTTGAGCTAGTGATGAAACTTTGTGCAAATGGAAGATATTCACATCAAAGCACTTGAATACATGGCAGCAGTTAATTGTTGCTTGTAACACTAATTTAATCATTAGGAAGTACCTTAGTTTATGGAGAATGCTGAAGCAGTTGACTTATGATTCAGAGCTCTGCATTATTTGAGCTGGTTTGCTCATAATAAGAATTCTTTTATTTGCAGTTCTTTTAATAAGGCTAAAGTGGTACTGACAAAATATTATTTCTAAATAAGAGAGGCAATATTTGAAGGAATTAACTGGAAAAGCAAGTTAATACTGTTTTGTGAAGGCAAAGATGTGATGATCAAAGTACCTGCAGGACTCAATCCCTGTATCTTTGGGCTTATCCGGCTTTTTTATACACAAATATACCTGCAACTTCTTTGATTTCAGCCTGTAATCTGTTTACTGGGAAAAAGTACTGCAAAAGCACAGCCTGCTCTGAGAATATTCCACCGTGAAAACAGCAATGAGAAAGTCCACTGTCAATAATTTACATACCAAACACATTCTGTTCCCAAGTAAACAAATGCTCATTAGATTTCCATATGCAAACATTGCCAGAAATCCTAAAAATGATGGTTTTATACCACTGATCATCCCCACAGGATTTTTAGTTAGTTTTAAGGTTACAACTGCTACACCTGACTTCAGCTCTATGTTTGTTACCTATATATGTCCACGGACTAGTCTTTAGCCCATGGGAGTACTTGGACATCTGAATATCTATTTTAGCAAGGTGTGAGGCATCCTTCAGAGGTGCCTCAGCCTTGGTACTGACTTTTGGAAGCCCTTGGCTCATTGTCTCAATACTGAACCTTAAGTAGTTGAAATAAAGTGAAATTTCAGTCTTGGATAATTTATGTTCTCTGAGCCCTTCATGTGAATATAAAGGACATATTCCTGATGAATCAAAAGGTTTTGAGCAGGGAGCTGCAGAGAAGAATTCCCTGAAGGGGAAAAGGGTTAATCATTATGCGGGCTTATTCAAACTGAGGCCTTTCTGCACAGATAGCCTCTTGCTGTTCTCTCTTAGGCAGTGTTTCATCCATGAGAGTAAATCTGTATTTACTAAAAAAACCACCCAAGTTTCCTCTAGATTGCCAAATGTTGTTATTTAAAATATTGGACCATATTGTACAAAATACTGGTAAAAATACTTTAAATTTGTGAGTGCTAAAGAAGAAGTTCTATAAAACACAGAGCCATTATTGATTTAATTGCTGTGTGTGGATAACTGGTTAAGTCCAATTATATCAGTTCAAGAAAAATGAACATAATCAAAAACATCTGACAAAGCACATCAACTAATTTTGTTTATCCAAAGGCCTTATTTATGCCTCACAGATTCTATAGGACAATAGTTGCTTTTCTCCTCCAAATGGTATTTTTTCCTCTCTTTCCTATTTTCAATAATCAGACATATCTCTGTTTCAGAATGAAATCTCCATTTATGACTGATGCCGTGTTCCTCAGGTGATATTTTTTAATTCACTAATTTAATTTCAATATTTAATTAAACATGTGTGCATGTCTTTGGTGAGAAGTGCTGAGTAAGCAAGTCAAATGCATCTGCTTGCCATGGGTGAGGTCAGGACAGACTTAAGCACATGCATTAATTACTGTGCAATTACAAGGTCCATGTGAAGGATTTTTGAGTGTTTGTTGTCTCTGGGACAGAGTAGTTATTAATATGCAGAACAATGCACAGCTGCAGAAACAGGTTTCTTTTAATTCCCCATTCCTGCTTTGCTGGAGAGGTGGTTGTTGGTGTTCAGGAGAAGCAGGATGCTAAATTTGTTACTTCTGGCCATGTGAGCTTGGTCCCAGGTGTTCCTGGAGGTCCTCTGTGGTCAGGTGGTTTGGGATATTTTTAGATTTTTTTTTTTTAAGTTCAATGGGATTTTGGTTTTCTTTCTTTTCTTTTTGTTTGTTTGGGGTATTGCTTGTTCATTAATTTTTAATAATGGCTAACTGTCCTTTATTTAACAATGTTTACACCCCCACAGTCACAAAATTCTGAAAGTCAAACTGCAACAAACCTACTTATTGGTGTGCTGCCAGATCATGGAATTAAGGCCATGATGCCTTTCAAAACTTTACTAGCTATTTTCACACAGACTAACCAAAAGTACATAAGCTTAAGCAGAGACAGGAGAAATATAGGTGGAAATAATTTAGGTTGGAAAGAATCTCCAAGATCATTAAGACGAATGCATTTCTCAGGCTGAGGCTCTAGATACAGGTCTAAGGTCTGGGATTCAGCTCCCAATTCTACCCTACATTCCCTGGATAAACTTGGCTCAATCATTTACCCTCCTCATAGTTTTGTCTCTGACTTTTGAATGTGCTGCTTAGAAACATTTATGTCTCCAAAGTTTGCTATTTTCTATGTATCTTCAGGTGAATCTATCACACTCTCTGGAATAATCACTTTTTGGGAGGCGAATGATCACACTGTAATTAATACATGATTACACATAGCAGGACTTGCCTTTCATGGGCCCCTGCTGGCTGTGTCTGATCCCCTGATTGTTCTGCACGTCTTATATGATGGCAGTCAAGATCATCTGCTCCATGACCTTCTCTAGCATTGAGGCCAGGCTGACGGGGCTACAGTTCTCCACATCCTCCTTCCAACTCTTCCTGCAGATAGATTTGCCACCTTGCAGTCACATGGGACCTTCATGGTTAGCCAAGGCTGCTGGTAAATGGTGAAAATGCCTCAGAGAGCATTTCTGTTGGCTCCCTCACCCCTCACCCTCACCCACGGAGTAGATCCCATCCAGTCCCAGAGACTTATGCAGATTTAAGTGGCAGAGCAGGTCACTGCCATTTCCTCTTGGATTATGTGGGCTTTATTCTTTTCCCTGTCCCTGTCTTTCAGCTTAGGGGACTGGGTACCTGGAAATCAAGACTAAAGCAAGTAAGGTATTTAGTATCTCAGCCTTCTCCTCATCCTTTGTCATTATGTTTCAATCTGCATTCATCAAAGGATGGAGATTCTCCTTTGCTCTCCTTTTGTTGCTAATGTGTTTTTAGAAATGTTTTTATAGTCTTTTATGATAGAAGACAGATAAAATTCTAGTTAGACTTTGGCCGTTCTGATATTTCACTTGCATGACCACATAACAAACATCCTTGTAGTGTTTCTGAGTTGCCTGCCCCTTCTTCCTTCAAAATGGACACAAATGACTCTTCACACAAATGAAATAAGACCTCAGCAGCAGGGTGAGAAACAGGTTTGCTAGAGGATGCTACTTAAGAAAAGGTGTTTATCCATAGTAACAATAGCATTTCGGATATGGAGCCTTGGGTCAGGATGAGCAAAAATAACAAGCTGTGTTTGTACTCTTCTGCAAGAAGTTCTATAAAAAGTCGTATAGTAAAGCTTGCTATAAATAATCTACTCCTGTTATCAATCAGCTTTCAGCATGACAAGTATGCTGCCAGTCTGCTCCACTGGCTCAATCAATGACACATTGAGAATACACTTCTTGTTTGTGGCACCCAAGCCTGCATTCCATCATTTCAGCAGTTCATATTGTCCTTGTTATGATAGTCTGATGATTTAATGACGTAGTGTGCTAAGGAGAAAAGATGACTTTTAGTTGATAAAAACCTACAGAGACCTATTTCCATCTGGGAGACAGGAAATTATTTGCAAATTTACTTTCCTATTTTGTAAGTAAAGTGTTTATTGTTTTTCTTATTCAAAACTTGCTGTTAAAAAGGACTGGGAGATGCTGTTTGTGAATGGTAGTATTTAATGCTATCAGTCACAGTTGAGGCCCAAATTTCTGAAATAATGTTTGCCTGCATGAACCTGCTCCCTGACTTATCCTTCACTTCCTCTCCCTGCCATCTCATGTTTTTCAGGTGCATATTTTTTTCCATAAATCCCTATTTCACTTCATTTGGCATACAAACTTTACAACTTCAAGGAAGACCTTAATATTTTTTGGAAGCTTGGTGGGGTCAGTTGTAAAGGCAGTGACACTGTAGGTTGCTTCTTGTGTCCATTATAACTGTGAATGTTTCAAACATATTCTTTCCTATGTCTGTGCTACTCTCTTATTTGCTTACTTCTGAGTGTCCCTGAATTAAGAGAAAATATGTAAAGGTAGGGGTTGTTAGAGTGAAAGTAATTAGATTAGATGTTAGGAGGAAGCCCTTCACTGTGAAGGTGGTGAGGGACTGGCAGAGATTGCCCAAAGAAGGTGTGAATGTCCCATCCTGGGCAGTGTTCAAGGCCAGGCTGGATGGGGCTCTGATCAAACCAGTCTAGCAGAAGATGTTCCTTCCCATGGCAGGAGGGCATCAGAACCAGATGATCTTTTCAAAGTCTATCATTATATAATGATATTCTCCCATTGTGAGAATACAGAATTTTTGTTTGCATCAGGCCTTTAACCATTACTGATGGGTCTTCTATGTTCCATGATTAACGAGAAATTGCAGATGTGCTATGTCAATGTGAAAAACAACCAGAAAGTGGTTATTTATCTCTGCTACTTCAGAATTTATTGCATTGTTTCCCGTAATGCATTTTCCAGCAGCAGAAAGAAAGAATCAGAAAAGCTCGATTTATTTAAAGAGAGATCCTGAAACCTACTCTATGCATACAGATTCTTGCAGTATTCCATGCCTGCTAGAATTATTCCAGACAGACAGCTGTTTCCAACACTTATCAGAAAGGAGCTCTGGCTAGGTCTGGCTGGATTCTATAATGATAAAAAGATTTTATCTGGATTACAACCTCTTCAACAGTAGCTCTAACATGATCTTGGCTATAGCCTTGTGACCTCCACAGATCCTTCCTGTAAAACAAGAGATTTTATTGTGGATGTGTGCCACAATGTCTCACGAGCAAAGCCAAATATTTGAGCAAAACCTCAATATTTGTGACCATACACACACAAAGTAGCAAACTCCAGAACAAAAGATGATTGAATCCCCTCCCAATGTGTTTTTGAGACAAAGATTTATTAGTCTTAAGATAATATTCAAACCCAGTGTCATCCACTACACATAGAAGTAAAGAGCCTTTCTTCTCAAATTGTGAAAAAAATTGATTTTCTTTCTAAAGTCCATGGGGAAATTTTAAATCTTCCATTCTCTTCAGTGTATCCCAAACACTATTCTTTAGAACATCTGCACAGACTGACCGAGACCTTCCAGAGCTGATAGCTGGTCTGCGCTATGCATAATACACGGCCAGGTGTGAATACTTCCATGCTCAAACCAGAAAAATACCCAATGTAAGATACCACTGGAAGCGACAGTGCAAATGTCCTGTGTGACCAGACAAGACCACTCCAATTGCAACCATGTGGTCAAATACAGCTGCAGAATATGACTGTTTCTTTTCTTTCCTCCCTCCTGTCACAGGTTAGTCTGCAGATAGTCTTGGTAGAATACAGAAAAAAATTGGCGTTCATGAAATTAATTGGTAACAGATAAACATAGGGAAAAAAAACATTTCTTTTATTTTTAATTATTTTTAATGTCATTATTCAAAACCTAAAGCTAACTTCACATTTGTTGTCATTATCTACATGAATTTGCAGTGGTTTATGATGACAGGTTTGCATTTTAATATCCAGGTCAATTTATTGTAAGAATGAGAGATCTTTCTTGAGCCTGCTTCTGTGATGAGTGATTGTCCTTGTTGACTAATGGGATCGTAGGTGGAGGGAGTGGGAGGCAGCTCTGGAAACCCATGATCACACTTACAGAGCAGCTATTGATAAGGAAACCTTTGCTTCCAGCTTCTGGTTTTGTGTACCTTTAACTTATAAATTGTTGCAACCAACAAAGCTGTGATTATAACTCAACAGAAATAATAAACTTAAAACTTGGGAGACATTAAGGGAGAAAAGAAATAAATTTGAAATAATTTTGTGAAGGATATGAGGGTTAGGATTTTCTGTCTCTTTTCCTTCTTGTAATTTCTTTTCCTCCCCCCCTCTTGCACTCTCTGTTGGTGATATGGTACTGAGTTACCTTTGTTTAATCAACAGTCTGATGTGGAAACTCTCACCAGGCTGATTCTTCACATCTCAGACTGTCTGGAGCCTACTTCCATCAAGCAGTGTCTTTGTACTTAACACCTTAATGGTCCTGAGGTGAGAGAGAAATAGCAGTTCTTTGAAAGGAGAATAATTACACCCAGACACACAAATGCATTTGGTGCCAGATTTTGTTACCTCAAATAAGCAAAATTAAAACAAATGCCTTCTCTTCTATATTTACAGCACTTGTCTCTCTTCAGGAAGTTTAGGGCAAATGGATTAGGAGACACTAATGACCTAATCCTGTGACCTTTAAATCCTGGATAATTTTGACATTGACTTCAGTGGGTAAAAAGTCAGGCAAAATGGAAAAACCTCTTGAAGGAAATTATTCTCTTTGTTTGACATTGCTGATGTTTTACTAGTCAGCAGTTGCAGAGGGAGATGTTTAGAAGGTGATGAGTCACCAAATGATTATGTGCCAATATTTAATATTAGTAAGGTCTGCTTATTGTCTGACATCTTTGAAAGCAATTGGTGATTTTAGTGACCCAGCTCAGTCACATCTCATGGTCATGAGCTGATTCTCAGACATGTGCTTAAGTATTTCTGTACTTGTGGTACATGCCCAGAAACTAACCCAAATCACTTGTCATAAAAGTCTGCCATTTCATATAACTGCAATTATGAGTGTTTTAAAGCATGAAAGTTTTTTCAGATGCTCCAGGGAAAATATAGACCCCGTGCATATTTCACCTCTTAAAACCCAAAATTTGTGCTAACTAAACAGATCTGTTCAAGACTATATGTAATTACAGTAACCTGAAGACATGGGGTTTAGACTTCTTCACTAAAGAGCTTTTGCCCGCCTGCCTTTTCTCAGTTTTGCAAAGAGGAATCTGTATCTCCTGCACTGAGGAGCCAACTGCATCCACGTTCACCTTTGTGCTCTCTTTGGGCCAGGAATTGCTTGTTCTTGCCATCTGAGCTTGTCACTCAGGTTCCTATCCCAAAACCTTTGACCTAACCCAGGACCTAATTCTTAAACTAATTAATAAATCACTGGTTGGGTGTAAGCTCTGGCCTGTGATTGTCCCATACTGCCCAATATTTTCCTGTGCTCCCCGGCATGGTTTTAGCTGATGGTGGCTAATGGTCTTTCACCACATTCAAGCACATTGCAGGGGTAATAACTTTTCCCATAAGAGAGGAAAGAGGACTTCCTGTTTTTAGAAAAATATACATATGTAATACCACACCAAGTGGCTCAAGTCGAAGGACTGTCTGGAACTTGCTCTATTTACTAGTCTATGTGTTGACCCTGTGCAGGCATGTACCATTCCACAAGGTATTTTCATATTAAGGACTGTAAATGAAAGAATGAGCTGGAAATAAAGAATTCAGTAGCGCTTTCAGCCTTTACAACCTGTGAACAAACTTACCTTCATGCTTGCTGCATCTCTGTCAATGAACCCCAGCTGAAAAACAACCAAACTTCTCCAGCTTCTTTTGTTAATTTTCTTCTTTCAGGATTCTGGTATAGGAGAAATAAGGCATAGAATTTAACCAGAGGTGGAATCTTTCCCCAGTTTGAATGAGAGAGTTGCTGCATGGTATGTTTTTTTTGAAACCTCCAGTAGATTTAAGCAGCAATAAACAATTTTATGTGCAATTTATCCAAACATATTTTTATTTGCAGTAAAAGAGAAAGTAATCAACAAAAGAAAAATGGAACCATTACACATGAAAATGAGTATATAAAAATAATCTCTAAAGGATAAAAAAATGATGATGCTTATGAAATATTTCTACATACTGGTCTTCTAAAAGGAATAAATACCTCCAGGTACCTCATACATTGGTGCGAGAGGAAAGACACTTTCCTTAAGAAAAATCTCATTAATTATAATGCCTAATTTGTGTCTCAGACACATCTATTAATTATGAAATTATATAAATTAAGCATAAGAAGGGAGGTTATGCCCTGGCCATTGTTGTTAATTTATTAAAAAAAAAAAATAGTGTTATTGGGACAGAAGACATGCAATACAACCTAAATGTCATGATAACAAAAAAAAGCAACGTATATATTTTGTGCCTTAGACTGCTGGTGAACAAAAAATAATTTAACCATCATATCATGATCCTTTTAATAATACAATCCAGAGAACAGGTGTTCACCAAGTAGTAAATGGTGTCTTCCAGAATATTTTTCTATTTTTTTATTCTACTGTGTGACCAAGAGATAGCACATTGCTTTTTGCAGCTGGATAATGGCCTAATTATTTACATTTCCTTGATTTTATATAAAGGAATAATATTTTGACAGGTACATTTCCTGGATTTACAGCATTAGCAAAAGAAAGTTTCTTACAGCAACAGCTTTATAGCTTTCTCATTAGAGGATATATGAAGTCAGAAGGCAAGTCAGTAACAACTTCACATTTTTGCTCTCTTTTTGCCTTGCTTTTATATTTAAGAATAAGCCTTTGAATAAGGATTTTCTTAATACAAAATTGCTGTTTCCCCCTTAGAGAGTGATACCAATAATTTTTCTCCTAGCTGACCATTTACAATTGTACATAAATCCAAAGTAATGAAATGCCTTCCTTCTCATTAAAAGGAATTTGCTTTGAGTTTATAAAGAAGATTGGAGTGTTGTGCATGTGTCTTTTAACTGGAATGTGGAACCTGAAAATAGCTGTTGTATACTAAAGTAGCTTCAAGAGGAGGTCTCAGCTTCTTCTACTTCTAAGTACAGACTTCTGAAAAAAACCTATAAGTTTCCTTTATAAAGGAGGTTTTTGTATTGAGCTTTCAGCATCTCTTATGAAGAGTAGCTGGCAAGCTCATAAAGTAATATTTATACAGCATGTAAATAGGCTGTGCAATTCATATCTATGAGTATTAAGCTTATAAGAATTGAAAAAGTTACTGGAAAACCTCATGGAAGAAAATCTGTCACAAGGTATTGGGTAGAGAGATATTGCTCCCATCTCAGGACTTCTTTGAGAAACCGTTTGTTGGAGTTGGAAGGCTGTTTTAGGGAAGGATTTAAACGGTTTAAATGCAATAGAACTAAACACAAAGTCATATATTTTGCAAAAGTTAGAACTCTGCTTAACATTAACTCTGCCGACACATTAGTATCTGCTCTTCCTTATCTGTTCTTGAAAATATTTGCTTATTAGATGAAAAAAATTTTGAGAAGTGTATCCAAGCTGGGAATGTTCCATCTTTTCTATTAAACTTCCAACTATGAGTTGAGGTATTATGTTGCATGTCTTCAATCCTAGCTCTGCATTTTAAAATATTGGATGAAATACTCGGTCAATAAAACCTACATAGGACCAAGACTTCAAGACTTCCCCTCTATGAATTCTCATGACTAATGACATTCACTAATTATAGCAGACTCCTACATGACCAAAAGTCATGACAGTGGAACCACAGAATTGTTTGGGTTGAAAAGGAGGTCATCCTGTCCAACCTCCCTCAAATAAGCAGGGAAATATTTAACTAAACCAGATTGCTCAGGGTCCTGTATGACCTGATCTTGACTGTTTCCAGAGATGTGGCTTCTCTCTGGGTAGCCTGTTCTTTCTAGTGTTTCACCACCATTATTGTAAAAACTTGCCTGTATCTAGTCCAAATCTACATTCTCTTAGTTTAAAATCATTACTCCAAACCATATCACTGCAGATCCTGCTAAAAAGTTTGTCTCCATCTTTCTTAGAGGCCCTTGTTACTCCAGATAGGGTGTCACCAGGACAAAGGAAAGAGACAATCACTTCCTTCAACCTGCTGGTTGTGCTTCTTGTGATGCAGTTGAGGACATAGTTGGCTTTCTAGAAGTACTCACTTCACCTTGTCCAAGTACATCTGAATGGCATCCCACGCTTCAGGCATCTTAACCACGCTTAGTATCACCTAGCATCCATATTTAGGAAAAATCTGTATTTAAAAAAGCAAACCAACACATTTCTCTGTTGTCTCCAGAAGATCTTTAAAGCTCTTAGTCAACCTCAGATGATTTTAAAAAGTAATAGGAGAGATTAGCTTGTTACTTTTCAGAAAAACAAAATGCTGCTTTACATCATCGTTTTGAATAATTTCTGAATTAAAATAGCCAATAAATTTCATTTGGTCCATTAAACTGTTTTCTTAAGGAAGCAATAGATGAAAAAGTAATAAAACTTCTTAGTTTTATTTATTTATTTATTTATTTATTTATTTGACTAATTAACTAGACATACCATATTTATAATTTCAAAGTGGCAATATGGTAGTTAGGACAATCAATACCAGTGGAAGATTGAGCTGTTGTCTCTAAAATGGGATTACCATTTAACAAGATTGCAGATATAACTCTGCTCCTCTTCTGATCTCGAGATCTATTGAACCCATATTCAGAGATGCAACAAATAAATGTAATGGGAGTGGGTTAAATAAATACTCAGAAAGTGACCCATCACTTAGTCCTTCATGGATAAACAGAGATTTTGCTTGTCTTAAATAACCTTGAAGCAAGAATACACTGCATGTCATAGTGATTGTGTTTGAATCTATATAATTATTAAAAAGATTGCTTTGGCCAGTATTTGGACAGATGGTGTTCACATCCCCAGTCCGTGGTGTATTTGCAGGAGAGCTAAAGTTAAACTGCTTTTTTGCATTTAAAATCACATTTCGCATTTTACTGACAGCAGCTTTAATTGGAAAAGCTTCAGCTTTTATCCTAGCTGATATTACTTTCCCTCTAAGATGGATACATTTTTGCAATTATTTTTCTCTGTGGACTATATTATGGTGTAAGTAATAATTAAACAAACCTTAACAGCTCCTTCCTATATGCAAAGGCAGAAATCACCAGTGATAGACTCTGAACTAAGCAGTTTCATCTGTATGTTCTGTACAGAGTATTTTCATTTCTGCTGTGAGTTCTTTAGTGCACAAAAATATTTCTTATGTATTTTGGCACTATGAGTGGAACAACTATGAACATGATTCTTTTTGGCAGTTCTGTATAAGATTTTACAACACAGGTTTTAGGAATGCAAAGGCAAGAATGCGGCACTATGGAAAAACAGTTTTTGGTTTTTGTGTTTTAAATGCATCCAAAAATTAATTCTGTTGAAGGCAATGGGAAAATATCATCCCTTCATTCTTATGCACCAGAGGGGAAAGAGTATTTCTCAATTTCTACCATGTTTGAATTCTAAACTCATGCACAAAGATGCCTCCAATTTATCTAAGGGCAGTAGTGACATGGAGGAAATAGAATGAAACAATTGCCTGTGGAAGTCCAATTATAACTATCCCATATTAAGAAATGAACCCCTGCACAATAAGGATATCTTTAGCTGTTCTTATTCCAAAATTAACCCAATGAAGTAATTTTTCTACAACACCTCACTTGTGTGTTGAGATATGGGTTTAAATTATGTGCACCAAAATACCATGGTAAAATAAAAATTAATTTGAATTGCTGCACCTTAGGATGTTCTGTATTTGAATGTGTGCTATTTCACTTATGGAGAACTCAGAATTGTGGAACACATTCAGCAAAATATTTGTGCTTATATCCAACTTTGAGTCAGCAAATATTTGCATTGCTCTTGCATTTGAACTAAATTTATACTAAAAATGTTGCTGGTAGGAGTCCTAACAAGCAGCATGTCAGAAGAAGTCATTCAACATCAAAACCTTTATTTTCAGAATCTGAAACTGGACATACAAAAACAGAAGCTTAGTGCATCACTTTTTATTATGAATAGATATATAACATATATTGCATAGGAAGAAACAACATATATTTAAAAAGTTTTAGAAGCACTGTCATATGCCTGTGGGGATCCTTTAACAGTTACTTCCCAATTGTAGACAACTAGACTCAAAATCCCGCAAATTTACCTTTATGGGATTCTAAATCAGTTTTCTCAAAGACCCTCATCATGCAATTAATAAGGGCTAGTCAGAAAAGGTTTTGAATAGCTCCTCAGTGCTGTGCAATGTTAATACTCTGTGCCATGACAATCAACTGGGTGCCACAGACACAACCAGTGTTCAGTTAGCAGGAAAACAAGGACTTGTTTTGGCTCCACTGTTTCTGTAGACTGGCAAATCCATCATTATGGTGAGATTGAGTTTTATGGCTGACTTGAGAGTGAAATTGGTGAATAAATAGGCTGTCTCACATTTCATTTATCTTTTCAATGTAGGCCAAAAGAAAGGAATCCCATTTGCTTTAATGAGATTTCAGTCTTTGCTTTGCTATAGCCATCTGCCCAATACCAAAGCACATCACTTGGAAGTTGATGCTAGACCCTAAAATATCATAATTGTTCATCTTCTGTTCTCTGGTTTATCTTCATTTTGTCACGGAGAGGCAACCATTATGAACGCTCTGCTTTTACGATGCATCCAGACAGTTTTTTGAATTTATTGATTTTGATCACTCTTAACTGTGCTACAACCCCCATCTTACTATTATTGTGTTGACACTTACAATTTCATACTCCATAAAGCATTTGACAGAGTAGCATTTTTACACACTCTTATGATACATCCTTCCTGTTATTAATGTACACAGAAACATCAGTATTTCCATCAGGGTGGAAATACCTTTGGGATGGCTTTCCATTCCCAAATACTGAGTTCAAAATATTATTTTTAGAGATTACTTTAAGCCAACCAGAGCTACCAATTATGTATGAAAAGATGCATCAGATTTTTCAGTTTGTGGTGGCTTTAACACTCTGAAAATTCAAGTTAAGAATGTGGTAGAAATAGGGTAAGTGACTGCAAAATTACTTAAGATCATAAAAGAGCTCCTTGATGACTGGGGGGGGAAAATCATTCTCAGGTCCAAACATCATTCACTTTCTCACCCCTAAGCACCTCACACCTTGCTGACATTGTTCTGGCCATTTGATGAGAAAAACAGATTGAGACCAAACACTTTCTCGGTAACCTTAATTTCCTCTCTTTCCCTTTAATCCTGCTCTTAATTTTTACAAACCAATTTTCAAAGGCACCTACCTGCAAACAGAGCACAGACAGCTAGAAAAGATATATTCTCTAGGGAGGTCATCATCTGAAATCATTAAACTGCATTGCTTGATGGAGATCTTTTTTTTTCCTCCTCCCATAATTCAGGACTCATACCTTCCCAGTTCTCCCCAGAAAAAACTTTTCCAACAACATATTTCTGCCAATTTTTAGCAGACCAAATAATATGGTTTAAGTAAATACTCCAAAAACAACAACTTTGTATTTTTTAGTGGAGCATTCAGAGCAGTAATTATCTGTTTCACTTTCCATGAGCCTCAACAGCCATCAGATTTATATTTTATTAGCACCTCATTAGCTTCATTTTTTTTTTTTTTTTTTTTTTAGGAATTATGTGCTCTGAGTACTAAGTGAATTCAAATAACTACCATAGAACAAAATGTAATTATGGAGCAGGATTTGCTGTAGTCAACAAATTGCACTGCTCATTCCCTCTCCTTTGCAACTTGTCTTGCTTTCACCCTTGATTAAAGTAGAGACAACCCAATTCCATTTTCAATAACTCCATAGGAACAGCAAGGTATCAAGGGCTGCCAGAGTCAGCACATCATGCAGCTAGGCTAACTCATATGTAGGCAGAGGATGCTGATGTCAACTCTAAAGTGACCTGTGAGGTCAAATACCAAATTCAAAATTTGAGATTGGGGTTCAAGTCCATCCTGTGACCTAAGTTAAAATCAAATTCCAGGAAAGCATTTCTGCCCTTTGTTTAACTGAAGTGGATATCTAAATTTAATTAAATTGCATGCTGACATGCAAAATTGAATAAAAATAAGATGATGATGATGATAATTATTATTACTATTGTTACTATCATTACTATTGCTATCAAAAATTACTGACTTTGCTTGAGAACTTTATGCTGAACTGAGGTTTACCCACTCAGGATTGATACTTTTGTAAATAGTCAGAGATTCTTATGCATGGCATCTCCAAAATCCACTAAATATTTTTATTCATGATTGGGTAGTTTCAGAATATGTGTAGATTGATTAGATAAAAAAAGAAAAAAAATACTGATTTTTTTCTCAGGACAAAATTGATTACTAGACAAAGATAATTCAAACTGAATAAAAGTCAGTTGATTTCTACAGTCATTATTTCAAAGTTACAGATTATGAAAGGCAATACAATAAGATCTCTTGAATTTCACTAGTCAATTTAGAGCATCTCTTCTCCATACTGAAAATGAGATTGCACAGAGATTAGAGATCTGAAAGTCTGACAAAGAATAAGAGGAGGAAAATAAAGAAAAGATTATACTAAAGGCCAAATCTCCATCTCTAGGTACCCAGTATTCAATTTCTATAGAACACCTTGGCATTCTTTAGTGAAATTTTGAATAAAATATATTTCTGTCAAAGTCCACGACACTTGGTGGGGGAAAACAAACCAAAACCAAACCAAAATAAAAACAAACAAACAAAAACCAAAACAAACAAAAACCTCCAAAAACAAACCAAAAAACCCCCAACCAACCAAACCAAACCAAACAAAAAAAACCCCCAACCAAAAACCAAACAAAAACCAAACCTCCCAAAAGACATTCCCCCATCTACAAAAAAGGGATTCCTTTTTTGTATCTTCCTGTGGTGACCCTGAGATATACATTTGGCCAATCAATGAAAATACAGCAAGAAATGAACACTGAAACCTGGTTTTACATATTGTAATTTGGACTAAAGAAACCTCAAGTTATTGTAGTGTTGTGTTTTTTTTTTTTTTTTTTTTCTCCCAGCAGATTACAAAGACTATACATATTAGTGATGGCTGGTATATCCATGGGTGTAATTAATTTTTATTTTATGTTTTGAACTAGTATCTTCTGATTTTTTTCTGACACCCGCAAGTTTTCAGCCTCTTTTTAATCTCCATTTCTCTTATACAAAATGGCAATCAGAGTGATGTATGATAGATATAGCACATGGGTATTTGCTACACACATTATGCTATTGTGGAGGAACTTGTAAATCTTTCAGTTAGGCAAGTTATCATTAGTTTCCAGGAATTTGAAAATATGGATTGTTTTATTGGCAAAAGAAAAAAAAGTTAGACCTCCTAGAGATTTTAGTGCATCCTGGGATTAAGTAATTTCCACCTGACTTACTGTCTTTTCCAAATAAGCTCCTTCACAGTCCTTTACTGAATTGGAAGGCCATTCTAGTGTGAGGCATTTTTCCACTGCAATTCAGGTTAGTGTCCTTGAGAAGTATGTAGCCACCTTAGCAGGGAAGAGGAATATGTTGTCAAAAGTTTTATATTTAGGGCCCAGGTCCTCAACAGGATTTTTGTTTTGGTGAGCATGTGGTGGCTGAAATAACTTGAAGTTTGTTTTCCGGGTGTGGTACCTGTTGATCTGAACGCACGTGTATCCAGATACAGTCTGGAGGTGAAAGAGCTTTGCTTGCTTAGCATAGGTTTACTTATTGACAAGAAATCAACAAAAGGAAGTGTTTCTGCCAGCCCATCAATTTCATTCCGAAGAGGTTTCCTTTACTTTTAGCTCAGTAATATGGGGGAAGACCATGAGTGTGCATATTTTACAGAAAGATCAAACTTTCCCTTACCAATAACCCCACATACTTTGCATGAAATATTTGCTTTATCTAAGGGATGTCTATTTTTTTTTTGTAATATTTCCATATGCAGATATTCCATCTATTATTCCAAAGATTCATAACACATTTAATATACCAAATAGCTATACTGGCAAATTCTCAGTATACACTAAAGAAAAATACCCAAAGCACACTCAAGTGCGTCCACTGAACTTTAATGTATTATTTTTTGTATGGATTCCAGTGTAGCAAATTCAAGCCTGAAGCACATTTCTATTGTTGATTGCAAGCACATTCTGTAAGTAGAAAAAATAATTCAAAATAAAATGTCGTAGCTTTCTCGTTACTGATAACCAAAACATCCTTGGGTCAAAGATGAGTCTTGGATTTGTTTTCACCACTAACAATTGCTCTTTAGCACCAGAAGCAGCTGAATGTGTTGAATTTATAGTGCAACATCCACACTGTCTGCCTTCTCATCCCAGGCTCTTGTAATTTAAGGGGAAGTCATTATTCTCTAGTGAGTCCTCTGTCAGAGCATTGTGAAAGCTTTCAAAGGCATCATTTAAACAGGGCATCCATCACACCCCGTCAGGCTCCTTAGCCTGGTGAGGATTTTTACACTGTTGTGCCTAGGATGTAAACAAAGATAATGCATTTGATTTTTTTCTATTGATCCTCTTTGCTGTGAGAGCAGCCTTCCAAAGAGGGCCTTCCAAATCTGAAGAGACTGCCAGAGCACTTCTGCATCTGTCAGACAAGGGAGTCTCTTTCCTTCCAGACTTTTCTATCTGATTGCTAATATTTTTTTGTGTGTGTCTGGCTCTGTGGTGATTAATGGTAGGTCAGGAATAGGCGGTAACCTGATATTAGTCAGCTCAAATACAGGAGAAATGTTCTCTGGCTGGTGTGACTGTCACAGAGTCACAGGAGTCTCCCTGAAAGGTCATTTATAACACTTATCCAAGCGGGGATGGAGCGATCTGGAATTTGTTAGCTTCATGAATCCTATGCTTTGACTTTTAATGTGAAATTCTAAGAACAAAGGTGACTTTCTCTTGGTTAAAATCTTCCCAACCATATCAGACAGTTCATATGAGCACAGTTTAGTGAGCAGTAAAGATATTTGTTTCCTTTGGAAATGAGTTCTCTTGCTTTTTCTTTCATTGCTCTTGTGATGGCAATAGGAGTAGAAAACCTGAGCTGAATCCTCAGCAACTTGTAACCCAAATATACTGCATATAGTTTCAAATTCATGCTGGTCAACAAATAAAGCCTGCTGAAACATTCTGAGCTTGTATGACTATGAAATCAAATGAGAGCTACATATTTATAAGCTGAAGTAGAAGCACTGTTGTGGTATGGGGTGATATTTTGACCGCATATATGTTTAGTGCTATTTTTTTGATTTACTGTATTGGTCCAGTCCCTTAGCTGATATAAATCAGTGCAGTTGCACTCGTGTCAGTGAAGTTAGACTAAACTCACCCTTCTTCAAAATATTTTCTATCATCACATTAACACAAGTTTCCTAATTGAGTGTGCTTTAATGTATTTTCATGCATTTAATATATTTTAATGTGTATTCTTATCATGAAAACATGTTGATGTTCACTATCTTTCAACTTTGGAGAAAAAGTCGAGCAAATATCTTAGATAAACACATTACAATTACAGTGTTCTTTTTCTTTCCCCTTCGAGTAGTCTTATTATGACAATTAGAGAGGGATAAAACCAGGGAAGCTTTGGGGAAGGATTTAGTAGGAAAAATGTAAAGCTTCTCCCAGTAGCTCAGATGTTGCACAGGACAGTGTTATGTGCCACAGGGAGACTTTTTGTTTTCCAGCATATCAGTGTATCTGAAGGGCTAAAATTTATTTCTGCAGATGTATAGAACATAGTAGCTCTAGAAACCTTTAGCAAACTGAGTGTGGGATATCATATGAAATGACTAGGGAAACCAACCTGGTGTTTCCTCACTCTAAGTTCCTTGATTTTATAATTCTTAATATAGTCAGCAGAGAAAAAACAGATGTAGATTTTGCCATATTTACTTCCCATTAAGTGAACCCTCACTGATGTTAATTATGATAGTTATTCTTGAATGTTTTACTGATATCAAATTTCACAGCCAAGGTTTAAAAACCAGCATCAAACATGTTATTACCCTGTTATGTTTGATCTTGAATTTCCTACAGTTCATCTACATGCAACATCAAAACATCACAAATATGTGAAATGTGGTATGATCAAGGAAAAAAAAGCTTTGCATAAAATTCAGAAAACACATAGTTTATGTCCTTCCACATTCATTGGCCTCAAATATTCAGTATTGCAATATATAGCTTCTCATGATTTTCTTAGATTTTAGCAGCATTTCAATGGGATTTTAATGTAAAAAATGAACACAGAAGAGGCCTTACATCTCCTTTACACATCACATTACTATGCTCCCAGTGGAGATTAAAACGTAACTCCCTCAGTGTAGGACATAGTTTGTTGTTGAGAATTGGTGATAAATGCTGAGAATATATTATGGTATCAATACAAAAGCAGTTTCTAGCTGTTAGCAAGCTAGAAGCACTTTACTGTATATTCATTTTTATAGGAAGAATGTCACGGCACGTAGATAGGAATCCATTATCCTGCTCTTGTTGATGTTCTGAGTGGGAGTAAAGAGCAACAGAAATGTTTCTTTTGCTACAGAAATCCTTTTGACGAAATCTACAGCAAAGATTCTTTCAGCCCAGGCATACAACTCAAAGTAAGAGTAAAAACAAAGTGAAAAAGTGGCAGAATATTTCATGGTTTAGAGAAACAGAAATATAAAATGTAGAAATTGGGAAAAAAAATCAAAGTTAAATTGTCCTACTGGGCTTCCTGTGAGTTGCAGCCAGGGTGTCTCACCCTACCCTCTGCAAGCCTTATTCTCAAATGGTATGAATGCAATGACACTCTGCCTTCCCTCCCACTATTGACAGCTGGGCATTCTGTGTGGGAGTCTCTGGCCCTGGAGCTTCCTGGGAGGTTGTATTAGGATGGAAGATGTGGAAGAGAGCACCTAAAGAACAACACAAAGGCAGTCCAGCCTCTCCAACCAGTGAGCTGGCTTCAACAGGGACCCAACTTACATACCTCTGTGGGGATACATTAGCACAGGGAATCAACAAAAACTGTTTGGAACTGTGTGCATGCCTGTAGGGCTGTGATCTTATTGGCATCACAGAGATGAGTTGGAATGGTGCCTATGACTGGAGTTTTGGAATGGAAGGATACAGGCTCTTGAGGAAGAGCAGGAAGGGAAGATGAGAGAGAAGAGGGGGTGTCACCCTATGTCAGTGACCAACTGTGATGCATGGAGCTCTTCCATCTAGCTCTCAGATGATGAGCCAATTGAGAGGATTCTAGGAAGCGCTGGGATAGGCTGTATTACAGTGGAGCTCTGCTAAAGGCTGCCCGACCAGGAAAAAGGGGCATATGACTTTTTCTATAGAGAGAGGAGCAGCCTCACATTCACAAGTCCTGGTCCTCCTGGGGGACTTCAGGCAACTCCATATCTGCTGGAGGAACTACACAGGGCACAAGCAAACCAGAAAAATCTTGGAATGTGTTGATGATGACTCTCTTCTCCAAATGATAGGGTACCTGTTGGAACGCTGGAGGCTGAAAATTTCAGGCTTTCTGAGCTGAGGGGTGCTGACCCTCAGGCAAGCACCACATTTGACTTGAGGCCTTGGAACAGGCTTCTGAGACTGTGATAGCACCGGGGTTATGGGTGTGTAGTTTGAGTGGTGTTGTGTGGTCTCACAGGGTGAAAACTTAGATTTGGGGTTTTGGTATATAGTCATGTGTGTGGGCCAAGATGGAGGATTCAGGACATTCCCTGGGTTCTTCTTCACCTTGTTCTTCCTTGTTCTTCACGGATTTGGGTGGTTTTCTCTAATTGGGTGGAAGGTGTCCGCATTGCAGACCTTGGGTGGTCATTACTGGGGCAAAGGTATAAATAATATAGGTGTCACCTTGGTAATTATGTCTTAAATAGCCTTGGTAAGAGTTAGAAGCACTCCTTTTTGTCTCATTTCTTTAACTTGCTAGTTAAGCTCATGGCTTGTGAGCCTGTAAATACTTTAAATGGATAAGATATAATAAACATTCCAAGGCCAAACTCGACTCTACGCTTCCCGTGTCTTTCATCCTGACCTTGGCTGAGATAAAACAAGCAGAACTGTAACAAGAATGCAATGAGGTGAGGTGCCATGCTGCATTTCCTTCTTCTCACCGAGGAGGGTCTGGTGGGGAATGCAGAGCTGAAGGGCAGCCTGGGTTGTAGTGGTCAGGAAATGGTGGAGTTTAAAACCCTTAAGGCAGTGGGGAGGGTGCACAGCATGAACTTCAGGAGAGCAGAATTTGACTTCAGGGATCCTCCTGTAAAGTGCATGGGATAAAACCCTAGATGGAATGTTCCAGAGAAATCTGGTTAATGTTCAAGGACGGCCTCCTCCTAGCTTAGGAGCAATGTGTACTAACAAAGAGGAAGCTGGGCAGAAATGATCTTAAAGACCTCTTCTGACATTAATGATTCTATTCTGTGATTTTAATGTCTGTTCAGGCTAATCTAAAAATACATCCAGGATTGTCCCACAAAAAGTTGGGCATCAGCTTGAGTTGCTTACACAACAAACTTTCACCACTCTAATAACTTTATATTGTATGGGTAGCTACCTTCAGCAGGCAGTTATTATCCTAACAGATTTCATTGCCCTCTAGAGAAACTTGTATTTATCAATTGCTTATGAATGGAACCTATAGCAATTAATCTCCTCAGATACGTGACTTCAAGCTAATTAAATTGAATCTGGACAAGCAAAAACTTTTGGAACTTTTTGGTGCTGTCTTTGCATAAATTGGATCAAGATACATGTGTCCCTCTTGGACTTGGGACCAATGTGGCAGCCCTACTGTTCCAGCCAAAAGAGATCAGCCCAAACAAGTTAGATGTGTTTCTAAATAGAAATAAAACAGTTTCCACTGATACACGTGAATCATATTTCTGTCTGTATCTGCATTTTCTCAGAGTCAAATTCTGAATCCAAAGGAACATGGGATAAGAAAAAGCAGTGAAACATCTTTGAGAAAGATGCCATCAAAGCCAAGGGAGGCTGTACTGGAACTTCAGAGAGCTTTGAATCAAGGTCATTTGGCTACAGTGGCATCTTGTAATTGACTTGAGGTGGAATCTTCTTTGCTTCATTTCCTGATGGTAAGGCCAGACAATAAAGATGAATCCTTAGGAAGGTGCAAACTGATAACAGCTCCTTTGCCCATGCTGTAAAACATGTACAGTGAATATGTTAGTATATTTCTGGGTCTGCATTAATAAGCCCTACTTCCCCAGAGGACTCTAAGCAGCTTGAAATCCAAACAATTTTTGAAATACAAGAGGTAATACTGGATGTGATGTCCAGGCAACCGACAATTGATCTGAGAGTCTCACCCTGGAGAAAGAGGGTGAAACTAACCTGTGGAAAGAGTATTTTTAGCCAGGGTAAGAGAGTAACTTGATTTATTTTAAATTTTATAGCAAGTACTCATATAAAATATTTTGTTTACAGTTCCACCTCATAAGGAACAAGGTGATGAGACGTATGTTATCTCCAAACATTCATAAAGAAGTTATTATTACCCAGCAGTAAAAGGCTCAAACATGACCAGCATTGAAATGCAGCTATTAACAGTCATATATTGTACTTACTGTTTTGTTCCTCCCTTGCCATAGGCATCAGGAAATAAATCTCAGAAATTAGAGGTGGAAAAGATCTACTGCGTGCTCAGAGATGGCTTAAGTTGATGTGGTGTGAAAGAAGATGAAGAAATAGATTCTGTTCTTACAAATGATTTGATGGGGAAGAAGATATAAGACCAAATCCTTCCTCACCATAAAAGTTAATCACATATACAACACAAGAAGACACTTGAACATTTTTGTTGCCTCTAAACTTGTAGGCAATATCACTGGTTCAGTCTTAATGATCAATGAAGAAGACTTTTGCTGTAAAAGTTAATATGAATACGAGTAAAAAGCCAGAGGGACTGGGGATTTAGCTGCTTTTGCTGAAAGGAAACAAGCAAACCTTAATGCTGTAGAGGCAATCTGTAACATTTTATGCCACAGAGTAGGATACTTAGCATGCTGCAGTCATCCAGAGCTAGGAAGGAGCTACGTGCTCCCATTTAGCAGCATGGTACACAACTAATCTTTAATAAGGTGTCCTTCATATGTATATAATATATCTTTCCTTTGGGAATAATGCTGGAACTAGTTTAATAAAGGCTTGGGAAAGTAAAAGCAAGTGCAATAAAGGGAGGCAGAGGTAGCTGAGAAGTTGGATAGCACAGTATCTTTCTTCCAGCAGAAAATAGGAGCTGATGTGAGTACTCTGGAAAGGCGGGCAGGAGGAAAATGCACTCACCATGTGAGATTACCCATTTCTCAGCTAGTAGACAATCTGGGATGCAGCTCAGCTGTAGAATTCCAGGAGGGCAATAGAGCAAAAAGAAACAACCCTAATGTAACTAAATCCTAAGGAAAAGCAACATCATTTTTGGATCATAGTAGGGTTAGAGGAAAGCCTAAAATCTAGTCATAGCTGTATCCGTGTGACACAGCTGGAGAAACTGTGGAATGTCCTGCATAAAGAAATAACACTTCCACTAAATCTCTCTGCAGCCATTTCAAAGCATGGAGTATATGAGCACTGTGTCTCTAATATTCAAATATTCAGTGCGACAAAGTTTCTCTGAAGCTAAATATATTCTTGTCTGGAACAACTGAATGTCTGAACACAGGGAAGAATAGAAAGGAAAACAAAAAATGTGGAGGACTACCCTGAGTAGGATTTATACATGCAGATATGGATGTCTAAATCTAAGCTGCTTGTCTAGAAAGTCTTTATAGTCATTAGAGAGAATTAGGAACTTTGGAGATATGACTCAGCTCTTTCTAAGGTAAATGTAAAAAATAGCTCAAATGAACAATGCTCCACAAAATCCTCTGTCTTTCCACTGCCAGTAAAATGAATCTAGACTAGACATCTGTAGACATCTAAGTCTGTAGCAACGGATTCTTGCTCAAGCCTTTATGAATCAAAGTCACAGATAAGATCAGAGTCCAATTTTCTATCCACTGATCCTTTCAGCTGGCATCATTCTCTTCTATGCTTCCATAAAGGATTATTATTCTAGGTTATCCAAGGTAGAAAGTAGAGAGGCAAAAAAAAATTAAATGATGAATTTAGGCTGATGGACATGCAAAGGAAATTTAATTGAGATTTTTTCCATTTATATTATTTTTACCAATCTGTATTATTACTGGAACATTTTGGTCTATCAAACTTGGAAAATGGATTTTCTTTCTAACAATGATGGAAGATTTTCTAGGCTTTGGTACAAAATACTTTGACCTCTGAATAACACTGTTTGTATTCATGAAACTCCAATCAATCTGGAAAAAGAAATCTAGAATAAAATTAGTTTTTCTACAAAGACAAAGAGAAATCCTTTCCACCTCTTCAATCCATTTCAGTACCAATTTCATTTATATTAATAAGGAGCCTATTTACTGTTTACAGAAATTATCAAAGGTTTCCTGGGCCCTTCATTGTAATTTGGATCCACTCTATGGGTCCAATTCATCTTCTGCTAAACTAATTGGAATGAATCCTTTTGAGTGAGAATTGGAGCAGACACAGAAGAGGAAGAATTAACAGCTGTGCCATAACGTGCATTATTCTTCTGACATATCTTCTCGTGGTTCAATTACACTCATATTAATCTTGTGAAATATGATGAACTATGTTTCATAGTCAAGATGTGCAACCTCCTGAAGAGGTTCTGTTACATTTAATCCTTTAAGTCTGGGACCTAGTGCTGCAGTCCTTCAACTCCCCAAAATAAGAAGTATATGATCCTGAACAGATGGAGTAATATTTTGATGACAATGGAGAGTAGAATGAGGTAAATTCCAAAAACATTTTGTATTCTCACTTTTCCTTTATCCCAAATTTGTCACTCAGTAACAAAACTCATTGCCAGGGATGCAGTACAAGTTTCTGGAGAAACTTCAAATTCCTGATGAGAAGCAGCAGCTCTACTCATGCCAGTAGCTATTAATTATTTGCTGCCAATTCAACCTTGAAATATCCACAAGGGAAGTAGCCAGAATGTGTTTAGATTTTGTGGCTTCTGTTACAACGAAGAAGAGGTTATAATTAAGGTGCTGTGGGTTTGCTCCTTCTTTTCTCTTTTTTTTTTTTTTTTTCTTATTTAAGTTGACATTGACTAAACCAAAAAAAGATAGGGAAAAACATCTAGTAGGTCAGACTTGAAAGGTCCTCATGAGTGGAAAGTACTTCTTTCCAGTCTGAAGTGGAGATCTGAGGCATAAGCTTTGATCATATTTAGGGAAAATAAATGAATTATTTAACAGAACCGCTGCATTGTCTCAAAGGGGAGTACCTCAGATACCCCACTGCAGACATATATGGCTGTGTCATGAGTAGTTCTCTGCTCTAGCTTTGCCTCTACCTTTATTTGCTCTTCATTAAGTCATGCAGTGACAGGTCCAATCTCCTCTTGGTGTCTGGAGAACCACGTTTCATCTCCAGGTCAGTACCAACTACGGAGGTCTTAAAGCTCTGAGGATTCTAGACATACTTTTAAAGCAAATGTGAGCCCCTTTTGCTTTCAGAGAAAAAACTGTGACATATTTATGTCTCAGAAAACACTTTAAATATCAGTTCTTTAGTGACAAAAAAAAATTATCTGCTTGGAGTAAGTCTTAAACAGAGTGTCATAACTCCTCTGACTTGAAGTGCACTTGAACTTCACTCAGCACTTGAACTTCACTCAGCACTTGAAAAACACCTTTTAAACGTTCTGTGGTCTCTCTGCTTATTTCTTGCCAAGGTATGCTCAAATTATCCAACTACCTAGTGGGCCATTTGCCTCTCATATTCTGCCAGTGTTCCTAGACTCTTTTCTAGGAAGAAGGTGTAGGCCGTTCACAGCGAGGAGGATTTGGATGCAGAGCTCCATATTCCAAGAGAATTTCCTAACCATGAAGTTTTATTTTAGAGAACTTTTATAACGTTCTGCATTGCAGAATTACAGCTAGGAATGAGATACGCTGGGATGCAGAGACAGGAGATAACTCGAGTCTTGGTGTCTGGATGATTCTTTATGCAGAAATCAAACTGTTCTGCTTCTGGCTTAGTTTTCTTGAGATTCAATCTTATGAATAATAAAAATGCATAGAGATTTGCTAATGAAAATCATGCAAACTGCTTTGAAAGTCTGTATTGTGTTCCCATGTGTTCCCTCCTTAGACCTTTTGATGGGATGTTGGATAGTTCAGGGCCAGACCCCCCTCCTTCCATGGGTGGAATGGTAGACTGCCACAAAAATTTCAAATTGATGCATTTAGGTGACCTACAGTACCACTGGAGAGTTCCTGAATTCAGCCTTTAGAGGTGCTATGAAATCTGCCAGAAGAGGGACTAAGCTTAAAATATGGTTCAGAAACAATCTGAGGGCAAAACTAGGGTGGTGACAATTATCAAGTACTAAAACAGACTGCCAGATCCCATTCTGCAGCTGAGGTTTCAAACTAATCCTTCTAATTCTTTAGATCCTCTGCAGAGAAAATGGAGGACTGTACCTTGCTTAACTCAGTTCTGCAAGTGCAAATTCAATATCACAGCAGGAAAGAAGTTCTGCTGTTGTTGTGTGAGGGGTCAGATAAGGTCCAAGAAATATTGTTGCTCTATCAATACTAACAAACTGCAGAGGCTGGAAGGTAATTTTTAGGTTTGTAATTCAGACCCCAGATGGAACTTCATAACCCAAATTTATTGGGACTCAGAGCATACTGCAAAGACAATTTTCTGTCCCCTCATCTTTTCTTGAGGAAGGAGGGAGGCAGAGATGAGTGTATTTACAACAAGCCCTTTGCTTACGTTGTGATCCATGGGATGAGTATTTGGACCCTAGTTGTCAATAGCTCTATTTTGGAGATTCCAAATATTCAAGGATATTCAAAACATTCTAGAATATTCAGAATATTCTGAGGATACTAAGAAATCTAAGGTGAGTTAAAATATGGGTGACGGGTCTTATTCAAATGCGTAGTGAGAGTTAACCTGTTCTTGCAGGAGCATACTCTATATTGAAAAAGGGGAAACTGAGGGAGGAAGGAATAATGGGTTTTTTTCTGCTTTGAATAGAGCCAGGAGTGGATCTCAGTGTCTCTACAAACAGCCTAAAGACATTATCTAATATAATACAATGCTTCCATGCCTTGATAAAAATAATTTTAGTATAAAATGTGGGCAGGTGTGAATGCAGTATGTCAATAGAGTGCAAAGGGCATCCAATTTCTCAATTGATTGCTTAAACTAGTTTGAAGTGTCACTTCAACACACACACGCAAAACCCTAAGGCAAAACGTTTCATTTAGGAGGAGGAAAAGTGGCTTTTTTTCCACCAAGAGTGAGTAGATAGGAGTACAAGTAGACAACAATTGACAAGGAAATGTCAGCATGCAGCAGATCAGAGCCATAATGCTCATTTATCTATATGTATATATACAAGTATATATGTCTGCTTAAAGTGTTTTGCATGAGACTAGGTTTGGTATTTGTCCTGTTTGGTTTCTTTTTCTTTGATGCTGAAAGACCATGAAGATGTTAACTTTGCCTCTTCCCACAAGCTTCTGATACTCCAGAAAAGCAGGTGAAAATGGAGTGAAAAACCTTAACACAAATGCTAAGTGAGTTCCTTTGAGGGTAAGCAATTAATTAGATTAAGTGTTTCAACTCTGAAATTTATATTAGAATATATACTTATATATAAAAAGTCACAGACTTTTATAATCTCTAACATGCAAAGGGCCAGAAGCTGAGCTTTACAGTATTATTACTACTGTCATCCTCACTATCTTCCACGTTTTCTTTTAATGGGAAGAGCTGACTCTATCTGTCAGTCAGGATCTGTCAGCACTATGTTATTATTCAGAAACTTCTTTTACAGTGTGAACTGCTGTTTACCAGCCTCAGTTACAGAATGTAATTGTACTGCAGCAGTGATGCAGTGCTTGAAGTGGGATGGTGTAGATGACTTATTTTTCCTGCTATCTGGTCTAGTTTGAACTGAGAGTTTAAAGAAGTTGGACCACAGCATTGCTTGAGTTCTGTTTGCACCTTAAAAACCCCAGAAAAAGTGTGTGTGAGGAGACAGAAAAAGTAGAGAAAGGAATAAACCTGGAAGTTGTGCAGGAGAACAAGGAAAATTAAAAAGGGGGAAAGAACTTGGGGATATACTTATACCAATACAAAATAAAATTTATTAAACACTGTTTGTGTTTAATTAGAGACAGAGGTAGGAAACACATCAAAATATTTTTTATTGATCCCAAATGATTTTGTTTCCAGTTTGACTCATTAAAACACAAAGAATCCATATTATTTTTTAATGCTCTTTACATAACTTAGAATGAATGTATTCAGTCTAAAAATAGAATTTCCCCTTAAAAAATAAAGAAATTCAAGCATCTCATTTGCAAAATTTCACATTGCATCCCTAAAATTTGTGATTTGTGACAAGTCCTATTCTATCTTAGACTGCATTTTTAGAGGATGAAAATACAGAAGATACTTTTTGGTTTTACAGCATGACTTAATCCCTTGTTCAGGGATTTATAAAATGTTCCCTATTGGAAATCAGAGATCAAGGGGAATATGGTTCTCAAAAGACCACTGTTTCCTCAGCAGTAAAATGTGCATCATGAGATGCCTGAAGCTTTGATGATATTCTCCAATGTAGTGACTGCCAAAGCTGACTTGCAGCTTGGGCAGGCAGATGAAATAATTTGTCACTACCACAGGTCATTAAAAGAGCCCTTATCCCTTTGTGTATATGCATTATGACACATCCTTAAACCTCTTTTCCATGCATTGACAGAGTTTGCTGACTGAGAAAGAGGTTACTGAGGTCCCTTTCAAAGAAAAGACCACTAAGTATCTTCTTTCCTTGTTGCCTTGTGCTTCCCTTTTGAAGACATTAGCTAAATGCTACTGGCTGTGCTTGCATTTTTCAGATTCTCAGACTTCTTAGGCTGCCAGTTCTTTCATTTAACAACATTTTAAAAAATGGGATTTTACTTGTTCAACATGGTGTTGGAGAAGAAACGTATAGGTTGAAACCAGCAAAAAACCACATGAATAAGCAAATAACTCTGTAAGTAGATTTTGCTTCAGAACTTGCCTGGATGCTCTTGTGACAGTTTTCTTAAAGTGCTGAAAATTCACATCATAAATAAAAAGGCATTTTATAGACAAATAACCAACTTTTGATAAAGTCATTGCAACAGAGAGAAGAAATAATAATAATTTTAAAAAGCAAGGATTTAAAAAGCAAATTGCTATGGCTGTGTTTTGAGAAAAGCCAGTTGCATAACAGTATACATGCACTTAGTATGATACTGCCCATTACTGTGTTCCTGCATCCTGGATAAATTCAGAGGTCTCTCCTCTGGTGCCACAGCAGATGATGTGATACATAACAGTAACACATCAGGTATTGCACTTCAGGGTACCTCCATTCAAAGCCTGCACTGGGTTTGTTTTGCTGTAGCTTCTCCCCAGTGATGTGGTACCAGTTATGTGAGCAATAACAACAGCAGGAGCTGTAGAAAACCAGCCATGGCCATGAGCTCTTGAAGACCTGCTGGGAGATACCATGTGGGAACGTGGAAACCAAAAGGCTCAAGGATGATCAGGACCCTTTATTAGATTTGCAACGTTGAAGAATAACAGGAGATGAGAGCATAACAAAATAACGAGTGCTGTTCTACCTTGACGACTGAAATTGCTATTGTCTAGACAAGGAAAATAATAATAAAAAAGTACATTTACCAAGAAATATGTTAAGCTTTTTCAGTATAATCCCTCTCAGTTAAGTTTTTAGTTTATTTTAAAAGTTTTACCAAGCCAACACTTATATTTAATGTCATGTTAGACCTGACACTTCTTCTAAGTTAAACCTGAAAAGACATTTTCTTTTTAAAACAGCAAGAGCTGGAAGAGCAAATTGTGTGCTCTGCCTTTGAACAATTCATTGAACTTCAGTCTAACAGCATGATACTCTGAATATTTATTTTTTTCCTTAGGAAAAAATAGAAATATGATGGTTAGGTTAACTGCTGTGATAGAGATTGATGACAAGAGAGCCCTGCCTGTGAGGCTGAGATTGCCTCTTTCTTCAGCTTTGGCAAAATACATCCTTCACAGACTTTGGTCAGGGCAGCTGTGGGAGTGGCCCACAGTAGGCTGCCACATGAAACAGCAATCACAGCATCTAGGTGCTGGGCAAGGCCGCATCTACTGTGCCTGGTGGAAAAAAAAAATTGCCATGTTTGCTGTGATTTAAGGGATAAAATATGTGATGTACCACAAGCTTCTTGTGTAATGTTGGGGGAGCAGTTTGCTCTACAGGAGTGGTATCTTCAATAAGCTAAAGATAATTTTGCTCTTCAGGAGAATTGTAAAGAAAAATTAAAAGATAACTTGGTATGGTACTATGGCTCTTATTGTTATTTTCCTGTAATTACAGTGAACGATGTTGATGGCAATTTTCTGCACAAAGAACAATGAATGTAAAATCAAGGCAAAGCAGAATACTTTACTCTTCTTCTGTAAATAAATCAGTCTTCTTTGTACAACCAGGGCTTAGAAAACATTAATTTCTGAAGTTTTCTAGAAGGCAGCAGAAGATAGAAGGATTGAGAGTTAGGAACAATTAAAGTAGTATTTCCAAAAACTTGAAAACAAGGATCTGATTTGTCCAAAGACAGGTAGAAACATCTAGATACAATTAATAAGGTAAAATCAGGATAAATAAATTGAATTTCTGTTCTAGAGGGAGATGAAATAGTTTCAAATCCTCTGGAATGTGATGGCATTCTGAGTGGAAGTCGAATGACTTTCTCAGTTAAGAAGAAATCAACAGACTATTGGAAAATTTTGCCAAAATTTGGATACTCCGGGCTTGCTTGTAATTGGAGAAATTAACTCTGTCAAGGAAACCAGAGGGAACAAGAGGTTTTTGTAAGATCCTCTAAATATCTTCATGTCCTTATTTGACAAGCATACACGGACAGCATCCTTATTTGCTTATTGCTTCCCTGAAATGAGAATAAAACAAAATACCACCAATTTCCGGACTCCAAGTGTCTTGAAAAAAGTGGTAATAATTATAATAAAACTAGACCATCATTTGCTGCTAAGAAAATTCTAGGCTAAATTATTATTGCTCTAGTGGAACTAGAAAATAAAAAGTGAAAAGTGTAATGATTATAGGTTGTTCTGTGATTCAAACCTCTGAAGATCTAGGCTGAGGTCTTTGCAGCACTAAACCAGTGCTCTAAAACCTGTGTAAATAGAAGTGGGAAGAGGAGATGTTGGGTCATTCAGTGTTGCAACTGGTAAGCACTCGTAATTCCTGCTGGAACTGCAGAAAATACAATCTGTTCATGACTGGCACCTACAGTGGCTTCAATATTTTCAGTTTGTGGCCTAGACCCCCAAGGTAAAACTTTCCTTCAAATTTTCTCTATAAGGTTATTGTTTTAGTACATCAATGTACTGTGAAAAAAAATTACCTAATCTCCATAGAACAAATGCAATACTCATTCCATTCAGTGGTCAAACCCAGAGAAACACAGCAATACAAAATTTAAGGCTGAAACAAGAAACTCCCACTATGTTTAGGAAGTTAGAACTTCTGACAAGATAAAGGGTCAATAACTGCATGACTTGAAGCTGGAAAGATGGGCAGTGTCAGCTGAAAGATAGTGCTTCACAGAAGACATTCTCAGTTTATTATTTAAACTTAAGTAGAGGTGAAAGCACTCAAAATAGTAGAATTCCCTACAAAATCTACTTATTAGTGGGGAAAAAAACCCCAATAGATACTATTCAGAGCAAGTTCACATTCTCATCTACAGTTTCTGCCTCTCCTTGAGTAACAGCTTTAAGGTTATAGTTTACCAAAAAAGAAGAACAATAGGTTTGAAAAAATCATCATAGATTCATAGAATTATGGAATGGTTTGAGTTGAAAAGGGCCTTAAAGATCATTGATCTCCAAGACTCTTACCATGGGCAGGGACACCTTCCACTGGACCAGACTGTTCCCCATCCAACCAGACCTTGAACACTACCAGGGATGGGATGTCAATGGCTTTTCTGGGCAACCTGTGCCAATGAATAAACATGATCACATGAAAGAACTTCTTCCTAATATCCAATCTAAACCTGCCTTCTTTCAGTTTAAAGCCATCTTTAAAAAAAAAAAAATTCCATAGACACTTGAAGATAAAGGGGCAAACCCGCTATTTCCCCTTTACTCCTCAAGTTTTCTTTACCATCAAGGCCTCATATCCAACAATGTAAATGCTGCTGTAAATGAATGTTCACTTATCCTCTCTGAGAAACGTGCTCGAAGAAGAGAAAAAACTAAATCAAGCGTTGATTTAGGCTTATATGCCACGGTGAGGCAGAAACAGAATGTACCCTTCAGAAAGAATTTCCTGTTCTTTACTATACTTTGATTGCATAAAAAGAAAGCAAAAGTTCAAAGAAAAGCTTTTCTTTTTAGTTGTTTTGTCATAGAACATTGCTGAATTTTCATGAAAGCATAATATTGCAAAGCCTGATCACCTCTTTTTTTTTTTAAAATTTATTTTAAGAAAATAATATCTTTTCAGAAGTTATTCTTTTGGTCTTTACAATAGTATCTTCTTTTTTACTAGAACTATAACAGGGCAGAGCTGTTGTCAGGAGTCTAATGTATTAAAATTGTATTCAGGATTCAATTTTTACAGTTCCTGTTTTCAAACTCTAACAACATCTATACCCAGCACTCTACTGGTAAATATATTTTCTTTGATCATTGCAACATTACTGATTTGGGTGATAAATATTACATCAACAGATATTTTTGCTTTTGTTTGCTCAGTATGAGGTTTTCAAAAAGGAGACATTTCTTTTAAGGCAAAACAAAATTATTTTTTTTTTAGTCTCTATTTTGTCTTTTATTTTTTGGCTATGTTTTCACCACTAAAATGGGATTTCCATCCAGAGTATCAGGAAGAGATGGAATTGGAGTCTATTGTATTTTTCTGAAAGGGAATGCATCTGGAACATAAATTATTTTGACATAACACAAATGGAAGGAATAATATTTAATGACGTGTTTAATAACATTTGTTCCCCTTGTGTTCAAGTGAAATCTATTACCTACAACTTTTTGGGGAGATACAGATTTATGGGGTCAAGATTTTCTTAGAGTAAAAATTTACTTATGTTATGTACAGATCTTTTATTTTAAGAAAGAATGAAAGTAAAAATGTATATTCCTAGGAAGGTAGCTCTCCCAGAGAATATCTGGGGCCTGTGCCTCAGGAGATTCACATCTCTGGCTCACTTTAAGAGTATTTTTTCTATTACTAAAGTGCCTGTTGCTATCAGTCATGAACTGGATCCTCACAATAGAAGTTTACATTTTAAAATGATTTTTAAAATGTTTAAATACCAATCCCTAATTAAAGGGTTGATAGCCTATGGATAAGACAGAAAACCAATGCATATTGATCAAAAGTAAGGACTGGATATGCAGAGAAATAGGTTGTTTCTCTGTAACAAAGATTGAATGAAGAAAGGGGGGTTTCTGTGGGGCAACATGTCTCAGGGGCTCACCAGGACTTTTCTCTTTTGTGCAAACAATAATCACATAATAGTTTTACTCCAGGCTTGATATTTAAGGGGTCATAACTCCTGTTTCAGTCATCTTCTGGTCCCCAGAATTTTGCACAAATTCATTTACTCTGGCCTTTGTCTGCTGTGTGTATTTTTGTGTTCTTTATCCCTCCTCCATTTCTCCCCTTCTCTAGTTAGATTGCTGGGCTCTGTCCTTACCACTGCTATCCAGTTATCAGAGAGTGTCCAAAGGAGGGCCATGAGGATGGTGAAGGGCCTGGAGGGAAAGCTGTATGAGGACTGGCTGAGGGTGCTTTTGGTTTCTTCAGCCTGGAGAACACTGAGGGGAGACCCCACTGCAGTCTGCAACTTCCTCATGATGTGGAGAAGGATTGGAGGACACTGATCTCTTCTCTCTGGTGACCAGTGGCGAGTGGCCTGAGCTGTGTTGGCTGATGTTGGATACTGGGAAAGGGTTATTAACTCAGAGAGTGGTTGGGCACTAGGGTAGGGTCCCCAGGGAAGTGGTCACAGAACCTGACAGAGCTCTAGAAGGGTTTGTACAGTGCTCTCGGGCACATGATTGGACACCTTGGGTATGCCCTGTGCAGAGCCAGGAGCTGGGTTTGATGATCCTTATGGGTCCTTTCCAACTTGGAATATTCTATTCTGTGATCTAAGACCTTTAAGACAGATCATCAAAATTCTTCTTTTGTTTTTCCTAAAAATCCAAATATTTTTGAAACATATGCTGAAAATATGTGTCATGGCAGTTATAACTCCCCAAATAAACAACACAAGTCAAAACAAAACAAACAAGAAAAGTCACTACAGTTTTGCTAAATTTAAATAAAAGCATCTATATAAAAATGAATAATGTTTTTGAAAAGAAGATAAAAAAGGTAAGTACTCATCAGGCAACACAGACACTTTTGAAAGACAATGCATGAGGAGTGCAGTGCCCATGCACATAACCAGTTGTGATGAACTTGAGAAAAACAGGAATGACAGCATCAAAATTAAAAGAGATATTTTTAGAATTCATTAGGTATGAATAAAAACGCCTGAAAGTTTCATCCACATAAAGAAAATAGAAAGTATCCTAAACTCTGGAAGATTGTATAAGGGTAAGTAAGAGACCAGATTTTTCCATGGAGGAAGATCAGCAGTGAAGTTGCACAGTGTGCTGTTCTCCAACTTGCTGTTTGACAGAAACAAAAATGAGCAGGAAAAGGGGATGTGTTGTGACACTTTGCTGATGACACAGGGTTCTTCAAGGTGGAAAGGATGAAATACATCGCAGCAAATTGCAGAAAGTCCTTACAAGTGGTTGGGTAAAAAAAAGGCGGATGGAAGGAGATACACGTAAAACAACGCACATGTGAAATGATTGTAACTTCACATACAAAATGATGTATGTGGAGCTCCACACACACTCACTCCAGCCACTGGAGAATGAAACATTGGGGCTGAGATGGATAGGTCCTTGAATACACCCATTCAACACCAGTAAAAATAGCCCCCCAAAAAAGACTCAAAGAGAAAGCATTAGAGAACGAAACAGAAGCTATTTACATAAACCCATGATTTGCCCCACAGCAAACACTGTCTAGCTGTTATGGTTGCTTGTTGTCAAAAAATTATATATTAGAACTAAAAAAGATTCATAGAAGGTAAGCAAGGATGATCAAGGGGTTTGTGGTGTTTCAAGAAATGCCTGAGCTTTCTGACACACTTTGTCATGAAATGGACATGGTATGGGGAGCTCCACTAAGGTTTACTGTGCCATGAATAGAACAGAGATCATGTGTTAGGATCATGTCCTTGCTCTGTCCTCCTCCGCAACCACTAGGGCCCACGAGAATCCAGCAAGGTATAGGTTATTCACACAATTCACAAAATTCAAGACATGGAATCCTCAAAAATGATTCCCTGGTGAAAATGGTCTTTCTCATCTTAGATTTTAATGGAGTTTGAGGAAAAATCCATGGTCATGTAGTAACAATTGGTTCAGAAGTAATTTTTTCTGATTATTATTGAAACCAAAAACTAGAGTTTGAAGCCAAGCAGTCAAAGGACAGATTTTGCAATGTGGCAGGTCTCCTCTGGATTTGCTTTGCTTCTCAGTCCTGCAGTAGGAGATGTCCTGAGCTGCAGGCAAAGTAGCTGAAATGAAATGCAGTGCTTTCAAATCTTGTACCAGCTTGATTTTTGCTTTGCAGTGACATTTAAGATGTGTCAGCATTGTGATCCTTCTATGTTGAGGGACAGAGAAATAAGACCTCTGCATCACCTCCAGAGGTAAATTGTATCAGCCAGACCCACTACCTATGGCTGCTTTGGCACTCTTCTTAATTGGACTGATTTAATTTTTTAAAATTTTGTTTTAATGTTATTAGTTTGGGTTCTTTTAATGGAGAGATAGATTTGAAAAAAATGCAGTAGCTGAAATCCTAGCGCTCCAGTCTGACAGACATTTCATGATTGAAATAATGGCTTGGGCTGTTGAAAAGCTCAAATTCTACTTCTGTATGCAGGAATCTACATCTCCAGCATCCCAGAAGGTGAGTCTGGAGGAATAGGTTAGTATTTGAATAAAGAAGAGTATGAAAGATTTTAGCCTCTGGTTAATGCACTTCTTTGCACAAATTATCATCAAGAAAGCGTGAGAATCCAGGCATTTCTCTCAGTAGCTGAGACACTTGTCTGAGCCGGCAAATTATCTTAATTGTTGTCTCTGGTAATTTAACATCTTCCGTGTAAACTGTAAATGATCCAAAAGAAGAGATTAAGGGAAACCATTATGGAAAGATTTAGAGTGAAGAGAATTGCAGACAGCTGGGGAGGTGTGTGAAAAAACACAGATGTGGTAATGGTGGTTAAGCCTTTCACACTCTGAATAACGTTCAGCATTAGGTTTTTACATTGAAAAAATATCTCCAGTTCCCTCTTACTCCCTTACATACAAGTACTAAAATACAAAGGTCCTTTAAAAATATTATTTAATTTCTTTTTTTTTCCTAAAATTCAGTTTTATTTGATCCTGTTTTCTTGTTAAAATTTTCATTTGACTAGTAAACTAGAAACTAAGGATTCAGACAGCCCACTGCTTAACTGGGACTTAAACACAAAGAAATTTAACTGCCTCAGCACCTACAAACTATCCTGAGTGACAATTTTGCATGACTACTTGCCTAAATGCCTCTAAAAATTGGACCTTATTGCTTGTGCAATATATTTCATAGATATCAAAGCACTGTAGCTAATTGCTCAAATTATTTTCAATAGTAAGGCATGTGTATCTCTAGCAAAGTATCCCCTTTTCATTAAGGTTAATTAATTGAAAAATTAAATAGCAAAGGCATAAAATACAAAAAAAAAGGAAGGTAGTTTATAAAGCCTGCAATTAGAAATCTCTTTCTGCCTTAGCTCTTCATGATTCCTCCTCCTTTTTTAAAGACCACAACTTCAAGTTTTAGCAATGAAAAAGAAAGATCAAACTCTTTTTCAGGTCATTGAGAACCATGATTATACAAAAGGGAAATTGCACAACAGCCAACGTGCCAGGCTCTACAACAGTGACCCAAGATTGAGCTTATGGGTGACTAATGTAAAATGACATACCATAAGCTGCCTATGAATGCAGATTTTAAGTGCCAGTGGATGATCTGAGCTGGTGGCTGGAATTCTTCTTGAACTAAAACAGAAAGAAAAGATTCTTGTCCAGAGAAATCATGGGAAATACAGGAACTAAAAGGGCAAGTAGATATAAAGTGCTACAGAGTTTTGGCTCTGCACTGCACAGGTTAACAACTGATGAACAACACTCAGTGAGTAGGTTTGTGTTGCACTAAATCTGCTGCAGTTCAAAGTCAGGCTTCTTCTCACCTTTCCAATGCCAAAGTCAGGCTCTTCCAATGCCTCACTCCTATGTGCATGCATTAGTCCCTTTTCTGGCACAGTATTTAGCAATCATGGAATGGATGGGGTTCAAAAGTCATCTAGTCCTAGTCCCCTTCAGTGAATAGTGATCTTCTACCAGATCAGATTGTTCAGAGCTGCATCCAACCTGACCTTGAATGTTTCCAAGGATGGGACATCCACTACTTCCTTGGGAAACTTGTGCCAGTGTTCCGCGACTCTCATTGTAAAAATTTTTTTCCTTATATCTTGTCTAAATCTACTCTCTTTTATTTATAATCACTGGGTTTTTTTCCTATAATAACAGGCCCTGCTAAAAAGTTTGTTCTCATCTTTCTTATAAGCCCTCTTTATGTTTTGAAAGACCAATCATGCAATGAATTTTTTCAACTCACTGAAGTGATGAAAAAACCCCGACCAAAACCAGGTTTTGTATTTGAGCATCAAGCTCAGCTGACTCACCTGGCAGCTGTGCAGCTTTTAAATCCCACACACCTGAAGATGGGGACAGAACAGAGCAAGTTTGTGCTTTATGATGAAGCTGAAAATTGCTCTGAATTATGTGGGACATAAACAGCACTATTTGGTTTCATTTTGCTCCTGTTTGGGTTGTGAACTCTCACTGTTTGGCTCTGAGGACACACTGAGGCAATGTGAGCTGTATCTGCCAAATGTGCCAGCTACAAGACTCTATTTAACTTTTTGTGCAAGTGTGGTTTTGTGTGTCCCAAGTTTTGCAAAGGCATTACACAGCATTAGACCTTGTAGTTGCTGTATGTAGATCCCTAATTATTAGGAGTTATTCAGCTACAAAATCGGACTCTGTATTTTTTTATTCATTAGAAGAAAACCTGGCTATAGTTCTGGAAATAATAATTCTAAATATAAATGCAGACCTCAGTTACATAAATAAGATGCCTAGGAGTTTACCTGTAATTTGGTTATTGTTCCTGTTAGACAGAACCCTGAACATTGTGCTTGTGGGTTATAAAATGGTAATGGCTTATCTTGAATGGAAGTATTTAGGTAATTATAGAAAAGCAGGAGGGAGAGGGAGGACATTGCTGCAACCCAAGTCTATGGCCCCATGGTGAAGAAAAAGAATGGTGATTCAAACACTACAGTGGGAAACGGAAGATAGCATTTGCTGGACAAGAACAGGATATTTTTAATAGTTGTATGGGTTCTCTAGTCAATGCAGATTATTGGCAACTTTGAGACATGACCTTGAATCTCCAGTAAGACTTTTGTACAGCGAGAGGGTTAACAAGAATTAAAGGACTGAGGAGAAAGAAGGGAATGGAGAGGTGAATATCCTGGCTTTCATACGTATCAGAATAAGCTCTACTTCTGCTAATGCTAGCAGATAATACAGAATGAATGTATTCCTAGCAGGTAATAACTGGATGAATCTCTGATGAGATGATGTACACACTTGAGGATTTGTATTATTGAATGCTGGTCTGATAGAATATCTGTTCTATTTATTTTGGGTGGTGGAGGGTGAGAGAATTAATTGTTAGTATATAATATATATCTTTTCAATATCCTTATAAGTGGATTGTACCTTACTGAACTGGGAATAATATTGTTTTTTATAAGCCATAATGATGCCATTGGAGTAAGAAAAAATGTGTTATCTCAGTCTAATCTGCCAGACATTAATCAGGCAAACATGCCAGAATTATTAAGTTGTGGTCTGCTTAGTGCAGACTTCTTCTTATGATTTGTAAGAGATGTTGTTACATCAATAAAAACCTTGATAATACATAATTTTTATGTCAGTTTCAAAGTCATGAGAAACAACAAAAATCTTGATCTGACAAAAGGCAGAGAAATGAAAGAAAGCCTGAACTTCTTACATGAGCTCTTTTGGGAAAATGAGAGTAGTTGAGACAGCATGAATTGGTACTAATTTCAGAAATTTTCTTTCCTAGATTACTGTATGGGTACCAATCCCCATTTGTTCTGACGGAAGATGTCTGTGATACCCTGTGCAAAACAATACAGACACATTTCCTTGTTATGCTTCGTCATATATCTATTCCGGTATTAAATGCTTTGCCACTTAAATGAGAGCATTTTAATTAGTGGGCACTGTTGCAACCACAATTATCCCTTTTGCTGTGATAATTCAGTATCTCTAATGTTTTTCAGGTTTCATTTTTTCTCCTCCAACTTCTCAATAAATAGGCAATATTTCAAGTTACATTTGGAAGATTTATTAAAAAGGTTTATTTGATTATCTGTCCTTTGACGTGTTGGCTGTTCCTCATTTGTAAAATGAGGAAAAACTGTCCTGAGCTGAAGATTGCAATAATAGTTAATGTAAACAGAATATCAGTTCACATAAAGAAAATAAACTGCTTAGAGGAAAAAAAAAAAGTGGGAGAAAAATTATCCTGGATTTACATATATATGTTATATGAATTTATTGAGAACGTGGATTTTTAGTAATCCTATCATTCATTGACAACTTTCAATCAAACTTATCTTCAATGCTGCTTTTTCAATAGCAGAAAATATTCCAGTATATTATACTTGTAACTTGGCAAATGAAGCTGAACTAGACTATAGAGAAATATCCTAAATAGAAATTATTGGTTAGTTAACACTAACAGATCAATTTTGCTAAAATTTTATTTTAAATAGATAACTTGTGACAAATAAGCAAAAAAGTTTCATTCTGATTATTTAAAAATGATATTTTCTTGTGGTATGTGTTTAATTATGCTTAGCATAAGAAACCATTTGATACTAAAACAATGGAAAGATGCCCAGGTCACTAATTCATCCACTAGAATATAAATTTGAAAATGAATTACCAATTAGAGTGGCAAGGTAGATATATCATATCCAATTATGAGAAACATGCAATGACATAGTAGTAAAAAAAAAATTTAAATGTCTTTCATAGATAAAAAGAAGGTAAAAATTTCCAGTAAGAATCAAATCATTTTGTCTTTTGATATTTTCCCTTCAAGATTTTCTTAATTTGTTATCACTCAAAAGATGTATTATTGAGGAATATTAACTTATTTCTTTTGTATTCTTGTCATGTTTGAGTATATTTCCAAAATCTATCGAAAAATGCAGCCCTTTTTGGGATGTGCTAAGGTCTCAGCCACAGCAACATCATGCAGAAACAATTTCTGCAGTTTCAGACAATGTTGGATAGATATTTCTTCAAGATATTATAATCAGATATCCTCTTATTCTTGTATTTCAGAGAACAGAAACTTCTTCAGGTAGTTAAGTTCTTATATTTTTCTTTTCTTTCCTTTCCTCATTTCGTCTCAAGAAAGCTGAAATATAAGCAAAAGTTTATATTACCTATAAGCTAATTAATTTTTAGATATATAGATACAGATATAGATATATGTTCTGATGCAGTTTTAGTTTCCTAATCACGTATTGTCTTCTTCAACAGGTCCTTTTCTTTTCATGAAAAAAGTGGAAAAGATTCAGGATTCCTGGGCATAACTCCAAGTTTTTTGGGTAACATGCACCAAGAGGATTGTAGACCTTCTGTTCGTCTCATAATGTCTTCTCCTTCTAAAATTCCACCCAGTTAGCATTTACACTCTAAGTGTTCTTTTACTCTCTTCCTTCCTCTTTAGATTCTATCCTTTTCTTGTGAGGTTCCAGCCAAATCTCTGTTTAATACCTGTCTTCTCATATGAAGGCTCTTCACTCATTGTTTAATATGGCGGACAAAAAAAATCCACCTAACTCCAAAGATTCTAGAGGGTTTAGGGTTTATCCATATTCATGAGCTGTCAAAAAGTCAATCAAACCCAACCAAACTGCAATAGATCCTCTTTATAAGTCCGTGTCAGTCAGGAGTGGTTTCATAATCCAGTTACAGTGCACTGAAAGCAGACGTGAATGACAAAATTACACCTCTAAAGAGACCAGAAGAGTTTTTTTCACCATTTTTAATCAAAGCGTGAGAATAACATATGTTATCTTACCTCTAAGCCATTTTAATTTCTAATTCACTCCTCTGAGGTTGGAATGCTTATCTAAACTTATCTGCACTCCAGTTTGAACCATAGGCAGTTTCTCTTTACAATGAAACAGAAAAAGGAACCCAAAGAATTTATATCACTCTTGCATTACAGATGGACAGTAACCTAAAAGCACTCAAAACCTAAAAGGATAGATATATATTAGTTACCCTAAGTGTTTCTTTGAACAGTGGGATAATGTTGAATAGATGAGTTCTTATTTTCTTCACAACAGCGAGTGTTCTCTTTTCTTGTGAAATCCAAGGATTTGATAAAGCTGGAAAATGATTTTAAGAAAGGGTTTCCTTCTCAGATTATCCAAGTGAAGCAGTTTCTGTATGAGGGTTGGGTGAGTACACTTGACCTCTTCAGCCTGGAAAGGGATATTTGGCAAGAGGGTATGACAGAGATCTACAAAATCAAGATGAGCTATCAAGAAAATGACTGCTCATTGTCTGTTACATTTTAAGAATTTGAACCACCAAATAAAGAGGCAGGTTTACAATTAATAAAAGCAGCTCTTTGCACAGTTTGGAATCAAGCTGTGGAAAACCTTGTTATGGCACGTTGGTTAAGCTTGCAAGGTTGTAAAACTATCACATAAAATTTTGAAACAAAAATCCACAGATAAAGAGAAATACATATACATATAGAGAAAACACCTATGGTAAGGACTCTGAGAGGCAGCTAGAGCCTGTGATTTCCCCCAGATTCTGGAGAGCTGTGTTGTTGAAGAGCACCATGTCTGTAAGCTACATAAGCCTGTTAAGCATTGGCACACTCTGATAACCATTAACTATTAACCATTAACTCCAAGCTCCACTTGGAGTCATGAGTCAGGCAAACCGAAATGTTAGATAGGGTGCAGGTACCCCACATTATTGGGTTTTTTTATTAAACCTTCCCATTAAGCTACAAAGGATGGGTTGAAATCCAGCAGTTGAAAATCTTTTCTGTTAATGCACTTTGCTTGTGTATAGCTGAGTTAAACCTCCTTACTTTCTCCTCTTGTTAGTGAGGCTCTGCATGGACCTGCCCCACAAAATATGCACTCTTAACAGAAATCTTTAGGCATACCTGCCTGGTAAACTACTACAGCAACAAACCGCTGCTTAGTGAACAGACCGTGTTGTTGGGGGAATAAAATCCTAATAAATATATATCACGAAGGAGCCAACAAAATTATTGAATTAAATACCTTAGAGAGAAAAGACTTTATCAAATAAACTTCTGATCCAGTTCTCATCTACTGGGCCGTGGTTACAAGGAAACTCGCAAAAGCATGCACTTTCATGTATAACAAAGACAGCAGAAGCAATGTGAAAGAGGTACTAAATTTACCTGAGTAAAATGAGGTACAGACAAATGGCTGAAGGCCCAGCAATGAGATTGTGGTTGGGGAATTCTGATCTGCCATGTAAAAAAGTGTTAACAATGTAGATCAGCCTTATCAGAGGGTGTGAACAATTTGGTGCAGTCTTCATTTGAGAAATACTCAAATTCAGTCATATTCTGCGCACCAAGCCCATTGGAGGTGTTATATCAGACAGTCTCTGCCTTGTTATCTCCTCTCACACAACTGTCAGTACCATATGGTTTTGAGGAAACTGGAAGCTATTTCCTCATGGATTTACTGTCCCACAAGTGAAATATCTTTGAATCTCCATCACCAAAATCACAAGATGAATATTAATCTTAATTTTTCACCCTAGCTAATGCTATTGTATTTGGTTGGCATTTTCAGTAGATATGTATACATTCTGAAAATGTTTGCTGGGCCTTTGCTGCACCCCAAAACTCCTTTCATGAGTGCATACTGTGAACACAAGGTCACACTGAGGTGCAACCTTGAGACCAGCTTGGTAGTACCCCAGCAGAAAGCATCTGCATCTGTACAAAATCAGAGTGAGGATTCATCACAGCAGCAAGGACAGGTCAGGCATGGCATGACCAGCCCTGCACTGGTGGTGTAACCCATCTGTCCCTGTACTGTCCCATCACGTCACCAGTACCAGGCAGAGATACCGGCTGTGTGGAGCACTTCTGAGTTGTGCTGGCCTTGACCCACCTTCCTGTCAGTGGAAATGGAATCAGTGGGTGGAAGGAAAGCCCTTCAGTTGTGTGGACTCTTCCCGTGAGATGTCCTAGATCAATCAGTACATCCACATCAGCCTTGCTCAGATGGGATTGTGAACCATGGAGAAAAGCATTTGCTCACTCCCATTCTGTTCCCTGCTCCTTAGCCAATTAACAACCTTTGTAAGAGGACCTAAATCTACAGCAGCAGTAGAATCATTGCACAATTTGGCTGTTTAACCTTAGATTTGATTTTTCTTGATTCAGACTGCCGACTATTATAGATTGACTAGTATAAACCAGTTTATAATTGAAAAATATGACCAGTGAATTCCAGCTTGTAGGAAAAAGTGATCAGTGGATTATTTAATTAAAAATTAGAAAATCACATACTGTTGTGTACGCATAGATAAAATTTTTATCTATAAGAACAGAAAGTATTTTCTATTACGCAATATTTTAGTTGAAACCTAGTAGTTCCATAGAATTTCCCCCTGTATTTAGTTTTATCTGAGATTACTAATTTGAACACTGTGAATAAGATGTTTGAAGAAATTATATTGTAGGTGATAGAGGTGGATACTGGCTGAGCTATCTTCCTTCCTACACTGTAAAAGACCTTTATGTGTCAAAGTCAAATATAAATAATAGGATAGCAGACATGTTTTCTATTTTGAATATAGAGGGTTTAGAAAAATTTTCTTCAGGTTTGTTGCAGATATACATGGGTTCAAAACCATATCTGTACAACTGCCTAAGGTGTTGTAGATTCCCAATATAGTTGATGGAGGACCTCGAAGATGCTTTTTGTCTGTCCTAAAAATGGCATCCAGTGATATTTCATTCTACATGTTTTGTTTCTCTTACTGCAAAGGGTGATAAGGCTCACTCACATCTGGTTGTTGACACTGCATGAATCTCATACTTAGGTGCTTTGGACTGCCCTGTAAGTTCTCCCCTCTTTAAATGTTCAACAGAATATACCTATTAAGAAAAAAAATTATCATATTTTGTAACAGTTACTTTGTTTTTATGTCAACATCTAGGGCAAGGATTTTTAAATTTCTTTTGGGGTCAATAGACAACTGGTCCTAAGTTTAACCTGGACCAAAGCATACAGTTTGAGATCTTCTACAGTCCAGCAGAAAACCCACCTGGTATGAAGAAGATCACTGCATTACAACAGTGTTGGCATATGACTGACCCAGGAAACCAAGAAGGTCCTAAACATGACTGTAAAGATCTCATAAGCTACATGATTTCAAGATATCATAAACTACTGAGATCTTGAAAAATTTCAACAAGATGGAAATCACTGCTTCAAAACATAATAGAAATTTTTATTGAAATACGAAACCTTTTTTCTTCAAAGGTTTTGTTTTCTTTTGTGCTCTGTGTGTTATCACTCTCTTGTTTAGTTATTAGTATAACCTTCAGAGTGTGATAATAATTTCTAGGCCTGTAGCTTGTTTTAAAAGGCACATTAATTCTGAAGCAACTGTATATTCATCTTGCCTCCTCAGAGGCAGCTTCAATGCACTATAATTTAACCTTTTTTTCTGGATAAAGGATGTTTAAGGGGTTCCCAGAATAGAAGTACTTTGTTACTTCAAGATTCTAGTAAGATCAAGTGCATGCTCTGGCAAAAAATATTTGCTCATTCTGCATGTAATGTCAATATGTAGCCCCAAACATTCCTTTTATAAATGGTTTCTTTCTCCCCTTTATATGGAAGACCTAGTACTAGTTTAGATGCAAAATAAGCATGACGAATAAAAGGTGACATTTAAACAGTATATACAGCCATGAAGCTTCACTTTCATTTTAAATTCCACGGTTGAGATGACACTGACTTAGAGGAGTCGTTGCTTATACAAACAGGCAAGTCTCTGCAGAGACCTCCTTCAAAAATTTAACTTGCAAACAATTTGTATTCCTGGATGTGTCGTTTGATATTTGGCTAAATGTCATTCCTGTCACTGCACAACTTAAATAAGAAAAAAAAAAAAAGCAGTAGTAACAAAGAACTTATTTTTTATTGCCCCTCTCTCTCAAACCAAGGATCTTGAGCTTCACACAGAAGGGCTGCTGTTCAGAGGAGCTGATCAGAGTTGTAAATGTGTAGGAGAGGAGCTGTGATAGGACAGACAGATTTAGTGGATTGACAGATTTGATTTTTATATCTGAAAAGAAAGAAGACTTTCTGGTGGTTTCCTCCAGGAAAAAAAGTTTATGAAGTATATCCTCTTCCAGAAAGATGTGGGCAAGCTTTTTTAGTGAAGATGGTCATAGGCCAATGAAAGACCTTGATATTCTATTCTATTCTATTCTATTCTATTCTATTCTATTCTATTCTATTCTATTCTATTCTATTCTATTCTATTCTATTCTGTTCTGTTCTGTTCTGTTCTGTTCTGTTCTGTTCTGTTCCGTTCCGTTCCGTTCCGTTCCGTTCCGTTCCATTCCATTCCATTCCATTCCATTCCTTCCAGAGGTTTGTCTCCACTGATACTCTATTTGGGAAGAACAGGCCATGAGCAGTCCCTTCTCCCTGCAGGCCCCAGACAAGTGTGGGATGGTGGCTGGTCCCTGTTTTCTCTGTTCACAGGCTTGCTCATGGAATTTAGTACCTGCCAACCTGCCAGCCAAGGTCAGGTCAACAAAACCTGCAGCTCTGCTGATCTACACACTCAGGGCTACAGAGACAAGTTATTTTTTTCTTGATCATTACACACTCTAGAAAGAGACTGGCAATATTTGGCCATTTAATTTATCCAACACTAAATTTACATGTGGAGGTCTGGAATCCTGCCTTTTTCTGCAGTCCTTTGCTTGAAGAAGTTCACAGAAGCTGACAGACATTGTGGATCTCTTGGACAATACTTACAAGGATAATTATCATGGGAAGCAATAGTTTGCTTCTTCGTTTCTGTACAGAGACATACTATGACTTGCCTAAAATTTATCTAAACATCCTAAAATTTATTTTTAGTCACTCAGTGCCAGACAGGATCAGTCCCATGGAAGCACAGTTTTTTACAACACACACATGCATTTAGTGTTCTTCTCATTTACCTCGCACTAGTGCCTTCGCCTTTGAAAGTCTCCTTGAAGTGTTCCCTGAAATGTTAAAAATTGTATTCAGGCTGGGGAGCAGGAAGGCCTCCTGCTGTCCCAAGTGATCTATAGGGCTAAAGACAGTGTTTAACTAAACCCATGATGATATAGTAACTAGAACCCTTCAAAGGAAAATAACCCAAGGTGAGACATCTTGCAGAGTGTGTGGAGAGAGTAAAGGTTGAGAACCAACCTGCTGAGACAACAAGGCCTCTAGAAGAGTTAATTTATTGTGATAGCTCAGTGTGATTCATGATGTTCATTCAAATTCTAAAATCTGTTAAAAGCAACAGAATCTGCAAACTTTCATTCATGATCTGTGTACTGGACAGCTATAACAACAATAGGTTCCTTCCCTTGATTTAATTGAAATTATGCTCATATTGAACTGTAATTGGTGTTCAGATAAGGTCATTGGGACACCACAGAAAGATGCAATGCCAATATCAATTCTGCAAAGGCTACATGGAATAAATAAGAGTTGCAGAACCTCCCTCTGTATTTATATTTAGCTGTCATACAAAAGAGCTAGTTGAATACCAGAGAAAATTAATCCACAAATTTTGCTGCTATATATATATCTCAAATAATATGTCTGTTCAGGCAAAAAATAGTAAGACCAGTTATCTGTTGTGTCCTTTATCTAGGGACAGAATAAACATTCATAAAAATAAAGTTGTCATCTTACACAAGAAAATGTCCTACTGTATTTCAAATTCTTATAATGGAAACCATTCTGAAAGAAAATTCCACGTGTAACTCTAAATATATTCCCCATTTGCAGGAAGGTATTAGATATTAGCACAATGCCCTGATGTGTATTGATTGCAGTTAATTTTAAGAATGAGTCTTTCTTGGAGATTCTTGGCTGGAACCGGATACCTATAAAATAGCTCTGTTGTACACATAGATAAAGGATTTAAAATCTTCAATCATAATGCCAGGACACAGCGATTTTGAGGAGAGGGAAAGATCAATAACCTGTGTAGCCCAAATAACTTTTCATAATTTTATTTTAACACCCATTACATGTAAAATGTCCTTCAGCCCTGAAGCTACAGATCTGTAAAAATGTCTGGGTTTGTATTCTTAGTAAAGAGAGTTTTGTTCTGAAGAAAGAACATTATTTGTATCATTAAGCAGAAGATTTTTAGGAAGTCCAAGTCAAAAGGGCAGAAATACAAGAGTCATATCTATTTTTCACTGTTTTATTCTACTTTGTTCAGTTCCTTAGTCAGCTCTCAATAGCTTTGTTCCTTCTTATGAAGGGGCTCTGAAAGAAATGACTAATTTTAGTTTCATGATAGCACACTACAAGGGAAATTACTGAATTCCTCAACCTTTAGTATCTTTGAATAAATCTATGTAGCCTTCTGAAAAATGTGCTTTAAACAACACAAGTTACTGTGGTCTTTCCAGGAAAAGCTGTTGTAGAATCACAGAATTTCTCCACCTGAATGAGACCATTAGGATCATTAAGCCTAATTTCTTGATCTTCTCAGAATTTTTTTTTTAACCTGGATTTACCTGGAATTAAATCATATAATGTTGTTCAGGTTCTCCTTGAACTCTGCCAGGCTTGGTGCTGTGACCATATGTCTGGACAGCCCGTTCCAGTGAGTGACCAACCTCTCTGAAAAAATTCATTCTGGTGTTCAACCTGAATCTCCCCTGATGCAGCTTTATGCCATTTCTCTGTGTCCTATTGCTGCCCACCAGAGAGAAGATATATATCTTCTGTGTGTAATGCATACAAGATCCTAATAAATAGTCTGATTTAATGACCCTTATGGTCTTTAAATTACGAAAAAACTACAAATGTTCAGAAATGTTGAAAACGCCACTTATCTTCTTTTCAGCTTCCATGTTAATCCCATAGGAATTTGATTATATAACTGGGACTGTTGCATTTTTACATGAAAAAGGACAAGAGTTTCCAGCTCCATAACTGGATCTAGTAGAGAGAGGATTGAGGATCTCCAGCCAGATGAACAGATGAATAAATCTATAAGTGTCAAGTGATTGTTGTTAATGGCTCTCTTTGAGCCAAAACTAAAATGGGATGATTACTTTCAGAATACTCTGTATCAGGAACTGATAATGCCACATTCAAGTCACTCTGAAGGTCATCTTTTTATGCTTTGGGAAGTTTAAGAACAGTACAGTGAGCTGAAATTCATTGCACATCTACTGTTTCTTTTCCCTGTCATATAATTCCTGTTTCCTCAATCATGTGAGTGCACAATGCTTTGACTGGACTGTTCAATCTGCTAGGTGTTTCAGAAGTACCCTTTGGTTCATAAATATTTATGTATTTGTGGGTGTTTCAGTTGTTACATTGGGTGTTTTATGGTTTTGTTTACCTCCATATTTTGATGTATTTATTGCTTCACAGGTTCCAGTGACTCTAGCAGAGACCAAAAAAAATCTGATAAAAGAGGATACATTATAGTGTAGTGTGGTCTTTAAATGGTCTACAAGAACCTGTTATTTATCACTTCTGCCTATTAAGCTAATGATGGAGCATTTAATTTTCAACATTTTCATTGGTTTGTTTGTACAAAGCAATGAAGTGCTTAGATGAAAAGAGGCCATGTGCCTGCTTTGTTTTTTGATCGTCATTCAAGAGAATGGGGTGATTCAAACAAGTTTTTATTTCTTTATAGTTTATTAAAATGAAAACAATTCAAAACATTTATTAGGAGGAAATGGATTTGGTGATTAGGGTACAGGATAAGAAATCAATGATGCTGCTTTTTGTTTCCATTTTGGCACCAGTTAAGTGATACTCCGAGGGGTACCGTGAGTTTTGTACCTCAGTTTCCCATTTATAAAGACATATTGTAATTTCCAATTATTTAATTAATTGCTGTTTATAAAAACCTTGTAAGTTTTTTGAACGAACAGTTTTGTACAAGCCCTGCAAAGCAGTTGTTGTCTTCCATGCTGAAAACAATTTTGGATCTTTTAATACGGATAATGAATATGACAAGCAGTGAATGCAAAGTAGTATTTATAAGCTTTCATCTCATATGACTAAACAAACTTTATTCCTTGTTGTGTGACCATGCATACGCATTTTCAAGTTATTCTTCTTTAACACAGTGGGATGAATCTCTTGAGTAATTATTATTTTTACCATCAAAGGCTTGCAGAAGAGAAAACAAATATCCCAATTGACTGGACTTATGAGTCAGGGTCAATTCTCTGTTCTGCTGTAGAACTGAGACAAGTCCCTTAGACTGAAATAGTCAAAATGTTCATGTAACTAATGTCCTCCAACTTTACAGACATTTAGATCTTCAGACCTTTGAAAATCTGTGTCTTCATCCTTCTCTGTTCCAGCTGTTTCCATCAGAGGGGGCATAGCAGCACCTCTGTATGCAGTGGAAACAAACCCCTACAAGGGCTGATCGTGCACACCTGGGCAAGGACAGCAGTTTCTGTTGCTAACCTCCCACAGGGGAGTGATGTGGCTGATATCCATCCAGATGCCTTGGATTTCCTCAGCCCCAGTGCTGTAGTACTCTTTTATAGCTGAGCTGACTAGTTGTGATGCTTGGAACGAGTCCAGAGAGAGGTATGAACTCACACCTCGGGATCCATACCAAGACACCTTCACCACTCTATCATCACTCTCCTCTGAGGGATGTAATGAGGATACATTAATTAATGTTTATGAACTGCTTCACTGCTGCCATATTTAGACTGTTAGAGTTGCATCTGTAGGAAGAAAACAGCAATCAGGAATTCCACCTGATGCAAAAAGCAGAAATGGGAAGATGAAACTGGGGACCCTAGAGTGGTTTACCCCTAGGAGATGCTTTTCCACACTACAAAAATCTCTCTGGAGTTGACAGCCCTTCAAAGGCAATCTCAGCTCCAGAGAAATCCAGGCAAATGAAATTTTGAAGTACATGATGGAAGGTCTGCAAATAATTTAGCCAACATTAACCAAAGGTTTTAGTAATGATTTTTCATGTAAAAAGAAATAAGCTTAAGATGAGAGAGAGATTTATCAAATATTCCAAAATATTTCAAGGTTACTCTGGTCGGTTGTGGGAATTCTTTAAATGATTTGATGCTTTCTGGAGCGTGTATTTGTGAAGTTTCATCTATCACTCAGTGGATTTTCTCCAGAGAAAAATACCTTGCCTCCTTACTTTGCTCATAAGGTAATGCAGAAACTCAGAACTTGATGGATGGATATCAAAGTGTGGCCTTGCTTTCACCCTGAGATGAGAATGGGGAGCAGAGAATGGCTCTGAGACACTTTGGCTTTATGGGAGAGTTTCTGAGCAAGTGCATGTGTGAGCTCCAAGGCAGGATCCATCCTGACATGAATCATGAGATGAAATTTCTCTATAGGTAGCCACTCATTACCTGCTACAGTCACTTGTTTCAGGGGCACTGTAACTATCCCTGGGCCATTATTTCAAGTGTGTCCCTTGAACATTTTGAGCACTTTGACTTACAGAGTCAAAGAGCAGTGATTGCAGCAATACTATTCTGACTACAGTTTTTGCCTTTTGAACAAATGCCCACACCAAAACTGGGTTTAGCCAGGTTTCAGTGAAAAAATGTTATTAAAGCAAAAAACTGTTTTGTCCCTACTTTAGGCTCTCTAAGAGAGAGCTCAGCAACAGCTACTGTGCATGTTCCATTCTCTGCTCTCTTTCCTGTGCTCAGAAGGGGAGAAGGCAAAACAAATATTTTATCAAATAAAATAATTTAAGTCAAGTGAAGTTGATCCAGTTTGCCTGTAGCTTATAAAGAAATTCACTTTTTAGTTTTTCAAAATTTCCATGAAAGCTCTACATATCTTTAATTGTTTTTATTTTAGAAAAGTGAAGAGATGAATAGAACATTCTTCCTTCCAAACATTAGGATAATTTTGTTGGGTCTGCAATTGAGTAAAGATTTTTAGGCTTTTTGATTTTTCCTAAATTTTGATATGACTTATGCTATTGTATTTGTTGTACAACAAGAGAGCTGGAGAGGGACTTTTCACAAGGGTGTGTAGTGATAGGACAAAGATGAAAGGCATTTAAACTGAAAGAAGGCAGCTTTACATCAGATTTTAGGAAGAAATTCTTCCCTGTGAGGATGGTGAAGCACTGGCACAGGTTGCCCAGAGAAGCTGTGGCTGCCCCATCCCTGGCAGTGTTCCAGGCCAGGCTGGATGGGGCTTTGAGAAACCTGGTCTAGTGGAAGGTGTCTCTGCCCATGGCAGGGGGATTGGAACTGAAAGGTCTTTCAAGTTCCTTTCAGCTCAAACCATTCTGTGGTTCTGTGATTTGTTTTCCAACTGACCTGACAAGATTATATACACAACATAGTTCCTCAACCTGAACGTTTTCATCTGAAAAATGAACAGATTCTTCCAATATTTTAAAAATGCATTTGCAAAGATTGCAGTCATTGGTTATAAAAAGACGATTGCAACTTACAACGATTAGGAGAATGAGAAAATGATGTAGGTATTCAGTTTTCTTAACATAAGGAGGGTAGAACAGGAATTCAGATAGGAAAAAAATTAAAATGATAGGCCACTGAAAGGGTTTGCAAAACAGTAAAAAAATTACAGCACAGGAAATATATACCAAGTTACATATTTAAAATTTAATATTTTTCTAAAGACTTCTGAATATTCTAAGATCTCTAAATAGATCTCTAAATGTTTCAGTTTCTGTTCTATTAATCTTTAAGTATGGGATTTTTGTCACTGTAGAAGACAGGAAATGGAAAGTAAAAATGTCTGGTCAGTCACTGAGAACTATGTATCTAAAGCATGATACAAATTTACATTAAATATGATAACACTATATAACTAATCAATATTTCCCTTGCACAGTGGAGATGAGAAGGAAAGACAGATTCTAAACTGATGTTACACAGGGAAAGAACTACAGCCTTAGTGACAATTTAATCTGGCTCATATAGCAAGCAGGACCCATAAAATTTTCTTTGACTGATTCAGATTTTCAGAAAAGGAATTTAATCTGAAGGTTGAAATTATGATAATAATATTCTTGGTGTAATGGCTATGGATGATGTGCCTACATCCTTAAGTTCATCCTGGCCCTCTCTGATCCAATGAGCATGTGCCAGTGCCTCTGCAGTTGAATTTAAAGAGATATTATCCAGGTTGTAGCAAAAATAGAGAAAAAATAATACCATTGCAAAGTAATGCATTTCTTGGCAAGAAATGTAAAGATTTTTGGCACCTTGCAATGTTTTAGTGCCATCTGGTGACTCACCAAAATGTTACAAGAACATTTGCCAAAATGCCTAGATAAAATAAATGTATTGGCAATAGGAAAGTTTTGCATTAATAGTTATGCGCTGCAAATCTAACTATCAGAAATGCATTGCTCCAGTGACGGGACACAGTCTTGTACCTCACCATCAGAATATGAATTTTAAGCATATTCTATATGATAATGCTCACAAACAAATAAAATATCTTCCCAAGAACTTTCCATGAAAACTGAGAAAATAAAGTTTCGTGTATAACTGCAAAGAGAACTGTGGTTCTATAAATGACCCATTATGAACCTCTCATTTGTCTTCTTTCAGGAGAGTAATATCTACACAAAGAGTAGATGAGAGCTAGAGAAAAAGGAAACCTACTGGAGAAAAAGATGGGTTAAAAACCCCCAAAAAACAACTCCATACAGAATATATTCTTTTTGAAGTAAGATGTGTTGAATTATGCATTTGCTCTTAGAATGGGGATTAAATTTCTCCCGTAATAAATACATCAAATAAAACCAGTTAGTTACTGTTTTGATTCTTTTTAATAGGAAAACATCAAGCAGAAAATATTACTTATGTACTTCTAACCTTTGCTCAAGAGCTTTAACTTATGGTTCTAGGGTGAAAAAAAAATCATAAAAATAGTTCCTTCTTACTCAGCAGTTCCTTTTCTGGGTTCAGAATCAAATTAGCTGACTTTGGAGATATTTTCCCTTCTTTTTTATATATTTTAACTGTGCAACACTGGTATACCTAAGAGACATCAATTCTTTCTCTCTCCTGTCTTTTACATCCTGAGTTTTGCAATTACTTACTAAATTTCAACCAATAAATGCAGGGCAAATGTCTTTTTTTTCCGTGCTTCTCACCTCTCACTAAGGACATAAGAGGAACAAAATTAGACTCATAGAGATGATCATAAGCATCTCATTTTCAGTTTCACATAGGTTAAATATTTAACTTCAGGCTTTAAAGAAACCGATTCTATTAGCTCTCGTGCCTTTTTGTCTTCATCAAAGAGATACTGGGCTATTGCATCTTTGTTCTGACATTCACAGGTAGCGATTGATACAGTAAGGAAAGGCAGCATAGGATGAAATGTCAGAAATAATGTGTGACTGGACTTGATGACCAAAGAGATCCTTTTCAGCTTTGTCTTCATTACAGAGATCATAAATCTTCAAATATGTCCAGCAGAAACTATACATTGAGGGCTTTGCCCTCAGAGCTTTCAAGTCACTACAGACATCTGTATGGACTTCAAACCAGCTTGGATCAGGCAGGTAGTTTCTTAATTTTGTGGAATTCGCTTGGGCTGCTCTGCTCTTTGAACATTTTACACTGTGCTGTGTAAGGGCTGCTTTATTGCCCCTGATGTTTCTCCTGTCTTTGGGAATGAGCTGTGGAAGGTTTGCTGTCTCCTGAGTTGGGCATCTGCTTTGGTATCATAACATATTGTGAGGAATAAATCTGTGAGGGGTCTTGTTTTCCTGTATGGTACTTGTTATCTAGTGGACTGGAGTATCTGCACTTTTTCCCACAGCAATATTCAGCTCAAGCACATTTTTTGTTTTTATTTCATATTTCTCACCACTCTTTCTGAGTGAAGAGTGTTGCTTTTAATTTTTTTTTTTTTTAATGTGAAGATCTGTTTGAAAGGCCAAAACTTTAGAACAATTGTAAAGATTCAGAATTTTTCATTATTACGCCCTTGGCATTTCTGTGTATTTTTCCTTGGGAGAGGAAGAAAAGAAAACCAAAAAGGTCTTTGAAGTGAAAGGAGATAAGGGATAAGGAGGAAAGAGAAACAAGACATCTCAGCTTTTTTTTTTTTTGCCTTTTTTTTTCCCTATCACAGCATAACCATGTCTCCTGGTGAGGTATTCAACAGTAAACAGCTTTGCCTTAGTGGCACATCTGCACCGCTGCAGCCTGTCTGTCACTTGGTACTGAGTCTGCTTCACTCTCGAGCGACATCCAAATTCAGAGCATCCTTTCCCCATTTGGCAGGTGCTCTCAATAACATCTATTAAAACTCCCAGTTATTCCTTACTTCCCTTGCTCCTAAAAACTGTGTGGAAGTGCTCTGGGTTTCTGGTATAGGATTTTTTTATCTCACTAACAGTATTTGTAGTTATACACAGCATCCACCTTGCAGAGCATGTCAGCCAACACACTTTATCCCACAGTAAAGGAGAGAACAGTCCTGGATGTCTGAAGCCACTGATGATCCTGTGGAAAGCACAGCTTCAGTTTTTTAGCACCAAAATAGACTTCTTGTGCAGCTACTTCTGGATCTCAAGGCACAATTGCAAATATTTATTGAACACTGCTAGCTCTGTGGGTTGAAAAAATTCTGACTGATGCCAGTGAAGTGCACTCTTGGAGATGAGATGGAGGGGTGCTTCTTCCCTTTTAGGCACTTCCAGTCTTTTATAACATTTAGAAGATTATGTTCTGATTTTTTTTCACTGGCTGAAATACCCCTTCTGATTTTCTTTCACTGGCAGGAACACTCATTTTCGTGTTCTTAGATGGGCTGTCAAAATAGAGAGGTCAAATTTTTTTTACCTGAAACAAGGCACATCCTTGAAAAAGTGTTATCAACAATATCCCAAGTCAGAAAAACTGTGACCTTAATGACAGGAAAGAAACATATTTAAAAATTTCTGCATGGGAAGGCAAGTTTAGTAAAAATTCAAGCAGTTGCATGACAAAACAAAGACTCTTGGAGATCTGTGTGCATTAAGATGTACTAATAAAAAGAGCAGGAGACACTTGAAGGCACAAACCCAAACCCTATCTTTTGTATACAGCATTTGGTGCATCAACAGTATCAGAAAAAATGTTTGATGGAACATGACAGGCACAAATAATACACGAACACTTAGAGTGGGTTGCACAGCTTCCCTGGCTGGCAGCTGCAGCTGTTGTAGTGCAGTGTTCAAGTCAAAAAATGAAAAGCATTGCTCTGTCAACACGTTTTCCATACTCATGTTGTGCAAATCTGCCAGCCCCCTTGTTGTTCGTGGTACCTAAAAGTTGTCTGTCAAAAGCTTCTGGGTAACTCCAGTCAGTCTGTGATTTCATCATAAAATTGAAAGAAAATGCATTTTTCTGGCTTCTTTGAGAAACAAATTCATCAGATGTAAGATTAAAGTGAACCTTCTGAGAAAATTCACTCTTTGGGAAAATATTCTCTGATTTCAGCTCAAAATTTGTTGTTATTAAAGCATGAATCAACTTCTATTTTACAAGAAAAATAATTTGAGCTTAACAAAAGAGCAAGGAAATACTGATAATGCACACATTTCAGCAAGATCTTACATCTTAATGAGGAAAATGTAGGAAACATCTGTGTTATAATTGCCAAACACATTGGAACCATGTAAAAAACCTACTTTCCAAACTTATTTAATATTCAGACAAGAATATAAAGTAAAAATTGTTCAGAGACACCATACATTCTCCTGCAAAGGGGATGACTATTTAACAAGGAATTAAGCGAATAACACTTACTAATTACAGATTGTGATGATAATAGCTTGTAAAATGGAAGGTAAAAGCAAAGGTTTTTAGGGGCAAGATTCTGGTGTTTACACCAGTACTCTTTAGACAAAGCGAAGTTAAGGTAGTTTTGACAAGCAGATTTGCGTGTAATATCAGCTGGGAAGATACTGGCTAGGAGAAGAATACACTGTTTTGAAGGTAATGTTTTATTTAAACTGAGATTTAACTGTCAGAGGCCAGGTTTAGATTACACATTAATGAATTCTTTCCTGTGAGGGTAGTCAGGCACTGTCACAGGTTACTCAGACAAGCTCTGGAATTCCCATCCCTGGAAGTGATCAAGGCTAGGTTGGATGGGGCCCTGAGCAATCTGGTCTAGTGGAAGGTGTCCCTGTCAGGGGGATTGGAACTGAATGATCCTTAAGGCCCATTCCAACCAATACTGTGATCCTAGGATCTACAGCAGTGCTTCAGAAAAGTAGTCTAAGCTGTAGCTAGTACTTCTATCCTAGCTTCTTTATCCTCAAATAAAATCTGATCTTCAAATACTAGGAGAGCTGGTGTTTACATATTACATTTTTTAGTGGAAAAAACTATTTTTGCTTGTTGGTATGAGAACTGGATGAATAATGAATAAATGTATTCAAGAACATATTCACATTGTATTTGGATCCCAAGTCTTTGAAATTTTTTCCTTTTATTCTGCTTGCCTCTTCTGCCTTAGCAAATCATTTTGGCCTGCCATAATTTTGGGCATAGGCTGTATTTTAAATCACAAGAGTCAGAAACATTATTCTAATCTATAACAATACATAAGAAACTTTGGAAGTCCAAAGTGTGTGAAATAATTTTTGATTTGAGCAGGCCTATTTGATCCTTAGAAATCTGTGGGTCACTGCCAGTAATGGTGCATGCTCCTGGAAGAGGTTACAGGTCAATGGTTTGTCAAATCCTGACATGGTAAAATCACTGCAGTAGGAGAGCTGGAAGATCTTGAAAAAGAAATTGAAGCCCAATGGCTGGGACTGCTAAAGTAGCAAGAACGCAGTGAGCAGCCACATTTAGGCAGATGATTTCCATGGTATGATAATTCAATTGTCAAAATATGGAAGTAGAAATTAGTAGAAGTAGAGTAAGTTGTCAGTAGCGGAAGGGAAGGTATTTTTTAATTTTTGATTTTTTCATATGATCCCCTTGAAATGTTGGATTATTCAGTTTGGTCTTTTTTTCATGTGTGTTACACAAAGAAGTCTGCAAAAATTTATAATTCTTTATATATATATGTACACATATACATATGCATATATATATACATCATATACATATACATATACATACACACATATATATATGTGTGTATATATATACATACATACGAATCTATGTGCCTGGGTGTATATGTATTCTTGCCCCAAACCTGTCTGTATTTGAGTTTTCCATTCTAAATATGCTTTGAAAGATTTTCTTTCTTTGACACCTGCGGACCTTTTCATGACTATTCTTCCTCCAGTGCTCAGACATACTGAATTTGTCAGATTAGTTTTGACCCTTCCTCAGGGGGTGAGAAAATGCCTGCCCTATCTGGATGCTCATTAGCACTCAGAACCATCCCTGTTATACATGCAGTGTTTGAAGCCTTTTCCCGATAATGATCTTGATGGCTTCAGTTCGCAGTTCTTGTTTTGCTATCAATTTTTTGTAGTCCCATACTCCCTGGTGTTCCCTGAAAAGACCTGTTTTAATGAGATATTCCTGGGCTTAGACATTGAGGGAATAGGAGGAGGAGAACAATGACATCAATAAAACCTCTAGTATTCTTTGAGTATCCTGCCAATGATCCATACCTTTAGGATGTGCAGTTCAGTGTTAATTCTGCCACTGACACATGCTATAAGCTGTGGTACATGCATTTCCCATGTCCTCCTCTCTAAGAACAGTGTGAGGGCAGAATTTTTCTGACATCTGTATAATACCCACTGTTTTTGAACTTGGTTTCTTTTTTTTCTCAGCTGAGCCCTGTTCAATGTACTGATACAAGGCTGTATCAAGGCACATATTTTACCCCACCACCTACAGCAACGTGATAATGAAATGAGTGACCATTAAGCACCTTCCTCTTCCCTGATTTTTCAGAGCACCACACAACACAGCTCTTCAAGCTCATGCCCCACTTAATAAGGCTTCCGACCTCCAGCTGCTAATCCATAGTCAATAACTGATAACCCCGAGGGGCACACCAGAATAGAAGAAGATTAAAGTGGAGGTGTGTCTCTGATACAGCTGAAGGACAAGGCTGCTGTGTGGACCAAGTGTCTTGTGAGACACAGCAGCTAGGACCAGAGTTCAAATGAGCTCTTTCATCTCATACTTTCTAGAGTAGTTTTCATGCACTTTATAATTAGGAATGCATTTAGTCCCAGACTATGAAGAAAAATGGAAGGAGATAGGTCCATTCTCACTGGAGAAGAGAGGATTCAGGTGGATCTCACGACAGCATTCCAGTATTAAAAGTGCAGCCACAGAGAGGATGGAATCACTCCACAAAGAACCACACAGAGAAGATGAGAGGCAAAGATTACAAGTTGCACCAGGGAAAGTTTCACCTCCACAAAAAACCCCATATAGTTAAAACAATCATTCATTGGAATAAACCTCCATGGGGATGTGATGAAGTTTCCATAACTGAACGGTTTCAAGATGTGGTTGGAAAAGTTGGTAATGTCATCTGAAATCTCATCTTTGCGTCCTTTACCATGAAAGTTTGGACCAAATGAGCTTTCAAGGTCTCTTCCATTCTGGGCTATTTTATGATTTTATGATCAATGATTATTTATTTAGCCAGCAAACAGTCTGCCCTGGCTTCTTCTCTGAGTATCACAGTCTCACAAATGAAGTTCTGGTCACAGCAAGAGACTGAATCCAAGTCAGAAATCCTAAGAACATTATCTCTCCTCTATTCTTGGGTCTGACTTGATCAAATTTATTACTTGAAGAATTTATATTAACACTACCAAGAGTTTCAAATGCAGGACTTTTGGAACTGAAAGAGGGAAGCTGAGCCACAGTAATCAGATTGCTTACATTTAATGTGTATTTTATATTATGTTATATATAATGTAGAGGGGATGAATTGCAGCATTTTCCCTCTGGTGCCTGGAATGAAAACAAGAATTAACTGGAATATAACAGTCGCAGTAAAGCTCAGGAAAGGGGAACGCACTTCTGTCACCCACAGACATCAGACAAGATTCAATTACAAAGAAGGGGTGGGAAGGTTAAATAATGCCTTTTCAGCACAGAATCTCCAAAACTCTCAAGCGCATTGTAACATTCAAGAAAATAGTGACAACTGAAAAAAGTGGGGTATGATTCGTGGATACATTGATTGTGCAGTGTGCTGCTGTTGGTCTGGCTGAGATGGAGTTGGTTTCCCCAGAGCAGCCCTCACAGGTCCTTGCTTTGCATTGATACCTAGAAATGTGCTGATAACACACCACTGCTTTGGCTACTGCTGAGCAGCACTGGCACAGTATCACTGCTGTCTCTCAACATTCCCCCCACCAGCAAGGGGCTGGGCAGAACCCTGGGACACAACTAGGGCAGCTGTCCCAAACTGAGCCAAAGGATATTCAATAACACATGATGTCAGGTCAGATATAGATGCTAAGGGAAGGAGAAGGATGCAGGGCATGCATTATTTGCAATTTTTGCCATCTGGAGCAACCACTACATGTGCTGAACGCTGCTTCCAGGGAAGGGTCTGAACATTGTTTGCTGATTGGAAGCAGAAAATAAATTGGTTGTTTTCCCTCTTTGTTTGTGCATGTGCAAAATTTTGCTTTTGCTTTAATAAACTATGTTGTCTCAACCAACAGTTTGTTTTCCATCTTATTTTCTAGCCACCGTTCAGCTGGAAAGAGAGCAATAGAGTGGCTTCATGGGCACGTGGCATCCAGCCAGGGCAAACCCACACCCCTGGAAGGAGATGTCAAGCAACTTTTACATATGTCAAGAGTTCTTACATGGACAAATGAGCCACAAGAGATGAACAATATAATCAATTACAGAGCAGTTTAAATATTCTTAGCATTTTTTGGTTCTTTAAAATACAGTTTTAGAAAGAAATGGAAGCAGAAAATGTTAAAGATTTACCATAGAGCAGTTATTAAAATCTTGAATAATGAATTGTGCTACATTATGAAAAACTCAAAATGTAAAGAAGATAAATTCAAAAAGGGTAGATTTGAATCAGATATAAAGAAGAAATTCCTTACTGTGAGGCTAGTGAGGCACTGGCACAGATTGTCCAGGGAAGTTGTGGATGCCCCATCCCTGGAAATATTCAAGGCCAGGTTGGATGGGGCTTTGAGCAGCCTGGTCTAGCGGAAGGTGTCCCTGCCCATGGCAGAGGTTGGAACTGGATGACCTTTAAGATCACTTCCAATCCAAACTATTCCATGGTTCTATGATGATTCTATGAAACTGCTCACAGTTCAGAATACAAGAAGACGGCAGAGGAGAAAGGGAAAAAGGGTGGGAGAAGAATGGAAATTGTTTATGCAACATCATGGAGTTGAGAAGACAACCCGAGTTGGCAGTTTTCTCTCAACCTTTACTGTTTCTTTTACAATATTACTTTGTTTGTAACATTACAAGTTACATTACAAGCTTCTGTAATATTCCACTCTGACCAAACCATCCGTCAAGGAGCCTTCTCATTACAATATAAAGGTGCCCTCACTTCAGTGGATTAAATTCTAAATCTTATAATTAAATGGAGGCACTTGTGAGAAATATCTTTTCAGGTGACAATGTGATAAAAAAAGCTTTCATGACAACATTTTCCAGTGCCACTTTTCAATTTGTTTTTTTAAAATTTTCAGTCTCATATAGACCAAGAAAAGTTTTCAAAATGTTTCTACCCAAATCCAGAATATTTTTGTTAAAAATGTCCATGTTAACACAAAAACTAGAACAAAGTGGGGGGGGTTTAACCACAATCTCTCTTGAAGATTGCTTTGGGGTTTGTTTTGCTTTTCTGATTTGTTTTTTTCTTTCTTCCCGCATTTCTGTGCTGAAGGTGCACCTGTGAAAGATGCAGCCTGAATTCTAGATTCCAAACAAAAATCTGCCCGAATAGCACCTAGAAAAATAATGACTGTTTTTATAAATGGTGTAAATCTGACCAGGAATAGTTGTGAAGAAAGGAATATGGACCCATGCAATCTCATTTGTACAGTCAGTTTTCATTTCTATATCCATCCTTTAAGAAGTCACTGGGGAAATGAGTGCAGACACGACCACCTTCTAGTCAGAAAATTAAGGGTGATTAAGAATTTCCGATTAAAACCCAGTTTAATTAGTGGACTGTGTGAAGTCATAGGCAGCCCAGTTCCAAGGTATTTCCTTGTGTGCAGATGGTGAAATGCCAAATGGGATCAAAAGAAATTTTAATTACAAGAATGATGAGAAAAGTCAAGCAGCAAGGTAAGAAGTAGTTCTGTAAAGAAGACTACATAATAATACAGGTAACACTGCATGCTAAGAGTTCCCAGAGAATTTGACATAATCATAATAAATGATTATGGGCTGAACAATGTGTACAGCTGCATTTTCAGTTCAAAGAATTAAACAACTGCATGTACCACATAAGCCTGGGGTTGATTTTCATGTAGCAGCAAGCACTGTGCAGGGATGTAATTGAATCAAAGTTCCAGTCACTGGACCTGTAAATCTGAAGAAGAAAAAAGTGACTCTGGTTCCTCAAACATGCTCATGTGCTTCCTCCTGTATTGTAGAATCACAGAATCATGGAACATCCTGAGTTGGAAGGGACCCACAATGATCATCAAATCCAGCTCTTATCCTTGCACAGGACAGCACTGAGAGTCACACCATGTGCCTGAGAGAGCTGTCCAAATGTTCCTTGAACTCTGTCAGACTTGGGGCTGTGACCATACCCCTCAGCAGTACGTCTCATTATCCTCATGAAATCAATTTTATTATGGTCTTTTAATATTTATTTTTAGAATGATGTCTATATCTATAACCTAAGATCCTTTAAAGAAAAAATCAAGAGAGGCCACATACTGATGGATTGCTTAAATTTGTTTGACAATTTCCTTCTGATTGCCATACTTAGATATATAAAAACATTTCTATCTGAGCTCCTTATTTTTTGTCTTTCTATTTTTCATAGTTCATAAAGTTCCTAAAACACTATAGTCCTGAGTTACTCCTGCATATAAATGCATAAATAATATAAATTTTTGTTCTGGAGTGCAGCTTATCTCCTACAAACATGCATCCAGTTCATTACCAAAGCTGAAATAAAGTTTAAGGGCATGAATCAGCAGCATACTACCTTTAACCTGGCACTCTGCAGGTGCACTGAATATTTCTGAGTTCTGGAAAGAGGATGATGCCTTCACAGCTGGTTGTGTGGTATTCTAAGCCTGCAGGATTAATACTGTGCCACAATAGCTGTAGCCACCACAGTCTTTTCAATTATTCACTGCAAGTATTCTACCAAGTGTTTCTTGCAGCAACTAGATCAACATGTCCAAAGAAATCTCCTAGTAAAGATTAATGAAAGAAAGCATATAAAAGAGTCCAAGACTTCACTAGACTTGCTTTACGTGTGACTGTGAACAAATGATGGGAGGATAATAACAAACCTCGTAGAAAGAAAGCAAACTCCACAGAGAGGCTCTTACAAGTCTCTGTGGTGGTAAAAATAATAGGACAGAAGGAAGACATAGACATTTGATAACAGCTACATTTACTGTTTTCAGGTTGGGAAAATCATTTTAATATATCAGAAGAATAAGAACAAAGGAAAGCAAAATGATTTAAGACCAGGGTCCCAATATTGGTCTGAAACATAAATAGATAGAGATAACCTGACATGAAACAGAGCAGTTAGAGCCTGAAAAGCTTTCTAATGTGGGCAAAACCTAGCTAGTTCTATGGCTCATTTTAACAGTTTACAGAAAGGTTTGTACAGACTCTTTACTGCACTATCAGGATGCTGAAGTTAATGGCTGGGATGTTCCTTCCACTTCCATGCTCTTCCCTCCTAGATAGTATGTCAGAGAGATTATGGGCAACACCAGTCTCATTACAGGTAATTATAGGAACTTATGCTCTTTCTGAGTTATAGAAGATAGAATTTATCTAGTGATTTACATGCAAGAGGTCATCCAGAGCTCAAGGATAATTTTAATTGAGGTTTTAATTAAAATATCTGCTTTATAACGGCTTTTCCTGTTCTTAATGAATGTGTTCCTCTATGCTTATTGATTTATATATTAATAAAGAAAAATCCAGTGTCAGGTTTGTTTACTGATTCTTTCAGGATTTGTTTAGTGCTTTAAAGCAAAATCAATGTTTGGAAAGAAAAACACTGCAGAGGCAGAGGGGTTGGGTGTCATGAGATGTTTGGCTTGAGGACTGCAAATCAGACCAGTATAAATGTGACTACAGGAATTCGTAATTATTTTAAGAAGGGAATTACATCTGATACCAAACATTGAGGGGGCTCACAGCTTGCTCCTGAGATCATTTTGCCTTCTACAGCTTTTCATCACATGCTGGAACTCTAAAATCCTTTAAGGAACTCTAAAAGTCTTAGGAAAAGGAACAATAATATGGTGTATTTGTCCCTATGCAGATGAGATTCATTTTCCCTGGAAAGGGCCCAGGATTCTGAAAATAGATAAATGTACATGTAAGAAATAATAAAAGTGTATAGGATAGAAGCCTCTTCTCTTAAATGGGAATGAACATTACTATGGATCTTGTTTCATTTGAATTTGAACAGAATGTTTAATATGGAGAACTTCGAAATTGATTATTTCTGAGAGAAAATGGCACTAAATCTGGGAAAATTTTGCTTCGGATCAGTATTATGATATAGGGAACATTTTCTTATAAAAACCAGGGTCTTCCTTCAATTATAGGATAGATCTAAAAAACTATAGAATAAATATTGCTAGATTTATCCTCAAATTTATCTCCAAAGAGCTAATTATCTTCAGGAAGACCACAATGGAAAGGAATCACATATTTAAGTTCACAGAGTCTCTTCATGACTTTTCAAGTACCTGCTGTCCCAGAAATTAGGGCAATATTGAGGATAACCATGCAGAGGCAGTTACCTATATGATAGAAAAGAATTTTGCAATTGTCTTTTCCATGGTTTAGGAATAAACAGATGTAAAGTGAATTGCCAAATCACTGGAACAGCTCAGATAGTTCAGTCCTACTGTAAGAATATTTGACACATTATGCGATATTATTAAAGGTTATCTGTAAAATTAAAAAATAAATAGACTCCCATTTATCTCTTGATTGTAATGTACAGTCTGGAAAGAAAACAGCATGACTCTCATATCCAAGAATGTGTTTGTAGGCTTGGTAGTTAAAGAAGAAGGAAAAAAACCCTCATTTTTTCACTCGTAGTTGTCTAAAACTAGGGAGTAGGGCTCACTGTAAATTTTGTTAAAACTCTTTCTTGTCTAATGTAAAAGTTGACTTTGATGAAAAGTCTTCTTACTGAAAAGAATGTTATTTTCAGAGAAAGATTTTGTTTTTTCTTTACAAAACTACTCCCAGACAAAAAAAAAATCTGACAAAGAAACAAAAATATTTCCCTGTGAATGTTGTCCAAATGGATGATAATCTCTTCACCTAATTATATCCCTGCCTTTAGGGATACATTTGTTTAGTGGGGGAATTTAGTCCACTCTTGCCTTTCCCTAGGTTCAATAAAAATTAGAGGAATCACCTGACCAGTTATAGATGTCTACAATGAAATGGATCTCGAAGTGCTTGTTTCTGTCTCTTTGGCTACAAATAAAGCCTAGATGCCTGGTTCAAATATGGCCATCTACACTGCAGATCTCTCAAATCAGGTTAAATGAATCCAACTCTAGCAGTCATGGGAACATTAGTCCCTGTGACTTTTGTTCTCTATTAAACAGTGAGCTGGTTTTGGCTGGGGTAGAGATAATTTTATTCACAGTGGCTGGTATGAGGCTGTTTTGGATTTGTGCTGAACACAGGGTTGATAATATAGAGATGTCTTTTATTTTTGTTGAGTGGAGCTTACACAGAGCCAAGGTCTTTTCTGCTTTTCCTGCTGCCACACTGGTGGGAGAGTGGGGAGTGCCTGGGAGGCTGGGAGGAGGCACAGCCAGAACAGGTGATCCCAGCTCTCCAAAGGGATATTTCAGATGGTGTGACATCATGCTCAGTGTATAAACTGGGGGGAAGAAGGAGGAAGAGGAAGGACATTTGGAGTGATGGTGTATGTCTTCCCAAATAACTGTTACGAATGATGGGACCCTGTTGCTCTTGCTTCTGCATGTTTTTAAAATTGCCTTCTGATGTTTTGCTAAGCCTTCTGATGTTTATAGAACTCTAAGCAGAGTTCTCACACTGTTAATGTAAACAAGGAGATGTTTACACATCCTTCTCCTCAAGGAGGAGCCTTTTGAGTGATGGTGATGTTCACCAACACAATTGATGGGGTGGTGAAACCCTTGACCAATAATTGGTCATTCTGTACAGTTGTATATATAGAGTCAGATTTTGAAATAAAGAGGACATTCCCTGCTGACCTCGGTCCTGTCCCTGCCTCATCATTTTCGTGGCATCAGGAACTACTGGTGCTTTGTGTCACTCCACAACGACAGGACCCTGCTCTCCTGGAGATGACTGAACACCTGCCTGGTCAAGAGAAGCTGTGAATTAAGTCTTTGTTTTTCCGTTGTGTTCAGATTTGTCTCAACCCACACATTTTCTACCTTTTACTCTTACAATTCTCTCCCTGACCCTTCTGGCAGAAGAGTGAGTGAGCAGCCTGGTGTTTGGGTGATGGCTACGGTCAAACCATGACAAACAGCAAGGAAGATTTCCAGGACTTCATCTCCCCTAATGCATGACAGATGTTCAGCTCGCATTTGATGCATTACCTCCTCCTATCAAGACTGAGAACTCCGATGCATTATGTCAAGGAATTAATCCCAAAAATTAAATTAGAATGTGAAGTGCCTGAGCCTTGGCTCCGGCAAGACGCTTCAAATATATATTTTGGAAGTGAATGGGTCTGTTTGGAGTGAAAACATTCTGGGGGCTGAGAAGAAATGGTATAATTTGTCATTGAAATTCCACGATTGTGGGGGCAGATACTTGTTAGTTTTTTGTTCTTTTCTTTTATGTATTTTGGGAGGTTTTTATCATCCAACCATCTCAGCCAGGCAGTAGCATTTTGAGTCTTTCCCTGTGTCTTCTGATAGGACTCTAAATTTTCCAGAAACTCCTTTTGTCTCAAAGAAGAATTCAGAGGACTCCAGCAAAGGTCCTGATAAACATGTGGGTTATTCACTCTGAATGGTTGGTCAGCCAGTGAGGTGGCAGCATCCACATTTGAGGGAAGTCCAGAGTGAGTTTTAGATCAGGAGGTTCCAATATCCAGGAGCATCAGTCAAGGTGGTGTGAGCGTGCAGGTTTGCACGGCAGCTCGCACAGGCAGGGTGAACAGGAAGGTGCAGTCTCCCTCCCATCAGCTCAAGAGGAGAGTTCAGGAATGGTTCCCACTCAGTAGGGTGCCGAGACCCCTGTGTGTGTCAGAAAGGATGTGGCAACACGAGCAGAGCTGCCATGGAAGCATACAGGGGTCCAGGTAACAAACAGGCTGTAGGGAGTGCCAGATCCTGGCACTGGCATCAGAGTGTAACAAATCCTGGAAAATAAAAAGAAGGAAATGGTGCTACAATGCGTGACACATACGAAAAATTCTCATGTCTTCTAAGATGTTTTCAATAAACCATATTTTCAAGGTCTTCTACGGTAATTAGTCCACCTATGAAAAGAGGAAACCTGGGCTTGAGGAACTCAGAATCACAAAGATTCAAGTCTAACCTTCAGTTGAATACTACCATGCCCACTAAACTATATCATGGAGTGCAATATCAGCTCCTTTTCTGAACACTTCCATGGATGGTGACTTCACCGCTTCCCTGGGCAGCCTGTTCCAAAGATTAATCAGAGCCCTCAACCCTGCACATAACTGCAGACAGGCAGAACACTGTGGTATATGGCATTTACTGTGCATTCTTCTGAGACTAAAGCAGCCAAAACCATAATTTCTAGAAATCTGAACGTAAAATATCTCCATCTTGTCCAGTGTTGTTTTTATCACATCACTCCCCAAGGAGGGCTTCTGCCTTCCCCAATGTGGAAATGCTCACAATTACTCCATGTTCCTTCCCACACGTGTAGTCCACCAAGGCAAACACTGCTTATTGGATTTATACTTCTGTCTGGGAAATTGTCTGTTTTCCCCTTCTCTCCAGTGCTTTTGGCTCAGAGAGAAACAGCAATTAGCAGTGACCCAGAATCCAATCCTTGGAGTGCATGGCTGTATAGTTTTCTCAGGTGTGACGGGTATCCTGGGTGGAAAGTTTCCACTGGTTTGAGTATAATGTGGGTTTTTTACTATTCAGAGGATGTTTTCCAGGAGAAAATGAAAATAAACTTTGAAATTATTACACACATACTTTAAGATAAATACAAACTGTGTCTGCATTTCCTGAAGGCAGATATTATGAAATTCCTATGTCCATTTGAAATATTTACTTTCATTTTTCAAAATTATGGACTCCTACACCCTATATCAGGGTCATGTTGTCTTGTTCAATGGAACTTTATGCTTTGTAACATAGCATCATAAAATATGAATCATAGAAACATGGAATCACAAAAGCACAGAGTCATATAAACATTGAACCATAGAATTGCATAAGCACAGAATCACGGAAGCATAGGATCATATAATCATTTCCACCACAATTTCTGAAATTAGTATCTTCTGTTGTGCATAGTCTGATTGATCTTCAGCCCCTCATGTGATCATTGTCAGATCTGACCTTTAATTTCATGAGTAAATGGGGACATACAATCTTTGTCACTTTCTCCTAGTTCTCTAATGCTCCCTTAAGATTTAGTTATTCTGTACCTAGTGTATTTGTGCATATGTACAGATATCTGTGTTGTGATTTGTAAATTCTTTGGCTATGTTTTAGCCAAATTTGATAATAGTTTAGAGAGGGTCAAAGATTCAAAGATTGAGAGATTACAAATTTTGTAAAGTTGGGTATGTGAATGGGGAACAGAAATTTTACGAATGCTCCTAATATGCATCTATGTGAGGGAAAGACTTCAGCATCAGCTCATATCTTATCAAATAGCAGATATCAAAATGAGCAAGAACCTCAGTGAGTGACCAGCTCTGGAAACTACCACCCAGTCAGGTCTAGAAATTGATCACTTGTGTCTACAAGTTGTGGAAACAAGAATTCATTATTTCCCATTCTTAAGGAAAGAAACAAACCAGACCAAAACTACTTCTTGTTGCCAGTTTTTAAGGATGCAAATGATACTATTTGAGATCACTGACCTAGGAGGTTTTGTGGTATCTTCAGACCATGCTGACAATGTTAGAAAATTTATGGGGTTATTTTCCTTCTTCTGAAGCTCCGCTTGTTTTCATACTTCTGTCTCTTTTTCTTTTCTTGGACAAATACAGTGAGCTCTTCTTGGAGCTTTTTATTGTTAGCAGAAGACCTTTAAAAACCTTTCTGAGGGCAATTTTATGAAATGCGGGGAATGAATCCTGATGACATAGAGGTGAATTTGAAGTGAGTCACAAATAGTTACTTGTTGGGTCATGCTTGGGTTTCTTTACAATATTTTTCAGGAAAAGACAAGCATAAAATAGAAAGCAGAAAGATACATATTTTGGCCATGACTCTGGAAAATATGACAAAGCACTATGAATTTTCCGTGTAGTTTTTGAGTGCAAGTCTTGAAACTTTTATTTTGGAAAAGCAGTTTTGATCTGAGATGGAATGTTAAGGACCTGAAACATGAGAGCCTGGTGATGGATTCTCTTGGACAGAGCTGGCATTTATTTTCTGCTTGCTGTGGAAATGGGATAGGATCCTGGCTGCTCCTTCTACCTCCTTGCCAGGAAGAAATTTTCAACATTACACTGTCTATGCTTCTACTACATAGTGTATCCAACAGCAGGCCTCTTCCAATGCAAAAGGCAACTTAATAGCATCCTCTTACAGTTCACAGGGGAAAAATAGTCTGAGGAACAGACACTGTGACATTCTTAAGAATAAGAACCCTCTTCTGTCAACATGTCTCTAATTTGCTTTTCCTTCCTTTCTCCTGAGCTCTGTTTGCCAAGTAGAAACAAATAGGGACAAGTGTCTGATTTCATGAACGTGCTTGTAACTTTGAGTATTGTAAAGCTATACCTAGGGCAGCCCAGAAAGCTAATTGATCTCTGGAGTTCCTGGACGGCAAGCAAGACATGACTCTGATCCTTTCTAAGACCAGAGTGAATAAGGAATGCACAGATTTGCTGCTTAGCAACTGGACATAAATCTCTGTGAACAGAGATATTTTCTAATAAAATTACAGGAACTAGAGATTAGCAGTACCTACTTATTTATCTAGTCTTTGTCCTGGGGATAAGGGAACACTCCTGATGATGCCTTACCAGCTCTGTTTGAAGTGTCTCAGATCAGTGAAGTCTCCATGTTTGCTGTCTTGACACAATCAACAGTTTTAAAATCACAAAATCATAAAGATTGGAAAAGATCACTAAGCTCGTTGCATCCCAAAGTTCTTACTCAACTCCCAGTACATAAAAGAAAGCAAGCATTCACATAATATTTTCCTTTTTATTTTTTTTAAGTCTTTTGAGTGTGATTTGGATTTGTATTTGAAGGTTAAAAGAAAGAAAGAAATGTCTGCACATCAGGGAGTTTGACCCACATCACAAACCACTTCTGAAAATTTTACCCCAAGCCTGCCTCCAGCTGCTGTGCTGTGTGCCATGGGCTCACAAGGAGTGGTTTTATGCTCTGCATGGTAGCACTCTGCCCAGTTTGCTGATCAAGGGGAACCTGAAGCCCACCAGGCCAGCTAAGCATCTTGTTTAAACAGCAGGGACTGGAATGGCTCTACCACCTTTATAGTAGCAATTTTCAGTATCAGTGAGCCCACAGAAAGGCATTAGTCAGCAAGAAGTGTCAAACAGTTCATGTACAAGTCATGTACATTTAGGCAACAAAAAACCTACCATTGGATTTCTTGGCTTGCTTTCTGAAAGAGCCATGTAGTTGTTTTTCTCTGTGTTTTAGCAAAGGAGTCATCAGCCAGGTCCAGCCTGGGAGTTTCTGTACTAGTCTGCAGCACTCAGTCTTTTCTGCTTCCTTTGATTCTTCCAGTGTAATGATCTACTACATCAAACAAAGTTTGAGTCCATTTTTTTCCCTCTTATATCTGTTCCTAGAGCTCAGCACTCACATTTATTCTAGTTACCTAAGCCTCCTGCCCTTCCTCTGTACTTAGCTCTGTTTCTCACCACATTATCCAATTAGCACCTCACTAACTATCCTGTGGCTGCCTCCTTCCTCTGGCCCAGCACATTTACACCAGCTCAGTTTTGCTTCCTATTGATACTCCTCTCCTCCATTGAAGACAATGGGAATACTTGGGAATTTCTTATTTAAACAAAAGAAAGTCCATAAAAATATTTTGCTGTACAAAGATCTAAAATGCCCAGCAATAAAATGGCACACTATGAGTGTCCTTTGGTGCTGGGCATATTTGGTGCTGTTTGAGTGCATAAATGATGTTGAATGTGAAATGGCCTTTTGTTTGCATTGCAGTGATGCAGCTCAGTTTACAACAGTATGCCATGCTGACCCTTCCTAATGTGTGAGTTTCTCAACATATGGAATATTCTATTGTTGGCTTTTGGACTGTGGTAATAGGTTTGATGGGCTTCATATCATGAGTTTCAAAGCCAGGACTTCCATATTTCTGTTGCAAGAAAAAGCTTTAATGAGTGTGGTTACTGCTTTTTTAAGAGGAGTCTCTGGTTAAATGTTTTTGGTGTTTCTTTTGGAGATGAAAATTCCTATTAGATTAGGGAGTATGGAACAAAACTGAGCAACAAAGTTAGAGAATAAATATGGTCAACCTTTTATTTATAGTTCAAGGCAGACACAGATCAAGTGATTTTAACTCTGTAGCATATTGAATTACTTAAAGCTTGGGGTTGTGATCTCATCCAACTTTTAGAAATTACGTTAGGTCAGGAGAATCTACCCCATCTAAACACACATACACCTCCAGTGAAAAGTTAGAATTGTCAGTAAAGAGTATTGTTCACTAAAATCTGCTTGCTTTTGTCTGAATTAATGTGGCTGGAGACAGCTGTGCTTTCTGACTCTAATGGATTAGGAGGTAAGGGTTTACTTATGTTTTCTTACTCCCACAGGTATTTGAGAGAACGACTTCAAAATTTGTTATTTGAATGATTCACATAGAAGAATTTTTTTTTTGAAAGATCAAGTACTTTTGTCAGCATTCAAATTTAATCTCCATTTAGTAATTAGTTGAAGCACGGGTAATTAAGATGAGCATATTACAGAGCACACATGACTTAGAAGCACATCTCCTCACACATCAGTGAGATCTCTGCTCCCAAACCAATGGTATTTTTTGAAAGGTTCTTCTGAAAGTTTGCACACGCACCAACATACTTCATATCCTTCCCATCTATACATTTATCATTAAACACATAGACATATGGGAGCTCACAGCCCAGTACAGTAGTGTTTCAATAGCAAAGCAGTCACAGTCCAGTTTCGTTGTCAAAAGCACAGTCACAGGTTCACAGAGAGATTTAAGGGACAGATGGGTGCGCACATTGCTGTTAGAGAGAATGTATGACCTAGCACCTTCTTCGTGTCTGGCATTTATGCCTCCAATGGCTGCCTTACTAAGGAAAACATATGCTGATGCACATGTTATCTAGGGCAAATGGGAAAAAATTAGATCTCTTGCACCTGGTTACAGAAACATGACTTGAAATTAGAAGGAGAAGAAATCTGTACATGGACGACTACCTTAAGGCTATGGCCGACCTTCATTAGTGATCAGTGAAAGGAGAACTTTTGCCAGTTCTTCTTGGAGAAGACACAGGGTCTTATGGGAAAGCTGGAGAATTACACCTCCGTGAAGATGGTCATGCACAAGGTCAGAATCAGTCCTCTGAATTGCTGCCTTTTTGTCTTTGTGACTTCAGTCTGAATTCACCTTCATCTTGACTTTAAAATGGAGATCGCAAAATAAATCATAAGCATAGAGGAAAAAAAATTAAAGGTAATCAAGCAGTCACATCACATTTTCTCAACATCTCTTTTTTTATATCTGACTTTTGGTGTGAATTCCCATTCACAGGTCTTTGTCAGGCATTAATTTTCATAAATACAAATGTTACTGAAAACTTAAATATCGTATTAAAATCACTTATTATTAATAGCTTAAGAAAGCATAATTTTCTATGTATAGACCACATTCAAAGAACTTTGCTCACAAAAATAACCTGGAAGACTAGCTGTCATATACAAATCTTGTAAAAATGTAAGTGGAATTTGATGCTGTTCTAATATCTTAGAGGGTAAATTATTAATGTTCAGTGTTAAAGAAAAAAAAAGTGTCTTCTGGGTAAATACACAGCCTTGCTTGAATGACATTCATGTACCCTCCCTCTGAAACTATGAGGAGGAAAAAGTCAATATCTTTAGAATATGAAATGTGGAATGCTAAAAGAAATATAGTACCAAGATATGAGCTTTAAGTTTCTAAATACTATCTATTCTATCTATAATATTTATCTATTCACAGACAAGAATTTTTCCACATTGCTTTCAGAAAAGTTAACAGATATCAAAAAGTCAGTACAGTATTTAACTTGAATATGTACACTCACAGTTTGTTTACATGCAATACATACATAAGCATGCACATACCTATGTAAATTATTTATATGTAGATTAAATGAATGTAATATATACATACACATATATGTACATACATTTATATATAATCATTCTGATCTTCCAGACCATTTGTATTGGATAATTAATATTATGCATATATGTACCTAGACACAAAGATACATGAAGTATATGAAGTGTGTGATACTATCCCATTTCCACAGCAAGCAGAATAATTTTTCTCTTGCTATTAAGGGAAATGTGATTTCCAGGTATTTTCCCACCAGGGGGAGAAATTCCTGGCTTGGGGACTTCAATCTTTTTGGGGTATTTTTGGTTGAATATGTATTCCACTGATAGGTACAAGCTAAGCATCATGCCTGTCATTTTCAATGGAGTTTCTAATTTCTTGATTTTTTTTTTCTTTTTTAAAAAAAAATTATTTCCTGAATATAATTTTCTAGTCTGTTCCTTGGGAATACACTGGCAGCTTGGTAGCTGTTTGGGTAACAATATGGGCAGTGTTCTGATGACTTCTGTCTGTCTGTATGTGGCCTCAGGGCTCTGAGGACATAAAAGCCATGAAAGGCATGTGCAGAGATAACGAAGTCCTTAGGAATAGAAATGGTCACAGCTGCCTTTCATACACAATTTTTATATTAGTTTCTGAATTTTGGGAAATAATAAATTGTGGATTTTAGGCAACATTTTTATATGAGCTCTTTCACTTATCTACTAATTCAAAGTGTTGTCTTATTCCTTCTGCAGCCTTTAGAAAATGTTTTATTGATATACAATCTTCCAAGTCTATCTCAGATTCCAGTCTTCCAAAATAAGCCCTGAATGACTGTTAAACAACCATTTCTAGTCTTCTTTTGGATTGCCACTGTAGACCAGCCCATATATAGGTTGACATTCAAGAGTACTAGACATCTTTAATCTATTCTTTTTAGAGTTAATAATTTATTTAGGTACAAGTACATTTCCTTATATTTATTTAAAGACTGGTTTAGAGAAAAATCAGGAGTGGATATACCTTGTTATATTGTGCCCTGTGTAAACTCCAGACCTTATTTATTAAGGAGGTTTGATAAAATATTTAAGAAGAAAAATATCACTCTATCGTAAATCAGTGGGATAGGAGTAGGAGAGAAAGGTGTTTGTTTTCTTAAATATTTTGAAATAAGTATAAAATTAAGATTTTCAACACTAGTGATGGTTTTGGGCATCCCATTTACACTGTTTGGAAAGAGTCTGATTTTCAGGGTACTGATTCTGTAAAATCATGTTTGAAAAAATTGGCTAAAATCAGCTACCAAAAAGAATTAAGTTTTGAAAAGGAAACCCAGACAAAATTATCTGGCCTTTTGATGTGTTTACTTTTTTCCATCTAAAAATTGTGAGAAAAAAAGCTGTTTCTTTTACTCATCTGACTCAGATAATGTATTGAATGAAAAATGCAACATACTGTGAAGAAAGATTGTAGGAAGTTACTGCTGTCACTGGTTTGAACATTTCTTAACACAGCTCAATATGCATCTTTCTTGGTGCTGTTCTAGACTAGGAGGATATTTGATTATTTTCGTAAAATTGGCTCTCTTGAAGAAAAAACCCCAGCACTTTCTATGGGTTTTCTCACTCTATAGAGACATTGATTCAATGAATGTTCAGATATTTTGGGGCTTTTTGCCCCAGATCACTAATACTTTATTTACTGTTTAATATGACTTTTAAGTACTGTCAAATTCAGAGATTTGGCAACAATCCCAGAAAAGCCAGAATACTTTCTGAACCCAAGTTAACATGCAATAAACCCCATTCTCTGATTTTTTAAATTTTTTATTTTTTAAGCTGTAACAATAAAGGTTTAGCAGTAACCAAAAGAACAAAGATCCACGATGTGGTAAGGCTGGCACAGAGCCTGGGTGACTCTACAGCACTGACGAGGCTTTGACTGCCCTGAGCATGGTGCCATGCTGACAATATCCACACCAATTTAAGTCCTGCTCAGGCAGGAATAGCAGCACTAATTGGGGATGGATTTTCCTGGAGATGTCAGTCAGCTCAGAGGAAGAACAGAACTTCCACTCTTCATGTGAATTATGGGCAGTTTGGAGGACAGAGACATCCAAGGGCAGGTTTCATGGGGACATCATAGCAACCTCCCAGTGTCTGAAGGCAGCCTGCAGGGGAGCCAGAGAGGGATTCTTCACCAGGAACTGCAGGAATGGGATCAAGAGTAAGGCACACAAATTGAAAGAGGGAGATTACTATTAAACATATGGAAGAAATTTCTGTGAGGGTGGTGAGGTACTTGAACCAGTTCCCCAGGGAGGTTGTAGATGCCCAAAACCTGGCCTTTCCAAAGCTGTTTTGCAGGGATAAAATTCTTCTTCACAAGCAAAAATTTCCATGGTCAATGTAAACCTGAACTGACCTAATACTGAGTGATTTTACTGAAATAATAAAGGTATGTATTTAGAAAAATACATTTATAAAAATACATGTGGGGTTTTTAATGAATTTTAAGTAAGAGTTTGTTTTTTTCTCCACTGTTGTGCTACAGTGTGTCTGTCTTTTATTGTTTGTCCATTAAGGTTGTTGCACAATGGACTTAAGGCTGTTTGTTCTCCCCACTTGCCCATAAATAACAATAACTAAAACATAAACTTTTCTTTTAACTCAGAAAAATATTCCCTATAGATGTTCTGCTACTCTGGATTCTCTGTGCCTCCATGAAGATTTTTCATGTCCTGCTGTTTATGGCCTGCAGCCACACCCCCTTGAACTGTGATCTTAACACACCTCCCAAATAAAGCAGTATACAGTCAGTCCCAGGAAGAATAATCTCCAGAGCCATATCAGGGCTATTGGACCCTTGTGCTGATTACTCATTTTATGTTTTGAGGTTTTTTTCCCCCATCAACCCATGAAGCCAAATGCCACTATGGGACCAAGGAGTGGATCTTTCAATACTGAGAGAGCAGAGCTTGGCCAGCCAAAGGAATTTGAATCCTACAGCTTTGTGGAAAAGGTGTGCAAGGTAATGTGACAGCTTTGTTTCCCAGGAGAAGGTTGGAGAACATTCCAGAAGAGTTAGCTGTCGAGTTTGCATGAACAAAGTTTGGTTTTATTTGTAAGAAACTGGAATTGGATGCAGGAGATTTGGGTTCAAATTCTATGTGTGACCTTGGACATACTTCTTCCCCCTTGAAGCTCATTTTCTCCCATGAAAAGTAAAGATATTGATATTTCTTTCATTTCTCCTATCCTACCTGACTGTGAGCTCTAGATTTTAGGGTGAGCTGGTACACCACCTTGCTCTGTGGGGCCATCTTCACAGCTGGCTGCTGTACTTCTATAACCCCTGGAATAATAATGGTTCTCATTAGGGACTTCTCCTAAAAATGTGCTTTATCATGGCTAGAGAAATCTTCTTTCAGATTATTAATTAAAATGAAATCCAATTCCTTTCAACTATGGACCATGACATTTGCAGTGGGAACATTAAGGGCAGAGAAATTTAAATGAGCTATCTTGAAGGTTTTATGTCTGAAGGCTTGAAGATGCATTTGCCCTCTCTCCCCTCCCTGCATGCACTGTTTCAGATCCATTGCTTATTGACTGATAGACTTATTGGTGAATTCTACAGCAGTGATCCAGCCCAGGGAGGTCAGCAGGGTGCAATTACCAACAGAACAGGCTTGGGTGTGCTTCTGAACTACTCCTCCCTGCACAGCTCTTTCAGTATGCATATCACATCTCCCTGCTTGTAGCAGGCTGATGAGTGTGTGCAGTTAGTGCAGGCACACACATACTTCTGCGCTTTCCCTGAAAGTGGAGCATTAGCAACTGCAGTCAAAACGCACCGGTGCTTCTTCAGCTCTGATCCGAGCTGCAACTGTCTAATTCTGTCTGGAGGAACCAGGAGACAGCACTGGAGGCAAGTTTAAAAAGGACCTAGTGACACCCTGCTGTCACATCTGGTTTCATGGACCTACTTTTCAGTAGTCCATTTAAAATTACTTTGCTAGTCCCATCTGTAGTGCACATTCTTGAGAAGTGGCTGGTTGGGATGGAAGGAGCACGCTGCTAAAGGTATGTTGTAATCTTCTTTACCTTATGTCTTGTGCTGATTGTTTATCTGTGCATCTCACTTGCAGGCATTCCTGGTATATGCAGTTTTGCACTGAGAGCTGATGGAGAAGGGGTTTAACAAATCATAGCATTAGGAATAAATAGGCAGGTAATTTTTTTCCCCTTTAATTAACCATGTTAATTAGCTAATTGTTTGTTAGGGGGTAAATTTAAATGTTTGAATTAAACTTTCTGGAAAGATGACAACTCTGACAGCATGTAGCATAGCAAGCAAATATACTGCTGTTATTTCTATCAGGGAAAAAATGTCCATTCATTGGTTGTTTAACTGTGGACATGGAACATTGCTTTCAAAAGGATGTGTTTATTAAATATGGGCTGTGTATATAGACTCCCAGTTGAAATTTGCATACATGTTTTGAGATTTGAAAAAAGTCTATTTCTTTAACTTTCAAAATGCTCTGGACTGCAGCACAGCTCTTTAGAAAACAGGAGTGAGCCAGGCTTTTCATTTCACTTGAATTCTTTTACTGGCATATATTCATCTGGTAAAAAGTCTTTGCCAAATACAAGAAGTTTGCTGTTATTGCATTTCCATAAATGTAACAGCTGTGAAGAGCATGAATATTCATAGTGTTTAGATTTTTGCTCCAAAGATTTTTATGATAATTCTGACTTTTCAGAGGGGATGGGATCTTAGATCAATGACTTATACAGGTTGAGGTATTGTGATAAGCCATATATAAGTGTTTTCTCAAAAAAACCCCATTCTAGATAAGCATATACTGCAGTACACAGCTGACTCTACCTGTTATTTACTCTCAGCCAACTTGCTCTGTTGCTTTTACTTGTGGGTTCTTTTGCTAACAGGTCATCAGCAATGAAAATGAAGTACAGTTCAGGTGCTGGTCTCTCATGGGATGTTATTTCCCTATTGCTATACAGCTTTAAAACATATCTAAGTAATTGTTAATATTATGATGATTAAATTTTAACTGGGTACATCCTGCAATTTCACTCATTGAAAACTTATTTTGGGATGTTTCTAAGGTCAGAGAAGCCCACTATCTCAGTATATTTGAAGGATGTAAAGTGATTTGAGTAATCTTACCTTAGGAAAATTCTCCTGTCAGTAGTTTATCAAAATTGTATGAGCAGCAGAGAGGTCCTCCCCTGCCAGTAGAAGTAGAATGGGCTTGAAAATACATAGGCAGCATATGTTCATGTGTGTCTAGAGATAATTCATCCAAAAAACCTGAATAATCCTAGCTGCCTCTCAGATCTCGGTGACTTCTCTATTACTAAAAATATTCTATTAATGGGTCACACTGCAGATTTCTGTAACCTCACATTGAAGAAAACAACTAGACAGGAATTGTGTTATATAAAACCATCTCGGAAACCCTCTTAGGGCTTGTTGTAATTGTTTCTTTAAAAACCCTCCCCGTACTTGGGAAGTGCCGGGAGCTGTGGAGTACGTGCCTCTCCAAAGTGTGACAAGTGGAGCTGTCCACGTGTGCTCAAAGAGAGTTTTACGTTCCTGATGTCCTGGGGCACCTCTTTGACAGACTGTCCTCACTCAGGCTGGACTGTGCTGCTCACCACTGGCAGGGTCAGCCTGGCTGGAGAGCTGTGCCTCCCAGCTGCTCCAGTCCTCAGCCCAAGCTGGGCTGTCACTTAGTGTCTCCTCCTCAGGGGACAGGGAAAGCTACCTGGCCCTTTCATTTGTCGTTTTTAATGACAGCTGAATCAGTCTGGGGCTTAGGTGGAAAGTTTCTGTTCATCCCCTCCTATCCACCCACCTCCACATGGGAGATATGCAGAGACTGCAGACATGAAATACATTTAAATACATATGAGGAAAAGAAAAATTTAACGGGTCAGGTCCTGTTTCCAGGGAGAGGAAATCAGATTACTCTCCTGAAATCAGTGGGAAGTTGTTTACATGAACAGAAGTTGTTTACAGAGGTGCAAACTGGTGCAAAATCTCACTTTCCCTTGGTGCTGTTTGAATTTCTGTGACCTGAGGACCTGCCTCTGTTCTTTTAAAGCTTGGCTTTATTCCAGCAAAAGCAGCCAAAATGGGGAATTTGTCTTTTCACTCACTAGGAAAGAAACCTGTCTGTATGCGGTGACAAGAAGAGATGTCTGAGAACAAACACCTTTTTTATTCCCCCTCACCAAAAAAGAAGGGAAAAAAACCAAACCCACACCAACTATCCAATGAAAAACATCCTCCCAAACATCTCTGCTTAATTCCCTTTAAGACACATAGGGTCTCCTCTTCTGCTTTAATGTGTGTCAGGCTCCTTCCTGACCTCCACGGCTGCGTTGGAGGATGCGCGAGTGAATTCACTCCGACCCCTTGGCTGCCTCTCCCCTGCTCCTCCTCGGAGCAGATTTGTTGCTCGGATCAAACCCAGCCGCTGATGCGTTTCTCTCCTGCCTTGCGAGGCAGAGCCGGCACCTGGAGCCTCGGGTGCTTTCCATTGAGTTACAGCCTCAGCCCCAGCGCTGCGATTCCCCAGCCAGCAGCCCTCTAGTGTTCTGAGGTATTTGATGCAAAGAGGTCTCTGTAGCTGCTTCTTGCCTGGAGCAGAGGCAAAGAGGGGGATTTGAAAAAGCTCACAAAAGCTTAATGGATTTATTGGAATCTGGAGTGATTGGTAAAGCCACACAGCATCCAATCCTTCTGTCCGGAAAAAGCAAGAGCTGGGTTTTGTGTACTTTCAGAGTGCCAAAACCTCTACAGCTGCTGCTGCTGCATGGCTGTCAGTCTGTCAGAGGCTGCTGATGTACAAACTGCTGCAGAGTTCTTAGAGAAGACAGCCAGTTGTTTACACACTGTAGCTGGGAGTTCTGAGAGCATCCTGTATCACACACACACTGCTGCCCTGGAGTACTGCACAGGCTCCTCAGCTCCCCCATGGATGATGGCTGAAAATGAAGATGAAGGGCAGGAAATGCCATGGAGCCTCAATATTGTAGCAAACTGGGATCCAGATGGCAAACCTCTTTACAGCAATATGGTGGATTAAGTTTAAAACTCCCTTGGCTACTACTCTCCTGTTTAATTTGTCTTTCCTTAATGCTGTTTTGGTGGGATGTTTTTCTCAAGGTAATGCCACAAAAATGCGTGGTTTTAGGCACAGTCTTCTATCAAGAGAACTTTTTTTCATCTCTATTAATCCTTTCAGAGCTAATTAACTGATTGTATGGTCAGTATTAGTAATTTGAACTATATGTGGAAAAAAATGCGTTCACAGTACAGGCAAAATATGAAACCAGATGATTCGCACATAAAGGAAGAGAAATAACCTGTTGGAAGGAGAACAGGTTTTCATTCTTCTGGGATTTATATCTACTCAGAAATAATTTTTGGTACTGCAGCTGCAATAATGGCTGAATTTCTTCACAGGAGAGATGCAAACCTGTACTTATGCCAATATTTTCGAGGCTAGGTGTCAGGCAGTTTTGTTTCTCCCTGTAACTTACAGATCCAGCCTTGTCTTCTATAAGCTGGTGTTTGAATATGTTGTTCCTTCTTGGTGCAGTCACAGCAAGGATCATCGCTGCCCACATCTCCTTCAAAAAGCTGGTTGGTGAGACACCCAGTGGTGACAGTGAGCACCCGTGAGCTGGACAGTGGGACCTCCTGGATACCTTCCTGCAAGTTGTCCTTTAGCAGAAATCTTGTCAGAAAGTCACTCTCAGACAAGATGTTGCTTAAGATTCCCTCCCTTTACTCTCCTATTCAGTCACTACCTGATGCAGATTGAATGTAAATTATTAAAAATAAATATTATTTAAGTAAAGTGTCTCCAGAACACCTCTTGATAATTTTGGTTGAGATTTTACCACTATGGAAGGCGGTTTATAGCTCATTCCCATATGTGAACATATGGGAATGAACAGCAAGTTCTACTCCAATTCTGCATCTCACATGATAGTTATATTCAAAACCTGATTAAATGGGAATTAAAAATCCACATCCAGGTCTCACACTGTGGCACAGTTCATCTGCAATCACTGCCATCCCTGCCCCAGCTGATGACTGAATCCATTATATGTCTCCCTACTTAACCTGAAAATTCCTTTGAGCTATCTTTATGAGAACACAGCTTATAGTCAGAAGCCAAAAATTAAACTCAATTCCAGATTAATCCCAGAAATAAACCTCTGTCTAGTAAGTAAAACGTTTTTTTAGTCTCTACAGATTGTTTTGACCAGCTCACTGTTAACTAAAAGGGAGCTAAGTCTTCTGTCACCCAACAATTTGTCGCTGGTTTAGTGAGTATTTTCTTATTTGTCTCTTGTGCTCTGGACTATCAACTCTTGCAAACCAATAATTAACTGTTGTGGATCTTCCTGGGGGTGAGGAGGAACAATTCACTGCAATGAAACAGTGTTGTTTTTGCCATAAAGATACTAAACAGAGCAATGGCAGAGTGGATAATGCAGGAGGTGATTTGCTTTCGGGATGGTTACTAATGAACATCTCCACTAGCTGGACATTTGGACTTGGCCAGAGAGTGATGTTTACATTGTTTTGGTGATATAGAAAGCAGTTGGGGAACAATTATGAGATTCTCTTATATTCTAGACTCTGGAGAAATGTCATTATCCAATTTAAAACAATGACTTAAATAAATAATGAGGAAATGTAAAACTAATGTAATCCAGTTTCAGATGCATGGGTAAGTTAACACATTAATTTAAAAGACTTACTATAAAATATTGGTAAGTTTTATTTTGCAAGAGAAATTCTGCTGTGGTTTCTGTAAATTCAGGGGATTTAAAAAATTGTAAATTATTTTGATGAAATATTTTAACCCAATATTTATAAATAAATCTATAGTGCTCACTAGTTTTCTCTTTAATAAAACTCAAATTCTGGTATCTCTAAAAGGTGATGGAAGATGTAGCTGGGCTTATTAAAGATGAATAAAGCTCTAAAATGTTTTTTTTTCATTGCACTGGATTTTTTTCTAAACAAAATCTCTTATCTCAGAAAGCCATCAAGTTCTCACAAGGAACATAAATCACAGCAGAATAGGCAGCCTCCTGCTTCATTCACTGAGCTCCATATGCTTATCTACCTCGTGTTTCTGCATCCCAGGCTCCTAAAATGCTTCAGTCAACATTCCTTCTGAATTGTGATACGTCATGTTAATCAGCCTCTACAGTGTCCCAAAAATGTATGTAAATTAGACTTTTGATGAAGCAGAATATTTTGACAGGATTTTTTGCATAAATCACGCACACAAGCATGCTCTCACACAGAACCTTTTTAGAGAGGAGGACATTTTTGGACCTAATTTTTTTTCTGGAATACATTTTGACCAGCATGCTAGCGCTGCTTGTGAGCAGGAACACGTATGTGGCAACATGCCAGATCCCATAGCAAGAAGCAAATCAAGTTTAAGTCCACTCTTGGCAAGAAAAAATGTACCAAGGAGAAAGAAACAGAGCAGTTTCCTCTGCCTTTGTCCTCCTTTCCACCCACTCCCTTTTTGGCATTTTGTTTGTTCTCTGGGTTGTTTGTTGTCAATGGTAACATCAGCATTTTTAGTGTTATCATAAGATGACATTGTCCTGTTATGGTAGAATGCTTGGTAGATAGGTAATATCTTAACTTAGCTGTTCTTCCAGAAGAACCAGAACTCAAAAATCAAAATTTATTTGAATTTAAATCAATTTAAATAAAATTTAATTAAATTTGTTGCCTTTCACATTGCTTATAAATTACCTAGGTCCATTGAATATATAGAAAGCCATATTGAGGCTTGTTCAGATGAGTCTTGTAAATATTAGCACTGCCTGGCTGCAAATCTCACAATTTTTCTTCTCTTCTGACCTCCTTTGCTATAGTTTTATGTTCCACCTTGTCCTTCAGGCCTGTTTTCAGACTGCTTACGAGTCTGGGTACGTCTGTCTCATCTGTCGCTCTCACTGAAGTGTTGAGGCTGAGTGAGTAAAACAAGAATGATGCAGGCAGCGCTTTCTGTCTCCTCTGGGCAGCCCTCAGTCTGTAGCTGTGTAGGCAGGTGTTGGAACCCAGGGCATCTCTTTGGCTGCCCTGGGAGCTCAGCAGACCATGGCCAAACAGTCTGGGAACTGAGCAAAGGAAGTCTGAGTTTTGTCCAAGGGCGCTGTAACACCCTGAGACCTGTCCAGGGGGGTGGACAGGAGGGTTTTTAGTCCTGTCCATGGGGGTCACAGACCCTGGCACAAAGCAGAGATGAATTACAAATCTCAAGAGTGTGAAACACAGTAGTTGAGCTTATCACAGGGTGAGAAATATGTAGTTTTATGTTTTTACAATAGAAGTAGATGGGGACAACATGGAGATTTTAGGGTGGAACTTAGGCTTCTTCTTCTTCTTTCTGGTCTCCATTTTCTGCTGTGACGTTAGCACAATGTGGCTTGGGGAGATTGGTCCAAGTGGAGATGACCTGTTTGGTGTGGATTGTGAACATTGGTAGGAAATGGTAAATAATATGTTCGTAATAATCTGTATATAAAACAACGATGTCCCATGGAGGGGGAGTTCTCAGATGGCCAAGCTGCTGCACAGACCTTGGCTGGGCACAAAGTGAACTGTGAAATAAGAAATAATAAATAACATGATAAACCTTGGAAATACAGAAGCTTGAAGCCTCCATCTCTTTCTTGCGTCTGCCCGAAGCATCCAGGAGGGCAAAAGACTCTAAACCACCTGAATGTCAGAAAATCACAATCTGACAGGCAGGGACCTTCAGCTGCCATTTGCTTGTACAGCTGGGGCCCTGATTGCCATGTTCTGGAGTGCCCCCATGAATCCACTCCACCTTCTACATCTTAGTCCAAATGGGAGGCAAAACTATTTCTGTGACTCTATTTTTGCATACTTTTTGACATAGAAACACAGAATATAGAATCACAGAATGGCGTGGGTGGGAAAAGACCATAAAAATTACCTGCCCATGGGCAAGGTTGACACCCCTGAAGTCAGGTTGCTCAGGGTTCCATCCAACGGGGCCTTAAATGTTTCCAGGAAGGGGATGTGTATCCCACCATGAAGTGGCACACATCTGAACAATTGCCAGACCTCAACAAGAAGGTATAAGACCATGTCTACTTATCCTTCATAGCAATGTTGCAGTCTAACAACCCTGTTGTTCTACTTTCTTCACAGAGCTTTCCCTTTTCTAAAAGTCACTGTGCTGTCGTGAGGCTTATATGAGCTATCTCTTTTGCATACTTGGAACTTAAAAACTCCTCTGATATTATGCAGTGTACGTTTATGCATCCTGCATCTGCAATGGTAATGCACTGTTTATCATACGTACTGTGCACCAACAAAAAGAATCACAGAATATGCTGAGATGGAGAGGACCCACGAGGATCCCATCCAAGCTGAGTCCAACTCTTAGCCCTGCACTGGACATCCCCAAGAGTCACACCATGTACCTGAGAGTAAGATACTTTATTTTCTCTATATAGATACCTCAAAACTGTGTATGTCCAATAATTACACTGTGCATGAGGTAGTACACAGAAAATCAAACATATTTGCAATCATATACACAATTCATTTTTCACAAAACACACATTATCCACAGAGAAAGGTCAATGATTTGTCGTCTGGGGCAAATTCAACAGAGTTTAGAGTATCGTGTTAAAGCATCCCAGAGTTGCAAAGACATAAAGGTTGGCTCCTGCCTTTTAAAAGAGGTAAAAGACCTGAAAAAAGTGTGCAATTTCATGGCTAAATATAAACAGAAGAATGCTTCAAAAATCATAAATATAGCTGCAGAGCCAAATTCTCCTAATGATGCAATAGCCACATATATAGATACACATATATATTCTATTTCACAGTTTGAAGTTCTTAATTCTCAACACCCAAGCCCTAGCTTCCTGACAATTTTATAACTTTTCCTGTTGTCAATTGCTTTCTAAAATAAGTTTGAATGAGGTAGAATCAGTTTAAAGTTTAAAAAATTAGAAAGAGGCTCTGTGCCTATACCTGCTGTCATATCCCTTTCTTTGTGCTTTCTATTGCTGCTTTCTGGAACAGGCTGTTTGATCCTGTCTCTTGCTGCTAATTTTGCACTGTCTGCTGGTGGAAGCTGGGGGAGGGGGACAAAGTCGATGAATATTAGAGCAGTGAGAGAGTTGAAGATGTTCAAAAGCAGGGAAGTTTTGCAAACTGAGTAGAAATAGAGTAGTATTGCTCTTTGCAAGCTGAGCAGAAATGAAGTAGTATTACTTGTGAGAGCTTTAATAGCAGCCACACAATCACTGGCTTAAATGTGTTTTGGTTTTGGGTGCTTTTAATGGCAATAATTAGGTAATCAATATTGTTTCAGAATGGAAAAATATCCTGCTTAACAACAGAATAACATTGATTAACTAAGCTAGTATCATTTTAAGGAACATTAAGTAATCAAGACTGTTTCCATGATGACATGCCAAAGTGAGAGAAAATCAGGAAATTCTAGTATTGGATGGAGCTGGGACTGCATTTGCACTGTTGCTGAGGAGACAGCGGCTGCTGCATTTGCCTGTGCAGTGTTGTAGTACAAATGTCTGAAGGAGTCACTGGGCTCATTTCAATGAACTTGGATCCTATCCAAGATATAAACTGGATGTTTTCTGAAGATTTGGATTTCACCCCACTATTCTCATTACCCTTTATACACTTGTTAATTCAAACTGATATGTTTAATTTGAATATCTCAAATAATTAATGATTTTCTATAACTTGCACTTTGAAATTTACTGAGAGGCCTTAAAAACTTTTCAGGAGATGCCAGTCTTAATAGATCTACTTTACATCAGAGCAAAATTAATGGTGGGGTGGGAGATTTTACAAAGAAACCCTGTCTGCTGGTGGCATGAGTAGGAGTAGGGTCCACAAGTCCTGGGTGCTAATTTGCTGCTATATCTACTCAAGCATCTTGAACTTTTTAAATTAAGTAACCAGAATAATCCAGAATTACCTAAACTTTTGTGTATTTGAGCAACTACAGTTACAGCTGCAGCTTTTCAGGCACTGCAAAGAAAGTTGTATGTAGATGCCCAGATTTATTCATTCTGATCAGGGTTCACTGATTGCAGTGTTTCTCAGAGATATGATGCTGATTCCATTTTTTGTGTGATGCTGCAAGAAATGACACTGCACTGCTTTTACTAAATCTGGGGGTGGCACAAAGAGCAAGGCCAGGCTGAACAGGGCTCTGAGCAACCTGATTTAGCTGAAGATGTCCCTGCTCATTGCAGGGCTCTTGGACTACGTGACCTTTAAAGGTCCCTTTCAATCCAAACTGTCCTTTGATTCTCTGATTCTGTAATTATATGATTTGACCTATAAATGACTTTCCACTAGTGGAAGGCAGTGAGCATTTGGTAAAGAGTATAAAATCTTTGAGGACTGATCCAAAAAGTGTGCCAAAAAATAACAATGGTGCTCAGAAATAATGAAAAAGGGTTGGTGGTGAGCTGCTGGTGGTTGAGAATTCTTGAATCTACTCAAAACAAAGTGGGAAGCCATGAAGCTCTTTTCTAGGCATAAGAACAGTCAACACCCCTCCTCCCAAGGGTTAACTGAGCAGACATTCTGTGTTTCATGATACATGAGCACATCCTTAAAGCATCCACTCTACACATGAATCACAAGTTTCAACAGGGAAAAGTACTTGCAACATTCAGAGCACTGAGGACAAGCTTGTAAATATGATTCTTTACATTATGACAACTTAAAACAAAAAAAAAAATCAGTTTTAACCTTATTCTTCAGAAGTGATAGCAAATAAAAAAAGAAGTATTTTTATTCAGAATTGGTCTGGCAACAATCAGGCAAAATACCGTACACAGTTTTTAATTTTCAGGTTTAACCTCACCATAATTAAAACAGAAATGTTGGACAGGTGAGAATTATTATTATTCTTGAGGGTATCAGGAAAGCTGTTGCCCCAAAGCTGAATTTGAAAACCATTTTCTGTAAAGAGAATCAGACTGTACTGGTAGTCAAATTTAGTCAAGAGGTGCAACACAGATTTTATCCATTCGGGCTTTGGATTAGTGTATGCAATGAAATATATCATTATTGCATTACAGCCTGGAGAGGACTGAAAGGGAGAAGCTCTGCTGTCTGACAGTCTGTGCCTCAGTTTTCAAACCCCGGTGCAGATGATTCTCACAATGGTTTTGTTTGCTATTATAGGTCATGCTTGTTGTATATCATTATGTGAGAGGCCATCTTCCTACCTGATATCCTCTCAGTCAAGCCGTGTTTTGTGTGGGCTGATGGAATGTATAGTTTCACACTCACAAAGGGGGCAATCTCTGCAGATGATTACAGGGAGTGGTTCAAGTGCATGGATCTGACTGGCAGGATAACATGTAAGATGTTTTGGCCTGTACATGTTCTCACACATTGTCTTGATACTGTTTTGTCTGAAGCCAATTTACTCTATTCAGTACTCAAAAGGACTTGACTTGATCTTGCCCATCAGAGTTCTTCTGACAGGCGCTTTACTTCTTTCTTTTGTAGATCAGGAAACAGGAATTTACTGAAAATGGCTTTCTAATCTGTAGTTCTGCACTAGCAGATTCCTTTGCCAGAAGACTAAAAGCAAAATGAGGGTTGGAATAAACTTTACTTTTTACTGACATGTAAATTTAATTTACTTTGAGTAAGCACTAGAAAACAGGCCTTATTATCCAAGTAGAAATGTTCAATACACTCTTTCTGACATTGTCTGGTCAATTTGAGAGTGTTAAATACTCTGGTAAATTAGATAAAGCATGAATTCAAATAGAATATTTCTATTTTTTAATACATGCATGGCTGGGTATGCCAAACTGTCTCACTAGGACTATCATTGGATCTTGTAAAATTCTAAGAGTCAGTAATTTGTGAATGCTACATTTATCCTCAGAATTACTTTACTTTGATCATACCCATAAGTTCTGCAACAATCATAGGGGCAACAGGCAGAAAAAGGTGTCCTTGCTCAGTACAGGTAAATCTAGCCAGATGACGGTGCATTCATGACAAGACAGGCTGTGTGCACACTGGAGAGAATAGAAAGGACAAAACAGGGATCTGTGTTTAAAGGTTTATCTGGCAAATAAAGGAAGAGATGACTCCAAGAGTCTTTGTAGAACCAGAAGTTTGCAAATTGCTTTCACTCTGCAGAAATTCATACCCCTGGTGGAGACACTGATTTTCCAAGTACAGAGTGCTGTTAATGGTAACAGTCTCCATATTTCTAGATGCATTGTCAGCAATGATTTGTGTTAAATTAGAGCTGAATAAGCAACTGTAATTGGTTTTAATGAAAATGAACATACATCATCTAAAGCAATTTTGGCCTTGTTAATTTTTCAAACTTTGTTTCTATTCTGATTTCATCTCTTTTGCAAGTGACACCTTAAATTTATTTACCTTCTAGAGTGAAGATTTTTCTATTCTGAGTTTTGTTTCTCTAAGAGGTGCATATGACACATGATCGACTCTCTCCCCTGTGGTCTGTATGATAAGTTAACCAGATTGATCTCGTCACTTTTTACACAATTTTGCATATTTTCCAGTTCATCAGTGATTAAGTGGTTCTTTTCTGAATCTTTTCCAAGGGTAGAGACCTTCCTTTTTCTTCCATCTAGAGGCCTGTGCCAGTGATGTTCCCCAGGGATTAATAGTAGGTCCATTATTATTAAACTATTTCAGTGTTGCCCAGCAACACATTAAGGAGTAGTGGTAAAAAAATAGAAACACAAGAAGTTCCACCTCAACATGAGGAGGAACCTCATTACATTAAGGAGAGCAGTGTACTGAAAAAGATTGCCCAGGAAGGTCATGGATTCTCCCTCTCCAGAGACAATCAAGACTCATCTGGACACGTTCCTGTTTAATCTGTTCTAGGTGACCCTGCCTTGGCAGTGAAGCTGGACTGAATGATTTCCAGAGGGCCCTTCCAATCCTAGCAATCCTGTGATTCTATGATAATTCTGTGATTCTGTACAAGTATTCTTAACATATGGAGAGCAGAACTGTGGCCAGACATCCAGTAGGAATTTTAACTTTGACAAACATATGTTCTCTTGGTTTTTTTTTTAACGTTAAGAATGTATCCCTGTTTATAATCCTGGTATAATATTAACCGTTTTAGTTGCAAAGTTGTACTGAGAAGCTGCTCTCAGTTTATCACACTTTGTAATCTGAAGACCATTTCAGAATCACAGCTTTCAAGATAGAATCTGCCATTGAACTACCATGCCCTATATTATTGCCACTGGTTTGTGGTTTAAAATTTGAAGCATATGGTTTGTTTGAAGTTTGTAGGGATGACTTTTCCTCCTCCTTTATTTACTGCTCTCTAGGCATTTGGTCATCACAAAAATCTATGTCTTTTTTACATGTGGTTTTGTTTATTCCTAAGCCATTGATAAAAAGATTAAAACATGCAGAGCCAAAAAACATCAGTAAGTTTCTACTTGAAATGCAGCTGGTTGGCACTGATTCAGATGTAGCATTGTGTTCTGAAGCTTATTATTTAACTACTTCTTAATTAATTAATTATGTGAATGTTAAATTGTTCAAGCTTTATCACTCAAGATGTCATGTGGTCTCAATTCAAGTGCATTACAGAAATCTATTGCAGCAACATTATTATTTTCATCACACAAAGTTATAAACAGCAAAATGTTGCCAATATACTTACATTTTCTACAAATCTAGAATAACACAAACATTGCTCTACTCTTTTATCTCTTATTAGTTCAGTTTTATATTAGCCATTCTGTGATTTGGTCTGGGATGCTGTTGTATCTACAGATACATAGCTTTTCATACAAAATAAAACCCCCCAATTTCTTACATATATTTTTTAAAGCATGGCTATATTCTGGGACATCTCCACATATCCACAACATATTGGAAAGTGAGCATTTGTGACCCACAGAGTTTTTTGCCATATGAATTATAATCTGAGTATTACCTGGATCTGCTTATCTTAGAATTCTCATTTTTAATTGCTAAATATTGGTATTAGTTATGGTGGTAGTCAGTAGTGTTTTTCTCACTTTACCTTTCATAACTGCATTATGAATTCTCCTTACCAATATATAAATATTTACTGAAAAAAAAAAAGCCTCTCCTCCTTTATTGTTAGTAATTATTCCATTTCATCCTCCTAGAAATTTGTCGATGTGGTTTGTTACAGGAGTGATCTGGAAGGAACTTGTGTTTCAAACTTTGCATGAAGTATGTCTGTTTCTTGACAACCAACATTGTACTTTTGTGGTAACACAAATTACAATAGAAACAAAGATATTTCTCTCTGATAGCATCAGTTATTACTTCTAAGGAAGGTGGTTTTTCTTAAGTAGTAAAATGTCATCTGATTCTACTGTAGTCTAGCCAGAAATTGCAGTGAAACTTGGAACAGACACTAGGCTGTCAATAACTGGATTGGAAAAAGAGTAAGGAATCTTTTTAATAAGTAAATGCTGCTAGTTATTAAGTTATTATTAATATTATTGTTTAAAAATGGGGAAGTGTTTTCTGACTAGAGGTAGAACAGACATGCTACATTTTCTTGCTTATTCTGCCAGTTATTTGATGTTGATGTCAAACTCCTTTTTGTGCAGGATCAAACTGAATTCTTATAATGTTTAATTGTCAGAAAAAGCTCTTTAAAATTCAGCATGAATATTTGAAGGTAAGAAATTATTAAAGAAATCAATGCTGGCTCACATTTTAATCTGCATAAGAAAGCAGAAAATAGAAAATAAGAAGCAGGAATACATGGGCCCTCTAGTAAATCAGCTGAATCCCAGAGTATAGGCTAGACTGCTGTAGATGTTTGTTTGTTTGAATAATGTTTGTTTGAATAATGTAAGCACTTACTCTATACCTGTTTATTAGATACCTCAAATTTAGGAGAAAGATGTGTGTCTAAGATTGTTATGAACCCTGTATAAAGATTTCTGTGACTTCTGTGAGCATTAGATCAATGATACAGAAGACTGAAGTTATGTTAACTAATAGAGAAATGTGGTATATAGAGAGATCTAACAGTGTGTCTGGAAGCATATAGAGACTTCATCTTTCCCTCCTTTATACAAACATATCCTATGCATAACCTTGGCTTCTTTGCTGGTATTTTTTTCTTCCTAAGAAATGGTATACCATGCCTCAGACTAGTGGAAAAAGAAAACTTATCAATAAAAATTTTAGAGTTACTTATTTTGACTTTCTACCTTGTCCAAAGAGGATAATTTTGTAAAGAATGGCTATACTATGCCATCACCTGCCAAAATCAAGCAGATCTTGTGCCAAATGTCGAGACTAAATTTTTTTCATGTTTTTCCTGTTTAATCTGCTATGTGAAAGACTTCAGTGAATTCCTCCTCTAGATTAGATAGATGTGTCTTGTTTTTATTTGAATGAGTGGTTCCCCACCAAATTTTCAAGATAAATTCAGTCAGCTAGGGACTGAAGGGAAGCAACCCTTGTGTATGAATCCGGGTCAGATCAGGATGGGAAGTTCCTTGGAGGATGGCACTCAGAGACTCCCATAGGCACACTGGCTGGGGAGCAAGCTAAAAGGTTTTAGAGTAAGACATGGGATTATTCCAGGACATCACTCCTTCTCTTTCTTCAAGTCGTGTCTCCTCTATACAGATCTACAAATAACCAAATAAGATAAAATTTCTTTTAAGGCTTGGCATCAGCTTTTTTGTATAAGTCCTTCTGCTCTTATTATAAGGTCTTCTGGTTTTACCAAATTACTCAAACAGTTCAACCATTGTCTTGACTTTCTGTAGACACACTGTTCTTTAATGTCTCTATTTTTGAAACTGCTGATATTGCTTACCTCACAGTCTTCATTCCAGAAGTTCACTAAGTCCTGTGAAAAAAAGGACTACTTTTATCTATTTTGAGCCAGATTCCCAAAACACCCCCAGAGTGTTTGCAGTAATGTGTGGGTGAGGATTCATTTTGTACAACACCTTCACAATGCAAAGCTTGAACACATTTCCCTCAGCCCGTCTTCTTCTTCTTAAATGGAAGAAGAAAAAAAGAAGAAAGTAAAGATGAAGACTGAGAACAAAACTCTTCAGTCCCTTTTCACAGAGGCATGGCTTTTTCCTCTTTGTCATTTTAGTAGCTCTGCTCTCCATACCTCTAATATGTCACTCCTGCTCTGCAGAGATGAACTATGCATGGTAACCAAGGTTTTATGCTGTTAGTACCTTCTTTTCTATTTTCAATGCCCTTCAAAGGAGTTGCTTTTTTTAGCTGTTGCTTTGCAGGGAGCCATGGTACTTTGAAAGCAGCTGCATTTTCCTTAGGAGCAGTACTTCCACACCTTGAGGATACTTATGGTGTGGGAGCAGAGGTTGCCAGCTTTGACTCTTACAGCAATAGGCAGTATAAAGGGGACTTCTGAACTTGATGGAAAGTCACCACTTTAGTGCCTAGAGGTGGCCTACAAGAAGGCTGGAGAAGGACTTTTTACAAGGGTGTGCGGTGATGGGATAAGAGGGACTGGCTTTACACTGAAGAAGGGTAGAATTAGATTAGATGTTATGAAAAAAATCCTTTGCTGTGAGGAGCATGAGATACCAGCATAAATTTCCAGAGAAGCTGTGACTATTCCAGCCTTGGCAGTGTCCAAGGTCAGATTGGATTGGTTTTGAGCAACCTGGTCTGGTAGAAGGTATTTCTGCTTATGGCAAGGGAGTTTAAACTAGATGGTCTTTAAGGTCCCTTCCAACACAAGTCATTCTACGATTCTATAGCTCTATAATCAAGAAGTAAAGCTCTTCCATGTTTCATATACTTTACTGGACACAAAAGAAAAAAACCCAACTTGTAAATATGAAGCACACAAAATTATTTTGCCTCTGTTTTTCCAAGAATTTTGATTCACTTCAAATTTTTCCTCTTGCAAGTTCTAAAAAGCCATTTAGAAACCCCTTTCACCTCATAAATGTCTTTTTTTTTTTTGAGATATAATTATCTCTTATATTTTAGATACTCTGTAACCTGAAACCACTGCTGTACTCTAAAATTTCTTTCAACTGCTGTAACTACCAGAATTCACTGCCAGGGGCTGAAGCCATATATTATATAGCACTGATCTTTGTCTCACTGAGAAGGTTTTATTTTATTTGACACAATAATATTTATTAACTTCAAAGTCACTCACAGCATATATAATACTTGAAAAATTGCACCTACAGCATGGGGAAAGGGGCTTTGCTTTGAAGGAGGTTGAACCAAATCCTGTAGTTATCTTTTAGAAATCTGGATTCTGTGCTTTGACATCTCTAGCAAAGCTATCTGCTGCCTGAATATCAATCAGGACACAAGAGAAATGGCTGTTGAGTCACGCAGAGAGATAAAACTGACTGCAACAGATATTTACAGGATATATTACTCCTAGTTGCCTCATACACACTGGAATTTGTTTTCATACAGCTAAATGGTTTAATGATCTTTAGAAACACTTCTAGACCTCTGAAACAAGCACTTTTCTTAGTTACAGCCTGGATTTCAGCTCAGTTTTGCAATCTAACATCAGAAAGGACTCTGTGGATGTCAATTATGAGAAAGAGTATATTGATTGTCTTTTGTGGGCAGGTGCCTAGCAATAGACATGAGAAAAAAAGATTATTACGATTGAAGCACCTGGATCGCAGCTGGATCTTGACTTTAAGTGGAAATAATGAGGATACTTCCCCAAGTGGATGAGAAAATGTGCTTGCTGCTGGGTATTGTTCCCCTCACTCTGCTAACTCATCAAGGTCCTGCAGTAATTGCTCCTGGGGGAAGAATGTTTGGGGGGGGTCATTTTACTGTGAATGATTACTGAATTAAAAAACTAACAATCCAGGGACATTCTGAAAGTTCCAAACGTGGCCACTGAGTGGCAATCCGAGTATACTCTTGAAAAGCCTGGGATTCTTTCTCTTGGCCTGAGCAGTATGCAGACAGCCAGGTTTCCTGTGTGCTTCTCAAGCATTTACCATGTCTCCTGAATTACATGTGCTTTGTAAGAAGTCCATGTGTAACTGTACAGGTAGAGGAACTGTGCTGGGATGAGGGTGCTGGTTAGTCCAAAACTGCTGCCCAAAAATGAAATAGGACAGCAAGGCATAAGGAAGCTGGAGCATCCAGCACATCTTGAGACTGTCCTGCATATGCAGCCTGATCCAGCAATGGAGAACTGGGACCATGGGGAGATGCTCTGTTTACTACCCTAGATCCCTTATAAGACTGTCTCCAGTTTTGCATGTTCATGGTGTATATCTTGAGGCTGATAATCAGCTCAATAAGGTCAAGAAAATCTGTGCTTAATTTTCAAAAACTATATGGCACCCATATTGCAACTAGCTCTGGAGAAAACCTAAAGCTGACCAAGTTAATCATGTCCATTCAGAAACCACCTATCAAAGGCTTAGTTTTGATGTCTCCTTGTTCATTTCAAAATTGCAGTGGTGCCCAGGTGCCTAAATTCCGTCCACTTCATGAGCTCTGGGGCTCCGTATACCAAGGAACTTACCTATGTGTAGACAGCTATGGAACACTGTAGTCTGAAATAGAGGCAATTGATCAATTTTAGGCTTCTCTAGAGATTAAATGATACATGAACATATATCTATTCACAGTCAGTTTCTGAAATTTTGGCCCCTGAACTGTTTAACTGATTGGGCATACAGCTAATGACAGCCTGAACGATATGATTTGGTGATTAATGTTGGGTAATATTCAATTCTTCATAAAGAGTAGGGCATGATTATTATTGTGATTATGATGTTATACGCCAATTTTTTTTTTTTAAAAAATTTAAATTTATTTGCTTAATAAATTGTTTTTAGCCCCTGCTCTACTGAAATGAAGAATATGGAATGATTGAGAAACTGAAGGTATTGCTTTCAGATTTTAAGGTCTTGGATTAAATGCTTTATTGCCACATGACCTTCACTGATCTACCTGGATTTACATCTTCTATGTGTAAAATTGACATGACTGCTTTCCCCTTTATGGAGTTACTATAAATGTTGTGGTGAATGGAGTAAAGTACTTTCAATAAAAAGAAAACAGAAAAGTTTGGCCTGCACAGGAAAGGAATTTCAGCTGTCCTAGAAGGTGTGTAAATGGAATTTTGTCACATGTTTCTTCAGCTTTCATGTTTTCCCAGCAACATGTTCATGATTAATATTTCAAAAGTAGAATGCACTTTCTCTTACAAGTTACAGCACTCTGTCAGAGTCATCAGGCATTTAGTTTAACCAGAATTTCTTGGAGTCTGTTCCATGACACATTCGCTTTCAAAATGCAGCATTGCTATCTCAAAAAACCATCTAGAACAGCTTCATTGTGTTCTGTACTTTTTCACACACACACACACACACACACACACAGAGACATTAAAAATATAAAAACCTCTTCAAACTCACAACTATTTACAGGGTTTTTTTCCCATAAAGTTCTTTGAAGCATATTTTCTATATGTCTTTTTTTGTCTTGTAATTAGTGTTTATTGAAGAGACTGGGTTAAAAAGGTGTTTAATAAGATTTCAACTAATTAAATTCCCACATGATTTCTAGCTAAGAAACTCTTTTCCTTAGAGAGAAAAAGAATATAAAACCTTCTAAATCAAATCCATATAGATTTTTTTAGACTTTACAAATATGTATTGCCATGTTTGGAATGTTCTCTTGTGTTGCTATTTAAACATGGTGTTTAGTATTTCTGTTTGAAAAAGATATCATTAAAACCTCATGACTTTACTCAAGAAAAATTAAAGCAAACCTTTCTACAAGGAATCTCAAAGAAATTTAAGACAGGATATCAGTTATGAGTTAGCATCCTTACATAGGTAAAGATGAGAAATTGAGTTGCTTGAAATTAAATGTATTTTTATAGGTAATATTTTTCAGTAGATGCTATTTTAACCAAAGGACACGCTGAACTAAAAGGCAGGACTTCAAAATCCCAGACTATAGCCTGGTGATTCCTAGCAGATACAGCTCTCCCCAAGATGAGTGACAACTTTTTAAATTTGACCTGTATCCAAAACTGAGTTGGGCCAAAAAGACTTTCAAGCTCTCAAAAAGTCTTTCCAGAGGCTGGGCTTGAGCAATGCTTTTGAGCTTGGAGGACACTCCAGAGCCCACGTGAGCTAAAGGAGTTGTGGCAGTGATATTAGTTCTCTAGTCACAGTTTCAGCTTTGATTTTATGGGGAGCATGATTAACTGGTACAGTCCAATATTTTTAATAGAGTTATCACAAATTTTTTGCTCATTAAAACAAAAAAAACTCATTAAGAAGGACATCCAGTTCTCCAGGGAGATCACTGTGATCATCAGTAATAACAGGCCTTGAACACTTGTGGTGATGGGGCAGCCACAGGGCAGCCTGCTTCCCTGGGCAACCTGAGCAAGTGCCTCACCACCCTCAAGGCAAGGAATGTCTTCCTTTAATCTAATCCTGACTTCTTTCAGTCTGGAGTCTACCCTTTGTCCTATTGCTCCATACCCTTGTCAAAAATTCCTCTCCAGTCCTCTTGTAGCCCTTTCAGGTACTTCATAGTACGAGAAGATCACTCTGGAACTTTTTCTCCTCCAGCTGAACAAACTCAACTCTCAGCCTGTCTTCATAGCGGAGGTGGTCCAGTCCTCTGAGCACCTTTGTGGCCTCATTTGTATGTGTTCCAGCATTTCCATATCCTTCTTATACTGGGATTGCAGGTCTGATTACAGTACTCCAGATGGAGTCTCATGATTGTAGAACTGAGGAGAGAATCACCTCCCTAAATTAAGTTGTGTGCTGCACAGGTGTGAGTTTGGAGAGCCTGAAAAACCTGAGAGAATTATTTAGGGAACTTTATGTTCTATGCCAAGAATAAACATTGCTCATCAAAATCTCTCATATTTATTTAATAAATATATATACACAAAAATACATGAATGTATACCTTATATATAAACCAATCTGCTTCATTAAACCACAATGCACAAAGCAAGACAGAGTAATGGCATTTCTCCTTCTGTAACTAATGAACTGTGTCTCTCATATATTCGGCAACACAATTAGCATGAGTCCAAATGACAGTTAGTGCTCAGAACTCTGCAAGTTGTGGGCCATTGAGACCTCTCAGGACTTGTCCCAAGAACAAAGCTAAATTCGTATTTTAAGTGTATTACAGCAAATGATGAGCACTTGCCATATGGAAACGTGGCCTTTAGGAATGAGTAGTGATTTATAGAAAGTGCTAGATGATGCCCTAAAACTTTCGTAGTCACCTGGAGAATATTTTGCATGACTACTGCACTGTATAAGAGCTTATTTTAAAATTAAATTTAAGCTTAGACCTTTTCATCAGAAGAGTTAATTTAATGCAATCATTGGTGATACTAAATCAGAAATATTTATGTGGAGTTATTCTGCTTTTTATTTAATCCCAGGCATATTTTTACATATCAGGACAAGACAGGATGACATTTAGCCAAACTCAATGCAGTAGAAGGCACTCTCAGGACTCATTACTTGAACCACTCTAAGTACCATTAAGATACCACTGGATTTCACCTCCTGGTCCAAATGAAAGTGGATTCAGAGGAGGAAAATCAGTAGCTTATTTGTCTCACTAGTAAGACACATTTAATTTCTGTTTTGTATTCAAGAGCAGTTTGGAGAGCAGAACCTCTCTGTCTTTCATTTATTCCTACAACTAGAAGGTAGTAATCCAAACAATAGTGAGGGTGGAAGGAAGCTTGAAGTGAAGTTCCTTCCCAGATTCTCAGGGTGATACTACATACCCATCAAGGAAAGTAGTTATTCCCCAGTGACAGGAAGTCAGGCAGAATTTTTAATTTCAGAAGGCATTTCTTGAAGATACAATGCCTTTCAGAAGTACTGTCAGGTTAGAGTAACTTCTACAGCTTGTATCCTTACACCCAGACTAGCTCTTAGTCAAACAACACCACTCTGTGACATAAACATCTACAGCACCTTCAGTTCCACTTAACCTCCTCTTAAATGCCAGACACTACTGTAAATATAGTAACATAGCAAACACAACAAATACTCCTACTATTCATGCACCTGTCTATTCTCCGAGTCGTGCATTTAGTAGTTTAACTTGTCAAAACATGCACTATCTGTTCAGTCTGTTACCTGCATTTTACTTCTCCCTGCTATTTGTTCCTGCTGGCACACTGTCTCAATCTCAGCTGCAAAGTCCTTAGGGCAGGACATATTCTGCTGTGATATTTCTTGGATCCTCAGTCCCATTTCAGGCTATACAGGAATAGCAGAATCCGTGTTCTTTGGTTAATTATGACAATTCTGTAGAATCGAGCGAAAGTCACTAGCAGGGGCAGGAAATGTTTTTCATTCTCATTAGCAGTTTTAAATCTCTGGAGAAAACAGAAAAAAATAACTGGAAATTGCTTATAAATTGTTTACCTGGATATAACAGCACCTGTATCCCATGTGGATTCCCAGGGAAATGAAAAAGCTGTCTGTTCCAAGTGAGAAGTAAACCACAGTGGTTGGTCCAGAATGATCATGAAACAGAAACAGCAGCACATGACAGGTCTCTAGTGACACTGAATGACACCTCACTTTATATCCTTACTGCCAAATAGTAGAGACATTTTTGGTACTGCTCAGTATGCAAAGATCAGGCTTGGTCAAATGTACGGTCTGTGACTGTGGCATCAATTGCAAGTGATATTAAAAAGTTGCAAACATATGAAATAATTAAAATTTTCACTCCAGAAACCTGTATTTTCCAGAACACAGCATCTGCCATAGAGGAATGGAATATTAATTTTCTCTCAGACAAAAAACTTGCATAAACCTTCCATAGTGACTTGATAATAACTCGATGGGAAATGTCATGCAGAAATACGGGCTGAGTTTGCACCTGACCTATTTGTAGGCCATGAAATTGAGAATTTCTCCTTGTAATGTGTAAGAAAAATTTAGTTTCATTTGTGACTACATTATGTTCAGTTTCCGCAAAAGAGTATTGTGTGCAGGAGTGTTAACAGTAGTGGAAATATTACGGAAATGTGCAAGCTCCCAATCAGAGTCACAACAGAGAAACGAAGTTTCTGTTTGTTGATTATAGAGCTCTGGATGCTTTCTGGGATTCCTGCGACAAGGTGTGGTTTATTCTCAGGTGTACTTTTCCTTTATTTCTTGATTACACAAATGTGTAGAAGTAAATTATTGATTCTTTCATTCTTGTGTGTTTCCCACTAGAACTCTTTATACTTTGCATTAAAAAACAAACAAAAAATTTCCATAAATGTTAGAAATTCTAAAAAAACCCCTCTTTTCAACTGGAAATTTCAAAGCAAAAATGTTTACCATTATTTTGGGACGTGGAATGAGAAATATAACAGGGATTGATAAGACATATTAGCAAACTGTAGCTCAATAATACTGGCTCAGAACCATGGTTCCCTTTGCCCCATGTTCCCTGGTTTTCCCAGCCTTAAGTCACTTTTTTTGGGGAAAAATGTTTACTAAGAATGAAAATACCTACAGGTTTCTGCATCCAGGTCTTTTAAGAATATGATACGGAAGATGCTCAGATAACCAGAAGATTAATCTCATGCTGTCAGTGTTAAAATGGGTCTTATTAATGGAATACACAGGAAAAGCATCAACTTCCTAAAAACATGTGGCCATGGGGAAACTATGTATTTTTCTTAATGGTACATCCTCCCCTTCAAAAAATGTAAAACCCAATTTGCCTCAAAGCATCCTTATCTCATTTCTGGTATGGGTTTCCGTTTACAATAATAACACTGAAGGAAAATGTTTGACATGTACCTTGTGATAGGAACAAAAACCATTATCGTTGTTTCTGGGTATGAACGTACACTGACATTAGTTCCTTCCTCATAGACTTTTCAATGTTGGTTTAAAATAGTAACAGGTGGATTCAAACAGATGGGAAGAGAAAGAGCTATTAGTATTGGGACAGTACACTAGAGAAAATGTGTTGTTGTCTAAGCACTGACTAATTAACAAATCATTTAAATAGTCTTGGTGCATATGTTTCAAACTTAATAATATCCTGCTAAAGCCAGAGTACCTGTGGTTAAAAATTTAACAGGTAGAGAAAGGATTATATCTAATGTAGAATTTGGAGTAGGCCTTTGGAGGTATATTTACCTTGAGAACGCAGAAATAAACATATTTTCAAGAAAATTAAATGCTACTTATTACATACAGACTGCTCTTCCACATGACACTTGTAATAACAGTTCTACCTTGTATGTCTGAAATTTCTCCACAGTTTGCACCCACATTAGATGATATTAATTTTTAATTCCTTTCTAGTAGTACTTCAGCGAATTCAGACCCACCTCACCTACTTAGGCCTCTAAAAATCTTAATTTAGTAGCCTGGTCACCAAAGACAATGCTCATATTCATAGCTTTCCCTTTTCCTTAAATTTGCGGTAGCGCTAATGAAGATTTTAAGACAGCTTCTTACTCAGGAGGAAATTTAAACAACACTGTGAACTGAAAGATCCATTAATAAAAGAAGCATTAGTCTCAAGGATTAAGCAAGCACAATGGGAACAAGTTACAAGAGAATATTTCCAGGTGCAATGACAAACTCTCTCCTGTTATATAAATTAGCCCTCACCATCACTGCTTGGTATCACCCGTGAGTGTAAACAATTGCCATCAATGTCACATAGTCTAGGAACAATGTAACAGTTAGGACAGTAGAAAAGATGACTTTTTAATAATGTCTTTTGGAAGCTGCTGCTCTTTTCTCAGAGAAAATAGGTGCAGTTTGACATGAATACGTGCTAACCCTTCACAGGTTCCTAACTTTCTACAGTCTCACTTATCACAGACTCCTAGAATGGTTTGGTTTGGAAGAGACCTTGAAGATCACCTATTTCCAAGCCTCCTGTCTGTTTTGATCATCCCAGAAGGTGAGGGTAGCTGAGGTTCTTGTAAATATATCCCTTGGGCTGGATTAGAATAAAATGGCACTGAATGACTGGTGTATATATAGACGTATCTTTTAGAAATATTTGGTTGGAATGGAAAGGAGGTATGTAGCAATTTTAGTTATTATCTACAGTAACGTAGCAATATAAAAGTCTGAGGAAAATATATATGGAAAAGAAAGAAAAAGGAAGGATAAGAGTAGATAGCAGACAGGAAATATCTCAGCACTCACAGATCCGGCAAAAAGTCTTGATTGTTGGTGGTTGCAGTCTTGATCTACCAAGGAAGGAGAAAGGCCAGGAAACAGGCAGTGAGTTAATACGCATTCAGGTTCGGAGGGAAATGCTCAGGTACCTGCCCTGGAGGAGAGAGTTTTAACACTGTGGATCATACACAGTTGTCTGATGGAAGACCCCAGAAATTAATCTGGGGGAGCTTTGGTGGTTTCTGGTGGTTGCAGATGCTCTCTGTCCCAAAACTTGGGGTGATATTTGTATGAAAAGTTGCTTTTTTTCCCACAGTTTGCTACAATTTTTCAGAATTTTTGTCCAGATATGCTAGCCAGACCTTAACCTGGAATTGTGAGGCGAGTGCCTTCCTGCTGCAAATTCCTCACTTTGCTTATCTCAATTTCCTTCTGTGGTGGCTTTCTTATGGCAACTTCCTTCTGGCCTTCCGCATTTGAGACAAACTATTGTGATCTTCAAGTCCTTACGCTGAGATTGACAAGTTTGCTCAAAGCCCGATGCAGCCTGGTCTTGAACACTTCCAGGAATGGGACATCTGGAGCTTCTTTGGGAAACACGTGGCAGCGCCTCACCAACCTCATAGTAAACAATTTCTTCCTAATACCTGAAGTAAGCCTTCCTCTTTCTGTTTAAAGTCCTTCCCTCTTGTCCCATCATGACATGCTTTTATAGAATGTACCTCTCCAGCTTTCTTGCAGCCCTTTTAAGTACTGTAAGATGATCTAAGGTCTCCCCAAAGTCTTCTCCAGGCTGAATAACTCCAATGCTCTCAGCCTGTTAGCTGATCATATTCCCGATGGTTTCTACAAGGTGAACCTAAATGAGATGCAACTTGTTCTTCAAGTCTATTGAATTAATCCATAAGTACCCTTAGACATTAGTTCATCTGAGTTGGTATCTTGAATTAAGTGTGGCCATTCTGAAAAATATCTGATTCATTCCAGGTTGTGCTTAACTCCATAAAACTTTAGAGAAGGTTTAAAGACAAAACAGAAATTGAAGTGTCTATCTGTAGACACCCCAAGTTTTGTCTTGGAAGGTTCAGACCTTAACATAAGGGGATGCACACTTATGTAGAAAAATTATACATAAGGTGGGACATAAAGCAGAGTAAACTATCATATTAGGGATATTGGATTGTCCCTATGTAATTTTGTATTAATTTGTTTATACACAGGATTGTTTTCATGTTACTAATTGTTTTTGACAAATGGGAGTTCTGGCTCTTATCTTGGAAATAGCCTTTGTCAGCAGGCAGAAGGGCAGAGATTTTACTGAGAGGCAGAACATGAGCCAATGTTCCCCCAAAGAGCAATGATGAGGTTATGTGGCAATGCTTCTTGTATTGATGGCATCATTACCTTATTATGATGGTAGTATTTGCTCAAGAAATTGATAACAAATGATGGTGAATTATCAGACAATGCTATCAGCCAAATAGAATGCCAAAGTAGCATCACTCCTGTGAAACATAATCATTCTAGTAATTCTAGCACAACCCTCACTTGCTTGGTTTCTCAAGGACAAGATTAATTGCTGCTGGAGAAAATCTTGATTGAATTGCTTATAGTTAAGTTTATCTATCACATCACAATTTACATGCATGCTTTTATTGTGCATATGTAGTCTTTTAGTTGCAGCCGAAATTGTTATTGAGTAATTGGTCCAGATTACTTTTAGTGTCTTCTCAAAAATTGCAGTGCCATTTCCCTAAACAAAATTCCGAGGAAATACCCATAGTTGTAAGGTATCTGATGAGACAGGAATAGTAGATGGTAATCTGTAGGAGTAATTTCTAAAAATTTAGTCTTATGGCTCCTTTTTACTGCACACAGTGCTTCACATCTGCCTCTCTTCCCTTGCTGACAATCTATGAAATGAAAGAATTGTATTTACTCCCAGGCTTTTGAAGACTTCAAGATAAAGAGCTCTATGGAAGACTTGATCTCTAGCATTATCTAAGTTAATGGATAATGAAAGGATCTGTGACACAGGACAGCCCAGAGCAAGAGGTTTAGCTTACTCAAACACAGTGTTTCTTTCTGAGGTGTGTGATAAAAGCTTCATTTCTCCTTTCATAGATGAGGAAAGATCACATTGTCAGCGTATCTTGCACATCAACACAAAGCAAAAAATCAAATCAGCACAAAAATTAACAGTATATATCCCTGTCTGCTTCACTTGCAGCCTTGTCAAGTTCTCTCTCAGCACTAAAGGCAGTGAAAAATCACAGAAAGTTTTTTATCACTCTCTTAAATGAATTTAAGCTGGAAATTGGTCTTTGCAGAACTGTGTCTTTCCCTCTGGCACTGCAGTAGTTGTTGAACCAGTTTGGGTCTATGTCTCTAGTCTAATTACTGATATAGCTCCCCCCTCCCACCCCACAAAGACAAAAATAATAATTCTTAATGAACTCATCCTATTCCACGGGAGAAGCCATACCTATTCACTTACAATCCCAGAAGAAGGAATTATGTCCATTCTTTGCAATTATATCTGTTGCCCACTTGGCTCATTTCTCCAACAATGAACTCTGGGGAATGAATAGATGCCCAACCCATTTTTAGAGATGGAATGGATGCCCAACCTATTTATAATGCTGACAACCTGCTCACGTTTCAGCAAGGCAAAAAGCAAAGCTAAATAGAAAATTAGAATAGATGTTCTCTATCTTTACCACATTCCATCTACAGACATGCACTGTATAAGACATCTAATTCTATAAACACTAAGGGGGATCACTACTCACCATGACTTGGGCAGAGTTTTTGCTCTGAAAGCTGGGTATATTTGGCTGCCATGTTATGTTCATCACAAAAACTTACTTTCACAAGTATCCGTGGGGATAGTAACACTATAGGCAGTAACAGATGTCAAAGGTCTGAGACCCTGAGTCCTTACAATAATTGCTTCGAAATTAAGAGAGGACAACGTAAGTGAGGAATTGCCTTGGCGGCTGGAAGGGAATTGTATATCTAAAGAAAGCCTTGGAAAATTACCTTTGAAGTACAGTCTGTGAAAGAGATCAAACTAAAATCTAAGTATTGAAAAAAACTTCACTCTGCAATTTTATTGATGGTTTCTGTCTGGTTACTTGAGAATATCAACCACTGCCTGGGCTGAGCGGTGTCTGTCTCTACAGGAGATAGCTGTGCAAGTAAATGCAGGCTCAGAGGAATACAGTGAGCTGAAAAGATGAGAAAGCCAAAAACAGGCAGCAATTTAATTAAAAAGGAACTCCTGATTGATGATGTGCTGGAGAGTGCATGGAATTGAGTCTCAATGGCTTCATACCTGTAAATTCAAGGTGAGGAAAGTGAGTTTTGCAAATTGTACTAAGGTGGGAGTGAAGTTATCTACAGAAAACAGAGACAGCAAATAAGAAGCTGTTAAGGAAGGCAGAAAGAATGAGGAGATGGCTATTATTTTTGTGGACAAATGGACTAAACCAGGCTAGTCCTGGCTCTGGAGTCCCAGTATTAATTCTATTCAGTTTCTCCAGTGCTCCCTTGGATGCTTAGTTGCCTATGCCAAATAGACTTTTTCCATAAAATTATCAGGTCAAAGATTTGGGAGACAGCAAAGGCCAGGAAAACTTTGCAAATAGGCATTCCTTCCATTGTCCTTCTATTTGAGTGAGAAGATTAAATACCAAAGCTGTTCCCTCTAAGAATTTTTTTCCAGCAACTGGGTCTGAGCACACTGGATGAGCTTTTGCTCAGCTGACATTTTCTCCACACTTAGAGGAATGCAGAAGAGCCTGACAGCTGATATCAGATCATACAGATCACTCTTTACAAGCTCTAGTCCTTCCCCCAACTCAAATACACAACTGTTAAGTATAGAATGGCTGCTTGTACTTTTTTCTAGATGCACTTGCTGAGAGAGTTCCAACTAGGAGTGCACAAGTAGTCCTGTACATGTGATTCCCAAGGGAAATTTGACTTTCATTTTTTATACCTCATCTGAAATGGTGATACCTGGAATGGTTCCAGGCCAGGCTGGATGAGGCTCTTAGCAAACTGCTCTAATGGAAGGTGTCCCTGGCCATGGCAGGGGACTGATAATCTTTAAAGTCCCTTCTAGCCCAACCTATTCTATGATTCTCTGAAATATTTAAATCCTTTTATTTCTTCATGTTTTAAGTACATATGTGAGAATCTGAGGACAATTTGGCCATGTTAGTCCTAGACATGAATGCATATTTAGTATGCTTCAGCAGACTTTTCTAAATTTCTTTTTTCTCCATTTCACCTGTTTCTCCCCTTTCTTCATGACCTTGCCTATAAAGACTGTGAAGGTCTTGGAGCTAGCTCTGAAAGGAACACAGAATGAAATATCATGCTACATCTTCACTTATGCAGAGGATGGCCTCCTCTGTGCTGCAGAATTTTCTTTATACCATTCAGATGCTTAAAGTACAAAAAAAAAGCCATAAAAAGTCTACCAAGGCTAGCAGAAACCCCACAGAACTACTCAATTTTTATAAAAGAGAGAAAGAAACATTGTTCTTTCTCAACATTTTTAGTATCATATAGTTTTTCTCTCTCTCTTCCTGAAATGCTTCCTACAGACCTTTGGAAAAAATGAGGCACTCTCTCACACATATCAACTTTCAGATACTTTTAGAGTAATGTGGTTTTTGTTTTGTTTTGTTTTCTTTTTATTTTTTTTAACTGAGATCTTCTTCAAAAAAAAATTTTCTCCTTGAAGAATTTTAAATGCTTAATAATCCCAAGATGTTACTAAATACTAGAGCCATCCAATTAAAAAAAATAATCTCTCTGCCTTTTACAAAGATTATCAAACATGTCCATTAATGATACACTGAGGTGAAAAAGTCATCACAGGTAGAAAGAGGGACTTCAATGAAAAAGAGGAAGTCTATGTTTTTTTCTACTTGAATATTTTCTTATAGACAGTCTGGTCATCTTTTCAGGCTGCTGTTTATCACGGAATAACATTTCACATTGAACTGTATACAAAAGTATAGTGAAACCCTTAAGTACTGAATGAATTATGTTAGAACAAATTTCCTGGAACCTGAAGTTCAAATATCCTCACCCTGAATCTTGTTTAGTTTAAAGATATCACAGAACATGGCAGCACATCCCCCTGGATGGCTGTATTTTTACCTTGTCATTAATTCAGTGCCATGGCAGCAATAATGCCGTGTGTTTTTGGTTAAATATGGAGGGGTTATCCTGCGATCACTTATGCTCTGCTATTTAACTCCAAAAATTCCAGTTCTTGCTTCTTGCTGCTTTAGTTCAGCTTTAATCTCTGGTGCATGCTTTGCTGGTTACTTTGGGGTACTGTGGGCACAGCCCAGGACCGATCAGATAACCACAAACAGCGTATTGTGTCTGTGAGCACTGCAGCTGAAACTGTTAGGAAAGGGATATGAAACAGCAGATTGGAGCTTGAAAGGCCCATGAAGTAATTTAATGTACTGTGGAGGCATCTCCAGAGACTGCTGGTGTCAAATATGGAAATCCTTGCATTCTTTTTCTTCTGCTCCTTTCAAGCTAAATCATCCTTCAAGCTGTATGATTTCAACATACTCCTAGCTTGAAACTGTCTGTCATTTCTGCTCATGCTGAAAGGTTCAAGAGCTGCCTAAAAATGTTAAAACTTCTACTTATTCTGTCTTTAAACTTGTGTAATATTCAGAATCCATCTAACCTCTATTTCCCATGAAAAATTTGAAATGTTTTGAGAAAAAGGAAGAAACAGAGAAGGAAGGAAGGAAGGAAGGAAGGAAGGAAGGAAGGAAGGAAGGAAGGAAGGAAGGAAGGAAGGAAGGAAGGAAGGAAGGAAGGAAGGAAGGAAGGAAGGAAGGAAGGAAGGAAGGAAGGAAGGAAGGAAGGAAGGAAGGAAGGAAGGAGATAAAGCACAAATAAGAGAAAGAAAAATAGAGAAAGAGAAAGACAGCTCTTCTGCCTTTGTTCACACAACCTAAATTCAGCCTCCAAGACACCTTTTGTAGCAGAAAAGCTCCAGATCGTTCTCATGCTCTCAACAGGATCAGTCCTTTGTTAATAATGATCTGCCAACAAGCTTTGTTTATGCCAGCTGCATTCTGCTGGATCCAGTCCACATGTGACTGTGCTGGCAAAAATAAATGTATCTGTCTCTTGTCAGAATGGCCAATATGTTTTCATACACTTCCTAGGGAACATATTCTGCAATTTATAAGTCAGTTTTACATAGCAAAGATAAATAGTTAGCTAAGCAGCAATATGTCTGGACTCAACACTTCAGCCCAGAAAACATTCCCAGAATTGCAGAATTATATTGACTATCGAATTATGTGGGTCAGAGTTACTCAAGCATTTGAAAATATAAAATTATACTGAATATTAAGAAAGCACAGGCTGGTACAGGTTTCATACTAGACTTCTACTGGTTCATCTTTACAGATAGGCAATAATATGATAACAGTCTTCCTTTTAAGACACTGAATTGCTTATCCAGTACCTGAAAGAATTCAGACAAGCAAATGTATACCAGACTGACATGTTTATGTTTATGTTGGATTTTGCAGTGTGTCTCATGTGAAATTTGGGAAAGGTTTGTACTATTTTCAAATTCTTGTAAATGTTTGGAATTAATCTTGGGTTTTTATGGATTAGGTCACTTACTGAAATAAATAAAATTACTAAATAAGTGAGAATAATTTGCAATTAAGTTACCATCATGCTAATTTTCATTAAACCAATGCACTGGAATGAATAATCACTTAAAGAAGTAGAGTAGAGAAATGGCAAATATACTTCACTTCTGTAGGTAATTAAACACATGCTCAAATTTAACCTTCAGTGCATTGATGAAGGACTTTAAAGTTCTGTAGAGGAAAAGTTTGGTTTAGCATAGGTGATAAGGGGAAAAAGATGCTGATAAATCAGTATCACACAAACCATCACGACAGCCTGAAGGAAGAGGGAAGAAAGGTTGAAAACAACAGATGTGTCTGTGTGTCCTGTCAGAGCAAAGAAAGAGGGTAAAAATACTGTGTTCCATGCGATGAAGACATGAGTTGGGTAGTTCCTTATCTTCCCTGTAAGCATTAATAATCAGATAGGGACAAGAGGAAAGAAGATGTTATTGGGCAATTGATGAGTCTTTAGGGGATGTAAATTAAGGAAACAATTGTGACTTTTGTCTAGGTAACTCTGAGGAAACCCCAAAGGGATGAAATTGATTGATTTTCGCAGTAGGAAACTAGCTAAAATAGAAGTAGGAACAGAATCAGTCAGTGGGAGCTTTATTGCTTCCCAACAGCACTGAAAAAGTAATATTCCCTCATTTTACATACAAAGAAATTGAGGCTGGCTGATTCAACCACTGCCCTCCCACTCCCCTCTGCCCTCCCCAACAGCTGGATTAGTCCTAAATGTCAGAAGCGTCCAGTTCTCAAAATCTGGCCTGATGGCTTAAAATAACAAATAACTTCTTCAATTCACACTGCATGCTAATGAGCAGAACTATAATTTTCTACCTTTAGAATTATTTAATCATTAACAGGCTGTCCAATCCTTTTTCTATTTAGTACTACAATGACAAGAGTATCTCCTATGTTCTTTCATGAATAATAGGTATATTTTTAAATAGTCTAAAAGGTGGTGACAGAACTTCAAACTTATGAATTCTGTTGAAAATTGTTCAATGACATTGAATTCCTTGCACATAATAGATCTATTATTTCAGTCTGCAGAACTTGTTGATGGCAGAGTGTGTATTTCTGGGTATGTGTATTCAAGACTGGATTTTTGAGGTGCCTTATTTAATGATCAGGGACATTTTTAGGAGTCACCTTCACTTGTCAATGCATTTTCTGTTGAACTGAGTCAGAATTTTCACACTCAGTTTTGCTTCTAATGAATCGACAAAGCTCAGCTATAAATTGCAAGCTGCATTTAAGTTAGCTTTTAAAATATTTTTGGGGGCATAAAAGTGGAATTGTTTATGTGCTTCACTTAACATAAATAATGCATCAGTTTATCTTAAGCTGAATAATTCAAATCAAATGTTGGTAAACTATGAAAGCCTTTTTATATGGAAATTTAGAAAGAATCAGGCTTCCTTTGAGATTTATGCTGAATGTGTTCACTGTGGACCTTTTAACATTTTTTAAAAGATCCTTGTTGATATTATGCATGTCTTTTTCATTCTGTTGGGGGAAAAAATCACTTTTGTTGTTGCTTGACAGATGGCAACCACAAAAGAAATCATATTAGATGTGTTTGAAACACATCATATGAATTTAAATTTTGTACACAGATGTTTCACAACAAACAGTGTTTTGCAGAGAAATCTGGGGAGCAAAGAGAAGAAAGTATGTAAGTTATCATGTGTATATGCATAGGTATACATATTAATATATAAATGTCTATGTTATGATGCATTACACTTTCCACAAGAGTAGTAATAGCAGATTATAAAACACTGTAGCTGGGAAGCAAAAACTCTTTAGTTCATGTTTTAAAGTGTTTTCTACACACACAACAGAGCAAGAAGACAAGAAGAATGCATTTAATAGGAAACTATTGATTTAGAACTTGAATCTGACTTTGTTTTCATCAGTATGCATGTGAGTCACACCAGTGTGTCTAAAAGTAAAATGAATCTTGAAATATATCTCGTGGAAGGTTTTTCTTCCTTCAGTGGAGACCTTTCTAATGCAAAAGAACAACCAAAAAAAAAATCTAATAAATAGGGAGTACATCAGACAATTACTCCAAAAATTTTGACTGGGTAATACTACCCCAGAATCAAGATCTCTTTACAGTCTAAGCTTCTATAACATGATCTACAATATGATCTATAAGATGATCTATTCTTTTGTAATGGGTATTCTACAGATATAATTCAATGATCAAAACCTGCTGTGGACCAAACGGAGGCACTAAAACCACTTAAACTCCTTTAAAAAAAACCCAAACCAAACAAAACCAACTTTCTTTTTTTTTTAATTTTATTTTTTTTTCCTCACTACTCTTCCTTTGTTTCTTTTGAATTACTTTTTACCAGAATCAATTCCTCTGGTGTTTCCTGAGGCAAGCATCAGCTTTTCAGCACAAGTGGAGAAGAAAGCTGCACAGGGAAGAGAAGGAGCAACCAGGGATTGGGGCAAGTAGGGATTGCCTTCAATAGACATGATCATAGCACATTCATGGAGCTAAACTAAAGGAGCTCTAATCTCAAGGTGAATTAGGGGTCTAAAAACAAAAAAAAGCAAAGAAATGTGAAGGAATATAGTGGCATCATGCAGAATTTTCATTTTCGTGTAACCTTTTCATTTTTCATATTGGACTATGACAATATTTAAGAATTCTATTTTTTTTAAAGTAGAATTTCTAAGGTAGAGGCAGAAAACATGAGTCCTAGCCAGCAACTGTAATATAGCTTTTGATGCAATAAAAAAATAAAATGATATAACATAACATATATAACTAAGAAAATCTACTCTAAATTATCTGTGGCCCAATAGTTCAGAACAAAATTTTTCACACTTATAATATTTCCCCCAAAAGAATGAAAAAGACACGCACAATATCAATTAATTTGCTATATCTGAAATATTTTGTGATCAATATCATGGAGCAGGTTCTCCTGGAAGGTCTGCAAAACACATGGAAAATAAGGAGTGATTAGTGACTGTCAGCATGGCTTCATGAAAGGCCAGTTGTATCTCACAAATTTGGTGTCCTTCTATGATGGGGTTATGGCTTTGAGGGAAGGGCATCTACCCAGACTTGTGCAAAACATTTGGCAATGTCCCTGGGCAGGGCTTTGAGCCACTAGATCTAGTGGGTAGCATCCCTACACATGGCAAAGATGGTTGGAACTAGATGATTTTTAAGGTCATTCCAACCCAAACCATGGTCTATGATGTTTCCATGAAAAAATCTTTCAATTTTCCTGTGTTTTATAGGCCTTAAGTGTTGTCAGCATAACAACTGTGTAAGTGTGATGAGTCTTGAACCATGGAAAATTGATATTGATCACAAAATATTTTAGATAGACCAAATGAAGAGCAAAAAAATTAGAAGAGACTCCTTTCCCTCCTAAATAATACACTTCTGAAAGATCAAAATTACTAATGCTGTCTGCCACAGGTCTAATGATATCCCCAGAATTGCTTCACATATCAACAGATAGAAAAGGACATTTAATTAAACACCATCCTTTCTCTTTTGAATGAAACCAGAAGCATCCTTGCACACTTAGGGAAGTCAGAGCCAAACAATCTGTATGGACTTGTTAGGGTTCAGCATGACTTATATGGGAGCTCAGTTTCTAATTAATGTGACAGTTGTGTGTCGCACTTGAAGACACTTTCTCAGTGGGTTTCAGTGCTCTACAGATCATGGGTAAAGAAAAAAAAAGACTAATATTTTGATAGTGAAAAATGTTATAAATTCTTTCGTTACAACTGACTTATATCTGTTCAGACCTCCTGAGGTTTTAATATAATTTAAAACAGAGCTCATTAAATTATCAAGGACAAAGACAAGGAAGGTTACATGACCTTACAAAATAATTAGAGATATAGAGGAATGGTTACTTTTTGAGAAAATGTAGAATATTTGTGACCTATCAGACACCTGTCTATACAGAAAGATAGAGATGGTCTCTTGCCCCAAGTTGCAAGTGATAGGATGACAGGAAATAGCCTCAAGCTACACCAAGTGAGGTTTGGGTTGCCTGTTAGGAAGACTTTTGTCACTAAAAGGGTTGTCAGTCATTGGCACAGGGTGGCCAGGGAAATGTTTGAGTCACCATCCCTAGCAGTATTCAAAAGAGGTGTGGATGTGGCACATGCAGATGTGGTTTAGTCATGAAAAGTGCAGTCCTGGGTTAATTACTGGACTAAATGGTCTTAAAGCTCTTTCTAATACTTAGTGATCCTACGATTCTAAGTGATTCTTTTGGAGAGAGCGTGTTTGTGATGGGCCATACATGCAGGAAATTTAATTTGCAAAGCAAAGTAAAATTGAACGCTAAACAGCACTGAAGATACAATACACTGGCATAGATCAAGAACATGCACTCTTGTAGGGCAATAAAATCTTGTCTGCTCGCAAAGCACAAACACCGGTTGTCTTTGAAAGCTGATAGACAATAACTCTGCTCTCAAAATGCCTCTTGCTGAGGACATCTTAGCTAATTCATAGCTTTTTACAATTAATTCCCCTTGACAGAGGACAATCAGATGCATAGAATTTGCAAAAATTCACTGTACTCTCCACCAAATAAAACCATTACACTCTGCAATATTAAACTAAAAGAATTTAATAATATTAAATAATATTCACTTCCCATAGACTACCATTTATCAGCATTCTTAGATCTCAAAATAGCTGAAAAGAGAGACCAATGTTATTTTAATAAATATAAAATGGGAGGAAAGAGATGTGGTAGATTAGAAGCTACCTCATGACTGGAAAATAGCACTGTCATCCTCTGAATTCTAAATGCAAAAACCCACTGTGTGGTAAAACCTAACCAACCAACCAAAACAAACTTGTGATAGGCGTCTTAGACCTGCTAAAGAAATTTTGTGCACCAGACCTTAAGTCATTTGACTTAAAAATTTCTTGTGTTTCATGAAACCTCCAAAAACTCATTCATATGTGAAATCATTAACTCAAAATAATAATAAAAAATGACGTCACAGTTTTAATATTACAACTGATTGATAAATTGTAGGGGTTTTTTTTTTTCTGTCAGACAAAGAAAATGGGTGCTATTTTTAAAATAACTGCAAGAGAATGCTACCTGTCATATCAGAGTTTTGCTATCTGGTTTGGAAAAATATCTTTTATTCAGTGAATTAGATCAGAGATTCTACCTCCTACTGCTCAGAAAAAATTCCTTTGCAAGAAGCCTGCTCCATTGTATTTCCACCTACATAGGATGTATTTGGAGATTTTAATCCACCTTTAAGATGGCAGCACTAAAAGGTAGCTTTAACAGGCTGCCCGGGGAAGGAGTAGAATCATCATCCCTGGAAATTTTCAAAAAACATAGATATGGTGCTTAGGGTCATAGTTTAATGGTGGGCCTGGAAGTACTGGGTTAATGGTTGGGCTTGAGGATCCTTGAGGTCCTTTCCACCTTTATAATTCTATGATTCCATAATTTTTTATACAGGTTTATGTGCAGTGACCTTTCTATAGCCAAAACTGTATTGACTAATGTTTGAAGCTAAGTACAATCCAATTCTATTCCTTAATTCTGTGGGACTGCCTGAAATTCACAGACTTGAGAAGCATAGCACAACCAGGAGTCATAGCATGGCAAAACCCTTGGTGAGCTTAGTAAGAAAACCAGAAACCTTCATTAATTCCTGGTTTGAATGCCAAACTGATTGGTTAGAAAAAAACCCATGGGTTTATGCTTAAATATATAAAGTGCATGGATTTTCACTTTAAAACCAGCTAAATATGTAATAAGGACTGTATATTGTCAAATATAAGTCAAGCGAGTTCTGTCAGGAGAAGGGAAAGGTGTCTGCTGGACTTTGGATAATTTAATAGTGATACATCTTTCAGCAATCATGAGATTAAGGATACCAGGATTTAGAAAAAATCTGTATGTTTTTCTAAAGCACAAAGCACATGGCAAAAATTGGCTCAAAATCCCTTATGATATTTCCATGGAAAGTTGTGGACTTCTGTGTTATAATCTTTCAAACTTTGATCTGCTTGTTGCTAGTGCTTTTCAAAATATGAGGTCCTATTACTCATATCACATTAATTATATTAATAGAATATTATTTATATTAAAGTAATAATATATAATGACACATATCCTCCTCAATAATGACTTCTGTCTTAAAATATTGGTTTATCAAATATGGAGTGTGAAGATACTGAAACATAGCTCTAACACAAAGTTATTGCTGAGTTCTTGCATATGTTACTTTACAACCTCTTAACCTTGGGAATTTGTACAGTGACCTAAACAAGCAGTCATGTATAAAAGTCCTTCTAAAATTTGCCATTCATCCATAAGTGGATCTCTGTGAAATACACGCTATCATCTTTTTATATTACTGTATTTTCCTTTAATCTTGAAGAATGAGTGGAGATACTGGTTGGATTCTCCTGGCTAACAGAACAAATGGGAAGTGGTCTTCGTTTCATGTCTCTTTTGATACTGAGTGCTGTTCTTACTGCCGAGAAGAGAAACCGCTGATATGCCATCCACGCTTCAGAAAGCTGCTACCTGTTAATGCATCACTCCTAGAAACATGATCAAGCCCTGCAGGCAGGATTGCTCATTCTCCTTGCTGTTTTCACTCTCTAAATTATTTGCAATGTAAATAAGCCAGTACAGATTAATAGATTGTGAGGGGCAGAGAGAAGTAAGAGGAAGAAAGAGAGATATTTGAACTCAGCATGTGATTTTGCCTTTGCAGCAAAGATTTTGCAGTCTAGATTACAGAATAGTAACTGGAAAGAAATCCGAAAAAAGAAGACAGGACTCCCTACCTGTATCTACAGATTTGTAAAACACTTCACAAATCAGAATTGTGCAGCATATGATGATTTGCATTGGTTACTCCTTTTAGTTATCATTTAAATGCATCATATTTAATAAAGAGCTATGTAATGGGCAAAAGAGTATGTATTAGAAGGACTTGTTTTATTCTTCTGGGGACTCTTTTACTCTGTAGATAGCACCAAAATGGGCAATTTTCAGATTCTTGAGAAAATGTTGCAAACATTTCATGTTCTTGACATCACAAATAGTGGTACTTCACGTGAAATGAAATGGAAACTCTCAAAAGCATTTTGGAAATGTTGGTTTGGGTGTTCAGTTCTATCTTTTCTTTGGCCAGGACAGAGTTCTGCTTCAACCATGAGGGAGAGGAGCCCAAGGCCCTGTGGGCGTCTAGGTTGTTATTCCATACCACCTTACCCCAGAGCCTGGGGGTGGAAATTCACGGATTCTCACTTCTAAGGAGTGGATGCATGGCTCATGGTCAGGAAGGTAAAGGTGGTGAAGGAGAGTGGCTCATGGTTTTTATTTTAGTGGGAACAAAAAATTAGGGAATACCATTCCTAAACCACAAGAAGTTCTCATTAAGCTCTTACTATGGAGTAAGGTCTGATTCTAGAGGGATTTGCTATTTAGGTGTTGGACTCCTCAACCCCCCAAATTTATCTTTAATTCCTCTATATATTGGTTTTTTTTTTTTTTTTTTTTCCTTAGTTATCCTGTATTTAGTATGGAACAGATGTGGTGCTTAAAGAGTGTGAGATTACAAGGAAGATCAAAGGAGACAAGAAATCTAAAACTGTTTGGGTGATGATTGTTATGTAGGTAGTGAAAAGAAACTTTAGCATTTTTCCATGTGAATGGTACAGGATGATAGTATCAGTATAATACTGAAGGCATCTTAGGAAGTCCTCAATAAAGTCCTCTGCTCAAAGAAGGATCATCTAGTCTAAGATGGTCAAAGCTTTTTCCGATTGGGACTTGAAAATATCCAAGGGTAGAGATCACACAAGTGCTCTAGGCAACTGTTCCAGTGATTAACTATCCTAATACCATCTCTTTGGTACTGGAAGATTGCTGCTAGGTTCACTTTAACCCCGTCTTCTCCTGATGATTCTGATGAAGATTTTCCTTCTCACTATGAATTCTGGATAGTTTCAGATAATTTGTCATTTGAAGCTTTCCATCACTCAGAAGAAGCAGTAAGGAAGTAGACATGATGAATATAGAGATAAATGATTCAGCACCCAGTCTATATCTACCGATGGGCACTAATAGCCCTGGCTGGCCCTAATCTGATCCATTGCCAAATGCTCCCACAAACCCCATATAATCTCTGCCAGTACCTGCCAGAAGCATGTTGTAGGTGCGCCTGTGTCCAGATCCTCCCAACCGTGCCCATGCCTGGCCATGGACTCAGTTGATCTGGACTGCAACCTGAGGGTCAACACCATGGCCTGACTTTGGGTTTGCCTCTTTAGCAAATACCTGCCTGGATATTTGTTTGGACCTGCTAGTAGATCGGGTAGACCTCATCTACCTTAGTCACTTGCTAGGGGATGGGATGAATCCTGGCTGGTGTGGTCCATGCCCTGTTAGCCCTTGGTGCACCTTGACACAGACAAATGATCAAATGATCTTATCTCGCATGACATCTTTCGTCTAGATGGAAGTAAGATCTAGTGTAAAAGGAAAAACAAGTGAAAGCAGAATTGGAGAAATAATTACAATTCAGTAAAGCTGAATCTCTTGTTTGATTCATTGGTAAAAATAAACCTTTTCTTGGAGGTCAGCAGAAATCTACTGCTTTTATCCAATCAAAGAATTTCTGGTAGTGGAGTCTGTGGCAGGACACATCCATGCCTTAAGGTGTCCTATGGGACATGTCTAACAGTGACTCAGCATGTGTGGGAGCCAACACCAAATTCATTACTGGTCTTCCATGTAACAGTTAAAAGCTGCAATGATGAGATATTAGGCATGTGACACTTGGCAGGAAATTGCCTATAGAAACTGGCCTGGGCTAACAATGTGAGATTTATGGCCAATGAAATTTGTGCAGACTCTTGATTTTAACCATGAAGCTTTAACAAAATCAATCAAAACTGTTTGGGGGACTATCTCAACAGCATAATACATGAGGAAATTTTGTATATCAGAGACACTGACTATGCAGCAAAGAGATTGCCTGTTTTCCTGGCATTAATGAGACATCACATTAACTATGTTACAATTCTTATAAAAATTAGGAAATAGAACTAAATTGTGGAAAGACAGCGACAAGCAAGAGACATGAGGGAGACGCCTGAGTAGAAAAAGTATGGGGACTCCAGGACTTTAATTATGTGCTGTTTTGGTGTAAACACTTGTGGCTATTTTGTGGGAAAGGAATGCATTTGTTATATTTTTTCAAGGACTTCAACTTTCTACTACTTCAGGGGCATTAACAACATATTTGGAGAGTAGTAAAAAGCTCACGCAAGGCTTTCTTTAAATTGGGTGTTATTATTTATACATACAGCAAGCAAGCATAAGTGGCTTTTGAGGCTTTGGTCTGGTAGAAACAGCAGATATTATCCATTATTCTGACTGGAAACAGGAACAGAAGTAGTTTCTAGAACAGCTACCTTTTACTTTCAAATGCAACCAGCAGGAATAAAATCAACTTTCTTTAAAGAACATGGAGACTGCTGATTTTAAGCAGCAGAGGAAAATGTCAAAGCGGCTTAAATCAAGAGAGCAGGTTTCTTTATTGCCAGTGGTTTCAGTTCACTGAGAATAATAGGGGAGGACAGACATTTTGAGAGAAAGCCACCTGCTTTGGTTTTGTTGATAAGGACAGAATGTTAGCCTCTGTTAAAGAAGAAATACAGTAGCAAAGAATGAAAGAGGAAAAAATCCTCAACTTCATTTAATGAATTTATTTTTAAAATATATAATCCTCAGAGATCCTGTTTATGATTCTTTGCTCCACCAAGCTAGTCTAGGGCATTCAAGGACAAAATCCTCTGATACAGGAAAATCTCTCTTTAAAGACCTGGTCATCTGGTTAAAAACAATTTTAATTTTTAAGCTTATTAAGATTTGTGGGTTTAAATTCTCAGAAGTCCATTAGTCCATCTCAGAAATGCATCCAGTAATCAAAGGACACATATTGTGATTTTAGTGTCTTTGTATTGTATACTGTAGATAGTCTTTATACTTGTGCACAGTGAAGGCAGTGAAGCTTTGTGTCAAGAAGCAAACTCATGTATGTTAGCATGATCACAGACTAGACCATGTTCTGCCAGATCATCTACAGGAACACATCTAATCTATTACCCTAGTTAACCACTAATGACCTTTTAAATAGACTTTTAGCTCTTTTTATCTGTTTAATGTCATTGTGATAATTGTGATCATACTAAAAAGATATGTTATTTAAATCATCGGAGAAATCTAAATATATTATACTATTGAAACTTCCTTTATCAGCCAATTTTCAAAAGCCCTGTGAAGTTTGCTTGATGACTTAATTCTAGCATATTGTGCAGACTGACATTTCCTAGACAAGATTTCTGTTCCATGACTTTTTTTAGAAACGTTTTAAGTTAGTCAGCCTCTAATTGCTCTTATCATCCCGCCTGATCTTTTAAAAGTAGAAAGTTATTTTTCTTTCAATTCACCTCAATAAACTAGCATTAAAGTTCCAAATTGTTTTTAAAAATTATTATTTTAGTTATCTGTAAAGCCAGTTTTACGGTGTATAATAAAAATCTTTATCATTTAGCATTTTTCTTTAACTAACACTGGAGGATTTTTAAATAATTTAACTCTCATGAACTCCTTATTCACCCTCCTGCCCAATACATTAAGTGTCAATCACACAACGAGAAGAATGTGTCTGCCTTCTCATTGTTTTATCTTTCTCAGCTAGCAACGAATTTAGTCCATTGCTAGAAAAGATTTTGCTCCTGTTACAATTAGAAGACGGACATTTTATACTTAATCACAGGATTAATCAAGGTCTTTTTCAGAGATGTGATTCATATTCTGCATAACTCCTCAGCATTGTTTAAATTTTCCTCTACAATAGTTTTGATCTGCTTCTGTCTTTTACTTCTGATTCAATGTGATTTCAGTAACTGCCTCTGAAGAGTAGGTAACACTTCAAACAGCATAAGGTTTTCTGCAACTGTTTCATTAAAGCATCTGTTAAAGAATTTTTTAGTACTTACATTGATATAAATCAGTCTATTAAAAGAGAGTAGGATCCTCTCAGACTGGAACAATCCCACAAAAATATATTTTTACTTCAACTCTCATCAAGAGATTGTGTAACAAGGGGATATTGCATTTATTTTAATATGCTTCTTGTGTGGCTTTTACATTTAGATCAAGCAGAAAAATAACATTTCCACTTCTGTTTACTTAAATTTGAAAGTTTATGAATGGCACTCATTTTGCCAAATGCAGACACAAGCAGCAGGTCTAGAAATATAAGTCAGCTGTTTCCACTAGGTCATGATTCATAGAAAAAAAAAGAGAATTGTTTAAGTTGGAAAAGGCATTTGAGGTCCTGAAGTCCAACCATTACCCCAGCACTGGCAAGTTCACCATTAAACCAAATCCCTAAGTGCCACATCTACTTATCTTTTAAATACCTCCAGGAATGGTGACATAACCACTTCCCCAGGCAGCTTGCTCCAGTGCTATCCTATCCTGGTGTTTACATCTACATTAGGCCGGTCTTAATTTGTTTAATTTTTTCTGTATTTATTGTTAAGGAAGACCAAGGTGGCTGAAAACTTGGCATTTCATGTGAATCTTGTCCTTTTTGTGTTTGCATCTAGTGCAAGCAAACAGAGGAAAAAAAATAGCCCATTTTAAAATCTAAATATTTAGTGTAGATACTGTAATCTATAGGATGCTTTGACTGATCATGGTAAGATCCACTTTAAACATAAATAGAATGAACATGCATATACATAATTACTTTCATTGTACTCTTCAAATTCATTATTTAAAAGGAAGTATTGGTAGGCTGATTGTGCAAAGTTGATGATAAGAAAGAAAAATAATTACTTATTTATGCTGAGACGAGCAAATTTACTGCTGGTGCAAGTAGGCAGAGCTTTATTTGAATCAGTGAACAGGATTGTTCTGAAAAAGAAAACATCTAGAAAGCTCTAATAATTTTTGTTCTGTAGTTCTCAGGGATGGATTAAGCTATAAATTCAATTTAATTTTAATTGCTTTAAGTCTCTAAGGAACCAGTCCATAACAAATGGACTCCCAGAGGTGAAAATACTGAATTGGTCCTAGTATTATGTTTAAATGAAACACACAAAAAACTTGCTAATTAGCAGGAACAGAAACTGAAATTATTTAGTATTTTGTTTAATCTGAGGCAAATAGCTTTAAATGTAACAATTATGTAATTATAGTGTTTTAATGCTGTTGAGATTTTTACACTTCTATATGAAGAGAAGCTGAATGTAATAATGAGTAAATTCTTTATTTCCACTAGAGCAAATACATTATCATATGCTTGACCTATGGCACAGCAATTAACGTTGTAGAGCTCAATTGCCTAGAGAGATTATACAGAATTCATTCACTGAGGTGGAAATGTTTAATTAAGTCATGAATCATAATAAGTACATACATTGTTATGGTTCTGTGGAGTCCTATAGAACATTAGGAGAATATAACAATTCAAACCAACAAAATAACAACACACAATTGGAGGGGTTGCCTTGGGAAACCCATCTGCTGTCTGGGCAACCTACAAAGCTCTCCTATATATGGGATTGGGTGAAGTTTAACACCGAGCAGAAAGTTAGGAATTCTTCATGGAGATCCAGAATTTAATGGAAGTTAAATATCACCATCAGCATCTGATCCCACAATTAGTACCATGATATAAGGAGGTGAGGAGACTGAAAAATGCAGGAAGAACTAGAATTACATTTAATCAATTAATAGAGCGCTTTAAGTATCACCTGCTAAGAAGAAGTGATTTGATGGCTAATTATCAACACTCATGATGTATGGTGCTCCTTTTCCTTCCCATCATTTGGTCCTTTCTACTGACTCCACACCTATTGGTAGAGGATTGTTACACATTTACAGCGCACTTGACAAAAAATTACAAGCCAGAATATTTTTAGCAATAAACGTTGAAAAAGTCCTCCAATGATAGAGGAATTTCAGGCTGAAAGAAAGATACACTGAACCAGGTCAAGATTTTGTCACAAATATATAGGAACATGATGTTGTCAAATCTCACACTTCTATCAGATTTCATGGCTGAAAATGCTCGAGAATTTACAGCTGGAATATATATGTTTTTTGAGGAGATGTAAAAATGGAGGAGGAGGGAGAGAAAAAAATGGTAATGACAGGATAGGTAGGGAGGACAGAGATGTATCTCAAATGACACAACTGTATGCCTGTTGAAATGTTGGTGAAGTTATAAAATCAGTTAAAATGAGAGGGGGATGGGGGGGAGTGGAAGGAACTCAAGGAACTAATTTTGAAAGACTGTCAGAAAAAGAAGAAGGAGAAGTGAAACAGATTTAGGCAAAATACTACTTGAAACTGTGCTACCACAAGAGAGTGATAGTGCATTGGTAAGAGTGTATTTCAGAAATCAAGGTCTTTGAATAAGGGATGAGCCCTGAGAATAACTAATAAAAATAAAGGTGATGGAGGCAGAAGGAAGAGATAACAAGCCTGGCATACAAGTGAAGAAACAATTTTGAGTTAATCTGGGCTGTAGATGAGGGACATCTATATTAACTGAATTGTTTTCCCTCAACTAAGATTATTTATGCTCCTAAGAAAATATGTAGACCTCTAAAGTTATTTTCAGAGTGTGCTGGGTTTTGTTAGAGTAGATTTAGTTTACAGTAGCTGTCATGGAGTTGTATTTTGAATTTGTGCTGGAAGGAGTGTTGGTAACACAAGGATGGTTTCACTATTGCTGAGCAGTGCTCACACAGAACCAAGGCCTGTTCTGCTCCTCATCCCACACCACCAGTGAGGGGGCTGAGGGTGCACAAGAAGCTGAGAGGGGACACAGCTGGGACAGCTGACCCTGACTGACCCCAGGGATACATCAGACCATAGGGCGTCACGCTCACCATATGGAACTGGGAGAAGAAAAAGGAAATGGGGGATATTCATAGTGATGAATTTGTCTTCTCAAGTGACATCTACACGTGATGTAGCCTCACTTTCCTGGTGATGGCTGAACTGCTTGCCCATGAGAAGTGATGAACTAATTCTTTATCTTTGCTTCCATGCATAGCTTTTGCTTTCCCTATTAAATTGTCTTTGCCTCAACCCATGAGTTTTCTCACTTTTACTATTTTGATGCTGTCTCCTTTCCCTCTGGGGTGCGGGAAGCAAGGAGCTGTGTGGGGAGGAGTTGCCAGCTGGGGGTTAAACCAAGACACAAAAAATTTATGGGCTATATTTTTTTTTGACTGATCATCTTATATTCACAATCATAAACAATATAAAAGTAACAGTAGAGTCATAAAGAAGTATGTTCTGCAAGTAGGTCACCAGAGAAACCATAGCAGATGCCACCAGTTTGAATGAGAAGAAAATCTGATCCAGAATACTAAAGGCAACTGTGAGAAGGCAGAAAAAGTCAAATATATGTTTTGATCCCGATTGCAATGTGAAAGGACCACAGGTGTTAAAGGCCATCAATTTCTTGGCCCATTTTTATTTCAATAGTCATTAGGCTTTGAACTATTGAAGAAAAAAACTATTAAGTTCATTGTAATGAATGTGAATTTATTGCTTAGGTATCTCAAGGTGGTGAAAAAGCATAGAAATTTGGAGAGATTGCCAATAGAAGGCAGGATGTTAGATGACAAGGACAGAGTGGAAAGCAGACTCCTGAGAAAAGGGTCCACTTTCATTTAGAAGTCAAAAATCTTTTGGGAAAAGTTACCATGACTAAGCAGTACTGCAGTCTGAGACAGGAGGTAAAGGTTGGAGGCATTAAAAATTTACTGTTGGCTACTCTCCAGAGGAGCTTCATGGCTGTCACTAAGGGAAGAATTGGCTTACTGTCTGCACAATGTGAACTTTTCCTAATTACACTACATATGCCGTTTGCTGCTTTTTCTTTTATCTTTTCTGTGCTTCGTAGTTAATTTGTCACTGTGTAAAGGATGGGTTTTTTCCCCTTCCTATTAAACAACAGAAGCAAAAAGGGCACGTCTGCTACACCTACTTAGTCTCACGAGTGACTGACTTGTTTCAGTAACATGAATTTGTTTTCATCTCTCTTAAGTAATTACTTGACAGTAAAGCTCTTCCTTCATTACTTTAGAAACCTTTCTGGTGTCTTCTGAGCATTGCCTGCATCTCAGGCATATGGCCTTTTTTCTGTAAATGCCCCCAGCTTCATCCATTATTGTTACTTTAGGAGACACACGTTCTTAATCAAGAGAATTCTGTGCAAGGCCATGTGGGTTTGTACTTTTTCAGTGAATCCCAACAGCTCCATGCACAAACACAAATTAAACTATTGAGGATCTAAGGAGATTATAATGACTGCAATTAGCTGCCAATTTATTTAATAAAATGGATGTTTCCAAAGAAAGGTCATACAAAAAGAACATTTGCATGCAGTTAAACAAACAACTAAAAACAATTAAAAAAAAAAAAAGTACTTTTGTGCTCATATCCAAAGAGTGGCAAAAGAAAAGTTTGTTTTGATGTGATTTCAAGGAGATGTCCTGACAAACAGAGAGCAATTTGGTTTCATCTTGTTCTGAGTTTCCATGTTGTATGGAAACCGTTAAATTATCTGGTGGAATTGGTGCAAAAACTCCCTTAGAGATCTGTTTATTCCATGGAAGCAATCTTAATCTGGTGATACGACTGACATATTATAGGCTATTTTAAAGCTTTTCGAAATGTATAATCTTATAGCTTTTCTCTCTATTTATTATCACAAAGGTCTCCATTCTTAAATTTAAGAAAAAGAATTTTACATTTTTCTAATGTTTTCAATCATCCATTATGCATAGAGGTGATCCTGCATTTATAGACCACCTTCCTGCGCAAGTGTAAATCCACACCTTTTTTGGGCAATTGACTAGAAGAATCTGTTTAAACACTGAATTATCTGGTCTCGCACAATTGAGTTCATAACATTAGTAGAGATGCTAAGCATAAAATAGTGTACTTATCACAGTCCAGAAGTCAGATAATGAAAGCTTTGAGAAATCAGAAGTTTCAAGTGGGCAAGGGGTAAATGCTTAACTGTGGCAATGCCAAAACCCTGCATAAAATGGACTGGAGTCAGTGGAAGCCAGACTGAGTAGCAGGAGGAACGAAAGTCAAACATATTTTCTGATGACAGGATATGACGAAATTTCAATAAACTCAGTTAAACTCATGTAGAGGAGAAGGCTACCTGACACAAACTAGCAAAGTTTGTAAGGAAAGGAAATTCAAGAGTGTTTTATAAATGACACTGTAGCGGAAAAAGAACCAGTGCTATTTATGGCTACAGATTCCTGTGATTAGTTGGAAAGATTACAGACATCATTAACACTTAATACTAAAATGGTGTTTGGACAGTGCCAGTTCAGTACAGATGTTCTTTAGCTAGTGGGTGTAGCATCAAACAGAGCAGTAAAGGTTATCCATTGCAAATATACTGATATAATTGTTCTTATCTTATTAGTGGGTTGGAAAATACAGACATATTAAAAAATCATAACCTTATAAAGGAATTTTCAGTATCCATTTTTACTGTTCAGCCAAGCTATCTCATTAATGAAATCCCAGAGGAGCTGGATGTCAGGACTTCTGTGTGCTGATTTTTGTGTTCAGCTTGAACTGAGCTCCATGACTCCCTGCAGCCTTGGGGAGTAACCAGGGAAATCCCCACTGAGGAGTAGCCTGGAAATGAGGCATAAGTTCTGCTGTGGTGTATTTTTCCTCCATTAGTATGTTGTGGTACTTGGATTAGCAGTAGTAGTTGGGCTGCTTCTGCTTAAGGGTAGGAGGGAAATAAGATTCCTAAGGATTTTGCTGAAGGCTGTGAAGCTCTGATGGGAATGAACAGAACACAAGGAAGTTAAAGCCAAGGATTTCAATGGTATTCACTAAACTTTGATGCCTGAGTTTTCTTAAGCTCAATATCTTGTAAATCACTTTTCAAACTTAGACCCCAGCTCATCAAAAAATAATTAACTCCCAACAACAAGCCTAAAATCAAGCACAATTTGCTATATTTTGCTTCCTGGTAACTGAGACATGATTTAACTTTTTGTTGGCCTATCCTTTGCTTCAGCTTTTTTTTTTTTTTTTTTTTTTAAATTGGTTAGGTCGTGGTGATTCTGGTATTCTGCATCCTCCCTTTGTACAATAAAAGGAGTACCCATCTTTCTGTGTCATGAGTCCCATTACCATCCGTAAACACATGGTTTTTCAATGCAATAGCAACTCATATTTATTCCCACACATCAAATATATCATATATTTCTTTCTCATTCCATCTTTTCACCAGAATTCTCCTGAATTAAGTCCTTCTCCCCATGATCTCAGTGCAGCACTAAATCTTGCATGTTTTACTGAAAAATCCCTTGATATTTAGCTGAGGAATGTTTCTCATAGAAACTAATGTATAGAATAACTAACTTTGATTACTCACTGGGTAGTTGTGCAAAAGCATATTCTGAATCCAGAGTGCAAGGAAAAATAAAAGGAATTATTATATCAAATTAGGATATTCCTCATGAAGAGCTTGGTCAGCAAAGTTTCCCTTAGAATTACTGATTCCTACAATAAAATATTTTTGCATCAAATCCTGTTCATATTTCCAATAAATGTATGAGCTCCAATTGTTATAGCAGTACAGAAGGAAATTGCATTAGTTTCTTAGAGAGCAGTGAAATTAATCCAGTCATTCACTTAGATAACAGCATAACTACTTTTCTTGCAAAGATAGCTTTTGTATGTTCTTCTCAATGCTGGAACTTTCTTTCATACAGATAGATGGATTAAAATGGGGGTATTTGATTTATCAAATCATCCCAATTCATCCACATAAGTGGCTGTTTATTTCTGAGTTTATTATTTGAAAATTCTAATTGAAATGGTGCTTCTAAATATTTTGCAGATCTCTGCTAAAATTATTAATTATTACTCTGAACTTGCTGTCTGTCCTCTCTGTCCTTAAATAAAAATAGACCTGTGTATATACAGTAAAGTATCAGTGCTTAGATGTGCCCTGATCTTGTTTAATATACCAGTATAGGTAGCCTGTGAGTGCCCTACCTGAAAGATTTCTCTTTAGGTGTTCATGATTTAAGCTGTAGTTATCTCTGGTTCCTTGAGCTGCCTGTTCCCATTCTGATTTATATATTTCCTAAACTGTGACAGCACTTTATTCTCTGCTATGTTATCTCAGTCACAAATACTGCCTGCTAGTGTCTGAAAGATTGCCTTCTGCTTTAGACAACCTCTCTTGATCCTGTATTCTCCCTTTTCTGCCCCACTGTATTTCTTTCTAGCAACACTCCTGCATTACTTAAAACTACTCAAACTGTTGGAGAGGCAGTTTTAGGTTCTCTGACTTGGAAGTTTTGTTCTGATTCTGCCCAATTTCCTCAAAACATTTTCTTCATCCCCATTCTAATCACTGCAAGAAGGCTGTGAGTAGTTCCCGGCTGCCATTGCACTAATCCATCTGCACACTGTCCCACCTTTGATTTTCCACCTCCTTCCTATCTACAACTATAGTCAAACAGCAATGATGAAAAAGACTGCACCTGATGACATTGGATAATTTTTTTTTCTCAGCTTCTAAATCCCCAAATTACAATATTATCTCCAGGTTTCAAGAGCAAAACACAAGTATCCGATGAAAAACTTGAGGTTCACAAAGTTAATTAACTGTTATGCTAGTTTTTAAAATGATTCGTGCAAGTATGACAGTTATCAATGTGAGTACTCCTTAAAGAACAAATAAAAACAATAGTTAACTGCTCCTTGAGGTTTTTGAGCTTTTAAAGAGAAAATACAATTGAAATATATGTGCTCTTTTTGGCTGTCATTTAAAATACCATACTATGAGCAGTGTCATACAAGTATAATTCAAACATGCACAATGCAAAAGGTATTAAGGACTAGAAGGTCTTTAGGGACCCTTCCCACCCTAAACATTCTATGACTACCTTCTGCCTAAAGGGATTTCTAGTGTAAATGAAGTGCAAGCAAAAAATTCTGAGAATTGAGGTGTTGGAAGGCTCTGAGCAATGTGATGTAGTGAAAGGTGTTCCTGCTCATGGCAAGGAGGTTGAAACAATTTTTTAAATTGATTTTTAAATTTCCTTTCAATGCAGAACACTCTATAATTCTATGTTTCGTTTCAGAAAAAAAAAAAAAAAGAAAAGAAAAAAAAGGCTTCATTTTTGAGGTCTGAGATCTGAGAATGGGAATGTCTTCCTCCACACACGTTCATATGTAGCTCAGAAGGTCAGGCTAAGCTGTTGGACCTCTGGCCAAAAAAGGATCATCCTTGGGTCAAACTAGTCTCAGTGGTGACAGAATGATATCTGACTCAAGCTTTTCCTTTGAGTTTTCATAAGGGAAAAGAGACAGAGCATGAAAGACAAGGAGAGAATTCTTCAAACTGTTTCATCAGCAATATTCATCAATCACATACTTCATTACACATGGTTTCCTAAAGAGCTAGAAATGCACACAACTGAATGACCGCACATAATTACGTCAGTTGTTAATGTACTCCTGTAATCTGGCTCCTTTTAAAGATCAGCAGTGCAATCATGAGCAAATGTAGAAATGGAAAAGGATTTGAAAAATGTGGGGAACAGTTGTCATGTCATGGAAAATCTTGAAAAAATTATTAAAGGTTTAAATTCAGTAAAAATAGAATTATTTAGAACTCTGAACCTGCTCAATCACACATACAATGCTCTTAAAATTATTTATTTAATGCCCTGGAAAATAGGCAAGAGAGCTACATCTTTTTCCAACAGAAACACTGATACAAAATTTTGGTGGGTTTTTTTTTTTCTAATTAGTGTTTACATATCTGTCTTTTTCTGGTAAATATCTGACTTGTGCAGGATGCTATATTCTACAATCTCTATATTGCACCAGCACAACAGAGCCTTTTTCTGATCAGTGGATTCTGAGAGAAACTCTTGTCCCCAAGTGCTTCCCCAGCAGAACAGACAGACAGCATAATGAAACAAAACAATGTGTAAACACAATGTACCCAGAATTAATGAGGTCTTTAGTCACAAGGTAAATAATGGAGAAAAAGAAAGCAGGATAGGCCAGGGGAGAAAAGCATATGGGTTCTGGATGACATTTTAATAGACATGAGAAAAAGTGACATAAGAAACTGGTCTATTCTTATTCTGGCATTTGTCTTAGAATAAGGCCTAGGGACCTAAACATGCCTGAAGCTGAACCCTGTTACTGCTACAGGAATAAAATATACAAAGAAAGCATCCCAAGATGTTCAACCCCTTGAAAGGGAATTTGACTACAGAAGAGAGTTGTGATCTGGGAGGATGCACAAAACTTACCACCAGAACATAATTTCTTGTAAGAGCAAAACAGAGTAAATAAACATAGGATTGTTGCTGAAGCAAATTGAATACATAGTAATTAAAGCCCAAAATATATATAATTCCACAAAGCACGGACAGATTAAGAACACTGAAGCTATTTATGATGGTGCTATTTGTTGAAAATTCAGAGGAACAGAGACCATATGTTGAACAAAAATGGTGCTACAAATTACAGGAGAAATAGAGGGTAAAGAAACTTGTTAAGGTCAAAACTAAGAAATTATAATAGGTTTAGGGTTTATATTTACAAAGCTGTGGCTATGTCTGAGTTAGTCTCAGTTGTCTGTTCTTGTAGATCTCCACAATCACTGAAGGCATCTGTTTTAGCAAGATAAGGTCAATTTTATCATGGAATAGCCAGTTTTTCTCTCTGGGGACCATAAAGAGGCGATAACTGAGATGCATAAATCTGTACCTGATTAGCTAAATCCTATAAGATAACTTTTGAATCTTGGATTGACATCATGCCAGATGGGAAAAAAACAAACTTTTAAAAGTGTCTGCAGCCAAATCAAAATCATTCTCACAACAGAAGTTTTCTGCAAACTCGTGGAGAAGAGTCTTGAACTTAAATCCTTTGCAGCCAGCTTGATGCAGGTCTATGTACTTTTCTTTTGGTGAAGCAAAAGTGGGGGATGTCAGATAAGAGGATCCTTGACTTCCAGATGTAAGAGCAGTAACTTGACTCATTTGTTCAGAGTAAAAAAAAAAAATCCACTGGACAGCGATATTTGAAACAGAGAGAAAAAAGAATTTATCCATAATTCTTCAACATTTAAGCAGTTTCCTCTGGTGAAAGCTACTAAGAAATATTAGAGGCAAGTAGGGGACAGATGCACTACTGCTCCTAGAGCTGCCGAAATTACCTGTGATGCTTCAGCAACATCGAGAGCTTTGGTTATACAATACATGCTTTTAGGGCAGATATGTTCTGTTTACCTGTATCTGTTTTCTCAGCTTACTGCAAAAGAAATAAAATACTCAGAAGAACAACGTTCATAGTCAGAACATAGATATGCTGTTAAATGGACAGCTGCCTTTCAGACCATCGTTGGTTCTTACTGCACAGAGAAAGTATTTATTTCTTAGCAGGTCCTAAGTATTAAGAAATAACTAATCTTAACCCACTGAAAGATGACCTTAGCGCAACACAGATCTTCAAATCTTTAAGTTCACTTTAAGATGTGTCTGTTTTTAGAGTTGATTTAAGTGAGAGAACAGATTTGTAGAAGAGTGGAATAGCTGAGAGGGAACAATATATTAAACTTTTGATTGATGTGTAGCAGGATGCATCTTAATTTGCTACGTGTTCCCATGTTGGCCAAACTCACTATGATTTCTTGGAGATAAATGAACAAATCTTGCCAATGTGTATCAGTACCTATTTGCAACACTTACATCCTTCAGAGAGTGTTCTGCAAGGCTGACAGGCTGAAATTCATTCATAAGTGTGTATATTGATAGGAATAGAATAGGAACATAACACTGACAAGAAATAATACCATCTGTTATATCCATCTAGGGAGGTAGCAAACCGAGGAAAAACTGGGTGCCTAACGATTCAGTGGCAATACAGGTAATAAATATAGAGACTATGATTTCAGACACCTCCACTTGAGCTAGAGCCCTAAGTACCTTTCTCAGTGGAAAAGAATAATTTACTTGTATTCACTGTACCTTACATATCCTCATTAGCTAACTGAAGAAAAATAGCAGGCAAGGACCCACAGTTAATGAGATGGGTGTCATCCCTGTATTCACATTCTGTTAGGAGCAAGAGCAAGAGCAAAGTTGCTTTCAAAACTCCTAAGTGGACAAGGACAGAGCAACCAAACAATTTTAGTGGTTGCTAATTTTATGTTCAAAGAACAAAAATACCCTTCCTCTTAAGAAGAAACATGTCCTAGACTGCCAAACAGTGACCGTAAACCTTAATATTCCAGTTTCACAGATGTGCACAGATGCTGCTCAATTTCCTTTAGCACAACTAAATGAAGGGTGCAGATACATAGCTTATAGCAATGCTACTGCTACAGAGCACAACATGCAGCAAGCTGTCAGACTTAGCAAATTTGGAAATATGGGCCCATTTTAGAAGCAAAAAAATATAATCTCAGTAATGTGTGAGCACAACCCTGAACTGAGTTCCAAGAGTACAACATTCAGTAATTACTTTTCTCAGTAGGACTGCCATTGTTGAGAGTGTAGAACAGCCATCAGGTTAGGTCTGTGGGCTTGTGGGTTCATGATCTGAGCAGCCAAATCCTGTTAACCACTGCACCTGTCAAAGCAGCCTGGTGTGCTCCTCATCGATTCAGTCAGTAGCACAGGAACACCCTGAAAGCTGTGCTATCGTCGTGATTTGAGGGAAAATGGCAAGAGACAGAGAAAATAGAAATAAACTTGCAATTCAGTAGGTTTTGAATTCATGGATTTAGTCAGAATTCTCAAATGAAACTAAACTAAACCAAACATGGTAAGTTCAACAGTGTAGCAACTGTAGTAACAACTGTCATTTGAAACATTTGAAATAACAATTTCCCCTGTTGAATCTTAAAAAAACCCCCCAAAACCAAAACAAACAAAAAAAAAACCCGAAAAACCAACCACCAACAACGAAAACACACACACAAAAAAATCCACAAAAAAACCCCCCAGAAGTCACCTGAAAACTTTGAAATAGCACCTCCCTCCCCAAGTACCCTTGTGTATTCCAGACATAGATTTATGTTGATATACCTCTTGCTGGTTTTAATCAGACCCTTACAGGTTCTTATATCAGCACTACATATATACATAACTTCCTCCATGAAATCATTTTCTTTGCAACATACAAAAGGAGGTTGTCATTATCAGTAGCCCAGGGAAAGAAACAAAAAACCCATAAAAAACCCAAACCTAAACCAAGAAAACACTTCACTCAGAAATCACAATTCTCAAAGCCAAAACTCACTTGTAAAGGTGCAGTCTTTCCAGTATTGGATTTTTAACACTAGATGGTACTCTCTGAAGATATAAATTGCTGTACCACATGACTCAGTTGGTTGTTTCAAGTAATCAAGATGTATTTGTTTTTTATAAGATCCATAATGAGATCACTGTCTAAGGCTCAGTTTATTTTCTTAGAATAAGAGAGCATTTGGAAGAAAGAAGGCAGACCTCACTTTTTAATGTTTTATCAGTTTAAGACTTATTAATGTCTTATTAAAAAGCATACTTGACTACATGGATTTCAGCATTTGAGCACTCAGAGGTCATAGAGGCAACTTACTGTGTGTGTCTTTTAACCTCTGTGTTTAGTCACCCATGTTTGACTGTGAACTGTTGGATGTTAGCTGCTGGGTCTTCAACATTAGTGTGCTTCATCAGAATTTCCAGTGAAGCAAATGGGAATTTAATTCTGAAGGTGTAAGATCAAAATTACTCTCAGACTTCCCTGATATTTCTCTTGTAGCTTCTTACCACACATGGCTTTGCTGAGTTTATATAATTTGGGATTCAGCACTAAACACTGTGCTTAAATTTTGAAATTCTTCACACAGAAAAGGAAAGCTTGAGTTTCTCAATAGAGATAGTATAATTACCAAAAAAAAAAATGTTTACAACTAGTACATTCACAGTTCTATGGGATTGCTACTTCAATTGCAATTAAGAACTGCTCATGAGTAAATAACTGAAAATTTTTAGATGAAACAAGCTAAATTACTTTTTGTGTTGTGTTAGGAAAGGAAAGAAAGTGAAAGTTAAAGTAAACAAGGTTGAAAGCATCTGAGAGGATTTATTTAACAAGGAGATCACTGACAGAATATTAAGTACCCATTGAAACTTTGATGAATTGTACCTGTAGTTTTCATTTGCTGTATTGAAAAGAAAATATGACAAAATAAAACAAAAAGTGAAATAGGAATTTTAAAAAATCACTGCAAGGTACTTTATGGGCTTTTTTCTTTCATCAATTCAATTAATTTGCTGGACACATTAAATAGAGATTGAAATGGAATAATTCACCTTTGAAGCCAAAGCATAGGGAAAAATTTATTATCCCAAATCCACAGCATCAGGAATTCCACAAAACTCTTTCTGTGTCTTAAGCGTTTTGTTTCATACTTTGAACTATGATATGCTGCTGAAGAACATACAGCATTTGCCAGCTTTGTTGTTGACAGTCGTAGCACAGCCATTAAAGAGTTTGCTCATTTAATACCCCTTCACTCCAGGTCTTCCTTTACATCACATGATTAAATTCTACACCTTTTTGCCCCCTCCCAAGTTCACGTTTTTCCATCTATTTACATATAGTTGTCTATGTATTTTCAACCTGAAATTTATAAATCTACTTACTTGGGGTATATTTCTGAGATATAAGGGTATTAGAAATGCATCAGGGTGAAGTTACAGGCCAGTGTACCCATCGTCTTTCAAAAAATCCATCACCGAACCTCCCAATAGTACAATAATTGCATGATGCTGCTAGGAAAAAAAAGTGAGCTGTGTAGAACAGTAAGGATTTTTCCAGACTTTGGTTGATTAAAGTTGAACTCGTTGGCATGTGTGAAAACCTTGTCATTACCTGTAAAGGGCTCTTTGCTTTCTTTTTAAGTTAGAATCATAATATTATGAGCAACAGGTAACATCTGCTCTCCGAGCTGCAACTGTGAGTTGCCGTGTCTATCACTAAAATATGGAAATGTGGAAATGTGACTTTCCACAAGGAAACGGGACTTGTAGACGAAATTCCAAAGTGAAACATTGATTTATGCTGAAAAAAAAGTCTTACCTGCTCCATAACCAGAGTTCACAGTGTGAAATATATCCCCATCCAAATGCTAGTAATTGACTGAAAGGAAAGCTTCAAATTCCCTCCTCCTTTTCTCCTGGTAGTACATGTAAAGCATCTGGTTTATATTGCTATCTGTATCCTAAAGGAAGCACTTCAGAGCCGTAAACACACGTGAGCTTGTACATTTTAGTAGTTTAGTAATTGAGCTAGCATTATACTGCATGTCAACAATCACAGCAGGCTTCAATGAAGAGCCTTATTAGAACAGATATTGAAAGAACACCAGGGTGGTCGTCACAGATTAGCTGCACTGGCATTAGCAAATGGACATTGTGAACTCAGGTAAGAAAACCTAATTTATTAGTTAGAGTAATGATAATGCTGTTAGCTCCCCGTGGTAGCTAATTAGAGGTGCCAGATAATGTTGATTCATTTAAGGATCTGTTGCTGTTTTCTATTACAGTTCTAGAATATACAGCTGTACTGTACAAAAATGATTAAATGAGGAAAGAGGTCTTTAAAATAAATCTGTATAACTCCAAAGCAGGATTTAACAAAAACAGTTTAAACAATAGTAATATATTAATAAATTAACATAAGTGCTCCCAAGAGAGCTGTGAATCTCTAAAACTCACTTTAACTGGAACAAAAACTAGCTGCAAATCCTTGCCACAGAAAAAACAAGCCCATGCACAAATGATGAGAAGTGGGCTCTTCCCTTTAGGCTTGTTCTCAGAAAAATGACTTAAAGTGGCCCAAACTCTTTCAATCATAGAATGACAGAATGGTTAAATTTGGAAGGGACTACTAGAGGCCATCTTATGCAGCTCAAGCAGGGGCCCAAAAACACCATCCTCAGGATTGTGTCCAGACTGTCTTTGAGTATCTCCAGAGGAGGAGACTCCACAACCTCTCTGGGTGACCTGTTCAATGAAGTATTGATAATTCCCTCTGCAACCTTAAGTAGAAGATTTTACTGTTTAGTCCATCTGAAGCTTAGTCCTGTCAGGAACTCCTGATGTCCCTTCATATTATCAACTTATGCTTGACTACATTTACCAAAGCTCTACCTCCCAGAAAGCCTCCCCGATCTGCGGATCTTCTGTAACCTTTGTGAGGAAAAAGGCTCTTCTCCTTCGTCTTTCCATCTGGGCCTGAATGCAGCTGCTGAGACAGACCCAACAGCTCTTTGCTGTGCAGTCACACTCTGATGGCAAAATCCTATTCTCAGCCCTGTTTTTTCACAGTTTGTGGTGAGGAGCAAAAGAATGTAAACATTTTATGATACCATATGAAAGAAAAAGCAGTAATTCCATTGACGCTTCTGACTTAGCATGCTGAATACTTTGACTGTATTATTGATAATTTGTGATGTTGAGGTTTTACACATCCTATCATCTTTGGGCCTCTTGGAGTACATGCTTTAATAGCTCTGCTTGATTTTGGTGTCAAAAAAGAGAGTTTTCAGCGTTTCTAAGAGTGTTTTTGTTTAAATGAAGTTGTATCAAGCCATTCTTCAGTTGACAGTTTACAAAAAAACATACGACAGTTGATTATTAGTCTATTGAAAATAGGAAAAATAATCTAAGAAAAGATAAAAAAATGAATTAATGAGCAAATTAAATAGATATCCTATACAAATGTGAACACCAAGGTCCCTTGGCACAAAGGAACATTACTGTGGTTCAAAGAAGCTCTTACTGTCTGCTTTGCATGTTGAAGTGTTCCAAAGTACTCATCAACTTGATAGCTGCTTCAGAAGAGTCTATTTGGTCAACAATTTGTGTTCCTGTAGATTTGCATAATAAGATAGAAAAGCTTCCCAGGAAACATTAGAATCTCTTAGCTCAACTGCCACTATAATATGCCACATGGGATTTATTTAACTTTAATATTTCCTGAATTCCTTTCTAAAAATGTGTGGATGGGTTTATTCAGTAATTTATTCTGATTTTTTCCTAAAGCAGTTTATGGAAGAAATGAGATAAGATCTTAAAGATTCACAAAACATGAAATTCCCTCCCTTTTCCATTATAACTGAAACTGTACCTTTGTCAGGTTATGTGTTGAGCTCAGGACACAACTTCATGCACAAGCCCTGGTTGCATCCCAGTACCACTGACATCTCTCCATGAAGAAGGCTCAGTATCTAGTAGTCTTGACTTCACACTGTATTGTTAAAATAATCCAGCTGAAAGTTAGTCACTAATTATGTATAAAGATATTCTCATTAAATAAGCTGAGAAATGGAAAATTAGAAATTTGTGAGGCTTGACCAAACATCTAAGTCCTGAAAAACTTTTATTGGATTCCATTTTGAACAAGAATTGAAATGCTATTCAGGCGCTCCAGAGACTACTAAATGAAGTGTATTGAACATTATCTTTTCCTCTGAAAACCTTAAATAGAGAAGACTGACCTGAAACATCTCCCACATATGCTATGCCAGAGCTGCATTTCTGAAGTGCGGGGGAGAACTGAGTAGGAAACAATCGGGGCCTGGAAGTGCTCCTTGCCAGCAACACCTAAGTTCTGAACAGGCCAGAAGGATCTGGCAGAAATCATTAAAAACCACTCAAATATAACTTATAAGAACAAAAGTCTAATCAAAGTAGTGAAGTGAGAAATTAAACCAGTTTCCAAACAATGTTGTCCTTTGAAAATTATCAGTCATCTGTAGCATCTTCAAAATTTGGACATGCCTGTTTGTAAATTTAGGAAGCAAGACTTTGTTGTAACAGTCACTCAGTTTCTCTTTATTCAGCCACATGGCTAACAAGACAAATATGTTTAGATGTATGCTTCATATGCTTTCTGGTGCCATATCCAGTGGTAGGTGTCTATTTGGGCATATATTAGGTTGTTAATACAGTCACCAAAAGCAGAGGGAGAATCAGCTATGATCAGCTATGATATGAATTAAGTAAAAGGTATTTAAAAATCAATGAATGAGGCTGTGGGATACCTGGCATGTCTTACAGGACATCTAGGAGTTAAGGACATTAACGTGAGAAAGAGTTGCAACAAAGGTTAAATGATTGACAAAAGGGGAAACATTGGTGCCAGGTGGAATGGAAAAAGAAAAATTCACCTTTTTCATTATTGATGCGTCCTGTAGTGTGCAGAACAACACTGTTGGTTTAACTAGTTCAAACTAAAGAAAGAAAGCCATGAGGTCACAGACTAGAGAGAAGAATTCTGTGTTATCTGGGGACTACGGTACACATTTGTTGGTTTGGTTTTTTTTTTGTTTTTTTTTTTTTTTTTTTATCTTTCATCGCTGTGATCCTAGATCATTCAGAGCTCTGTGAATTAAGACTTTTTTACAAACTGTTGACTCTACTGGAAATGCAAAGGTCATCCCAAATTGCTTTAGGCAATTTCAACCTGAGGTTAAAACAGGCAGTAACTGAGTAACTGTTCCACACCTTACTGAGACAGTAAGGTGTGGAACAAATAAAACCTCTGTTCTGTAAGGGCATTACCCCAGAGACCCAGCCTCAGGGCTTCTTGGACTTCTCCTTTTCCCAATGTGTGCACTAGGTTTGGGAACAAGTATTAGATTTACATGCTAAAATTACCCCAAATTCACTTCTTAAGAAAAAGACGCAAAACACCCCACGTGGGCTGCAAAATGAATGAGGCAGAAATTCTCTGTAATGCTGAGAGAAAAAACACCTAAAGACCAGTACTCAGTTATTAAGGTAAATGAAACCCTCTTGCACTTTCCCAGTTAGGGGAATGAGGAAGAGAAGAGGGGTTATGAAAGAAGAGAGGTACACAGATGGCGAAGGGTCTAGAGGGAAAGCCTTGTGAGGAGTGCCTCCAGTCACTTGGTTTGTTTGGCCTGGAGAAGAGGAGACTGAGAGCACACCTCACTGTTGTGTACAGCTTCCTCACCAGGGCAGGCAATGGGGCAGACACTGATCTCTCTGGTGACAGCGACAGGACCTGAGGGATGACCTGATGTTGTGTCAGGGGAGGTTTAGGGTGGATATCAGGAAAAAGGTTCTTCACCCAAAGAGTAGTGGGGCTCTGGAACAGGCTCCCCAGGGAAGTGGTCACAGCACCAGCCTGACAGTGTTCAAGAAGCATTTGGACAATGCTGTGGGACACATAGTGGGACTCTTGGGGTGTCCTTTGCAGGGCCAGGGGCTGGAATCAATGAACTTTATGGTTCCCTTCCAACTCAGAATATTCTGTTATTCTATGATTCCATGTTTCTTGCACTTTCACAGCTCTAGTTTTGCTCCTCTATGAGGCTGACAATAGGAAAGTGGCAGGGAAGACAAAAATAACAGGAGACATGAGATTTGAAAAGGAAATACTGCAGTGAAAGGAAAGGAGAGCTGACTTTTATTTGATGCAGCTGCTGAGTTATTCAAGGACATGGCCCTCTGGCTGCCCTGTCATCAGGTACCTTTGAAAGATCCCCAGTGTGAAAGACAGAGTGGGTCATGAATGACCCAGTTCAATTCCCATTTTATTGTTTTTCATTGTAATCTGATTATCTGGTACTACCATGTGTCAAAGTGACATTGTTTGACAACTGCATCAAATTCACAGGAGCACGGGAGCGTGTCAGGAAAAATATGTGCTTCATTCAGCCCTTTCAACCTGCCTTGGGGACTGCATGCACTTTTTTTGTTTCTAACCTCTTTCCCCTACAGTACAGATAGCTAATGTCTTGAAAAACTCTAATTAAATGTCACAATGTGGAGGGTATGATGTGTCAAGTAACAGGGTGATGGGTACAGCCATGGCCCGGAATCAGGAATACTGGGGGCTATGATGACTGAAAAACATCTAGCCTTAATTTTTATGTTTAATAGCTTGATTGCCAATGAATGTGGAATCTACCAGAAGAGTGGGAATGTGGATTGTTTATTGATTAAAAACAGTTTAGAACCAAGTGATTATGTCCTAGAAAGACCATTAAACTTTGGGCATATTTTTATGACTACACAATAGTTTATAAAATGTTTTTACATATCAGGAGTTCATTTAAGGTTTTTTGTAATTATCAGATCCCTATTTTACTTCAGTGCAGTACAGAGAACACACAAAACAGAGAGTTAAAGGTGCTATTTTAACAGAACAGTCAGAAGCTGCTGCAGGCACAGGCCCAGAAATCCAATACAGAGCATAAATTATTTACCTACAACTGCATAATCAGGGTCATGCTGAAAGAGGCACCCAACAAACAGCAAGGTGCTGTGAGAGGTGCTGTCAACATTTCTGTTAATAGACTGACTCTCAATTTTCGTCCCAGCATGTGTGTTGGCTATTGTGCAGCTGGAGATGATGTCTTTCAGATGAGACAGAAAATTAGCTTCTGACTACATGTGGTCACTAATGAACCCATGCCAGCATCTGTAGGAGCAGGAGATAACCCAGGTGTCCTTCGGTTCAGATAATTGCATTTCCTGATCTAAATTTTACCTGTGGTTTTAATCAGAGATGATGTTCTTAACTTGCTGCTCTAACCTGTTATGTAGACTGTTCATGGCTAAGGTACTGCCATTTCAGGGAGACATGAGTCTTTATGTTTGGGATAAAAGTTTTTCACAGGAGAACTGTCTCCTTGTTACTGATATAAGAACACATTCACTGACATTTTGAAGAATGACATGGGAAAGCCATTGTGCCACCAGCACAAAATGAAGAGGGGAAAATTCCAGTAAATTTTAATTTACTTCTTTTCCAACAAGCTATTAAAATAAGTATATCATGAACTAAAAACCCTTGAAAAGAGGATGTGAGGAGAAAAGAGTTTAACCATGCTCCTAAGCCTCCAAATTTTAATCTAGTTTATATTTCTAACTTAAATCCTGTGAACCCTGGGCAGACAATGTGATAACACCATGGGGGAAAAAAAAGTGAATAAAATAATAAATCAGATATTTGCCTAGGTTGCAATCACATGAAAGAATCCCAAATCCTTCTTGTTCCAGCCCTAAAAGTGACCATAAAGGCTGAATCATGAACATTTAATGAAACTTTCATAAGGGTGTGGGATCAGTACAGTGACATTTGCTTGGAATTCATGCTGAGAGATGAGTTTTCTCTCCCTCATCCCTGGAAATATTCCAGGCCAGGTTGAATGTGACTTGGTCTAGTGGAAGATGTCCCAGCCCATGGCATGGGGGCTGGAGCTAAATGACTTTTAAGGTCCCCTCCAACCCAAACCATTCTGTGGTTCTTTGATTTTATGACCTGTGCTCATGTGTGCAGCTCCTTTACTGTCTCTTACATTGGTGTTTTGGTTTGGAAAATCAAACAATAATAAGTCTTTCAAGAATCACCCCCAAAACCTGTAAACTACTTGAGATACACAAAGAAATCTCGATGTCAAAGTACTGCCAAGGGAGACCAGAAGCAGTAAATTAGACTAAACAATAGTTTGTAGTGTGACAGTTCAGAAAACATGACTGAAAGGTGTGTACACTGAAGTGTCATGTCCTTCATCAGGTTTCTCTGGGTAGTACTCTGCATCTGCAATACTGTGCATAGACTCTTCCTGTCAATAACCAGTGAAGAAATCAAACAACAACAAAAAGTGCTCAGTCAAGCTGGCAGCTGTGCATGGAAAGCGCTGGAAAGGATTCATGATTAAGTGGCTGAAATGACTGAATAATGAGGAGTAATTAGAAGGCTAATTTATGACTAAACATTTAATTTTAATGATAGAGGTCAATGGGAGTTTAATCATTAACTGCGAAGGAAGATTTATCAGTCCTCAGTAGAAAGTTATTTACCATTATTTTTGCCATCAACTTACCCAAAATTACTTTGATATTTATGAATTATACACAAAAAAACAACCCCTTTTGTATGAGGGCTGTAGTTGGAAGAAAAGAGGCGAGAACTTTGCTCAAAGGCAAATCTTCCCAATGGTATTTCCTAAAAAAAGTGATGTAAACCCAGGTGCTGAACATGTGGGTAAACTGTAGCAGTCAGGACTTGTAGAAAGAAGTAACTAAGGTGAAACCTTCAGTGACTAGGTGATCTAGGATTGAACTTCCTCCATCATTATTTTATATGAGTTTCTGTGATCAGTATCAGTGGATTGTTCCATGAAGACAACACAGTATTATTGTCAGCTCTGTGTTCTTTAATGCAGCTGGAGTAATTTGAGAATAGCCATGGCTCTCTTTTATTAATGTGAAAATGTCTCCTTCAGATTTTCATAATTGATAGTAATTTCAGCAAGGTGATTTTTCTTAAAAACAATACTTTTGCATTCCTACCAAAAAAAAAAAAAAAATTGTTTTTGCTTACTTCTACTAGCATAAAGCACATCCTGCCTGACTTTAGATTTTTAGGATACAGCTGCTCCATTAGAATCAGCAACCTTGAGTGCCTTTATGAACAGTGAAGAGTAGAAAAATACAGAGCATGATTCATATGATGAACTGTGGTGTGTTTTTTTCCGAAAATGAGAAAAATAAAATAGTGGAGTTTTTTAGTCTTCTATACTGACTATTGTTTCCTAATAACCATATCACATATATATGAGATTAAGTGAATCCCACCCATATTCAAACACGAAAATATTAGCTGATATGAGTAAAGCCATGGCTTTTTCATCCTTGAAGATAAGACAGAAGGCTCTAAAGGAATTAAACTGGAAAAGTTCCTGAGCAATCCTAAATGGATTTGCTTTGGGCATGAATTTGAAGTAGACAACCACTAGGAATTAGGCCACGTCATGTGAGGTAAGTCACACTAACTGTGAGCAAAAGTCCTGAGAACAGACTAAACATGGTGGTACATCAGTACTTTCATGACTCATCAAAAAAAAGCTAAGGACATATTCAAATGTTTGTTTTATCATTACTTCCTCTGGTCTCATCAAAGTAAAACATGAGAGGGACCCTGTTGTTTTAGGCACATGTTGTCTATTTTCTCTGAGAGAAAAAGTTCAGCCTTTGTTTTCATGCAAAATTTCATGCTCTCTTTATTACCTATTGAATGTATCTTTTCATCAAAAAAAATGCTTAAGATCCTTATTCTTCACATGTTCCAAGCTGAGAAACGTTTAGGAAACATTTTAAACCACATCCTTGGTTTGGTAAACAGCTAAGCCTATTATTAAATTGATTTGTTGACAAAATTAGAAAAGGATAATTAGTCAGGAGAAGAAAAATAGGCTTCAAATTTCACCAAGAGCAAAAGGTGCTTTTTATTTTCAAAGATATAAATCCAAGTTCCACTGCTTATCAACTGTACCGTAACAGACCCTGAACTGTCTCTAGTGGTTCTTAGAGTTTGCCTGTTTAAATGCACAATAAATCATACATTAATGAAAAGCAGGCATGTAGTTCTGAGAAAGAAAGTAAACAAATTAAATGAGGGTTTCTCTTTTTTATGAAGAAGGGAAATCACCTGGGCAGCATTTTGATGTTATTAATTTTATCTTCACGATTACTTATTTCATCTTTCTAGCATATATTTTACCACTTAAATTTGGGTTTACACAATAGAAACTGTCTTCAACCTCTATTAAAGCAGCACATACGGCTTTCAGACAGAGATCAGTGCCCCATTACACTAAGTATTGTCCACGAAAAAGGACCATAATAATCTCCAAGATTAAAAGCTGGAAATTTTTCTTTCTGATATCCATAATGATTTTCTGAGTGGATGTTTTTGCATGACAAAAGACTACATGACTATTGCAGACAAAGTAGCTACAGTCTTGTGAGTTTTATAACCTATGTGTTTATCAAATAAACCTCACATCTGTGGCTGTTGATTACTACTTTCATTATTATGCAGAAAAGTAAGCCTGTCTTTTGGCTAAGCACTTATGCTTATTTTATTTTTCAAGATGTGTGTAAGCTAATGGTATGTTAATCAGGGCAATGATTTCAAAAAGACACTTTAGTAATCCTTTTAATTAAAAAAAAGCTCATATTAATTAAGAGGAAGCACATTATTATTTATCATTACAGTTAGAAGGCATATTTACTGCAGTCCCTCTTCTAATTCAAATTATTAGGAAATCTGTGATATAATAAGCCCAACATCAAAGTTGTGATGATGAATGCTAGTATTCTTTTAAAGTAAACCAGACCTTTTTTCTTTCCAGCTGAACGGAATATATCAGTCATAAGGAAATGTACACATGTCTTGAAGTCTAAGTCAAATCAATGATAATATCCAAAACATAATACAGTTCCAAAAATGTTTATCTTGTAGTTCATGGGGGCTTTTGGTTTTTTCTTGAGAAAAAATGATTGTTATTAGGAATCTTTTGAAGTCACTCTTTGGAATGTATCAGAGACAGAACTGCTCGAAGGACCTTGAATTCACAAGTGAATTGATAAACCAAAAAGAGTCTTCCCATTACACTGGATAGCAATGATCTACATTTCAAGGTGAACAGCTGTTTACTTGTACCCACAGAGGACAAAGCCAAAATTTTGGTCTTCTCCCACGCTCTAAAACTGGAAGCAGGTAGCGTCTCCAGGGAAATATATATTTACCAGTCTGTCTCCTTGGCTATTCAAAAGTCTGTTTTGGGCATGCCCTGTCTAATGTCTAATGTTCACAACAGAGGTATTTGGTTTGTGTTCTCTGGGCATCCACACAGCAGCTGTTTATTCAGCTTTTGTACTCAGAGGCTGCAAAGCACCTGGCATCACGTTGCAACTTCCAGACTGAGCCCTGGTAAACCACAAGCAGAGGCTTTCTCATGCCCACCGCCCAGTGGCCTACAGACTGGTAATTCACCTGGCACACTGTAGAAGCAGCTCTCAGTTCCATCTGAGATGTTTATGTTTGTATCTGCTATCAGCCAGGTAAATGCTTTAATCAATATGCTGATATTTGAATTGCTCATTCCTCTCAAATTAAAAAAATTACCTGAGACTAACAATAAATATTTACAGCCATAAAGAGAGAAAATGTGCTAGTGTACCTAATTCTATATTCTTTTAATTAGAGTATATAGGAAAGGAGAGCTAGAGGTCAGTTTGGGTTCAGTAAAAATTTAATATAACACTTAAAATATCCATTTATTTCCTGGATTGCTCTGTTTTTTCAGTCTTTCATGGGATATTTGCTTCTTCTAAAACAAAACAAAAGAATATTTAGAAGGTGGTTAAGCCAGGCAGTATTTTAAAATAATCCAGCTAATAGGCATGCATTAGACATGCAGCCTAGGTGACCTGGTGACTACCAGTTTAGCAGAAATGTCTTCCTTCCTATTTTCCAGATATGATCCATAAGGAAGGACTGGTTTATGTTCCTATCTTCAAGGGAAACCTGATTCTTGTGAATCCAGAGATGACAGAAAACATAGGAGACAATGACATCCCCCATTTTGAATTGATTTTCAATTGCTGATCCTCATTCAAATTGATTGATACTTACTCATCTTGCCAGTGGCCTCCATAAGGCAGAAGATATTAATATCTGGGAGCTTGGCACTGGCTTAGCTCTTTGCTGAGTTTGGACATTCATTACAGCAAATGAAGGTGCTCCTGTGTTCTGCCTTGGAGACCCTGGTTCAATATGTAATCATGATAAAGGTGCTCTGTGCAAAACCAAATATAATGAAATCTTTCTGTAGTTTTGGGAATGAGAACTACAAGAGGACATGCCAATACTTTGAGTGTAACACAAATTAGTAATTCTTTCTCTATCCTAAAAAATTGGCATAAACAGATATTTTATTTTTTGGACCATACCATGGTCAAAAATCATTCTAAGAATAATTACTGGAGATAGGATGAAATGACAGAGAAATGTCTGTTATGTTCAGATCTTTTTGTGCATGAAGGGAAATCTACATGCTATCTCAACATAATTGATGAGACATGAAAAACTTCTGTATGTTCTGGCTTCTGAAAAGTCTTTTCCTGTTTCCTTCCCATAAAAATCAAATAAATACTGTCTAGTCCTTAGGGTTCATATGATTATTGGGTCCCTTATAATGCCTTTCTCCAAAATTCATTGCACAGAATTTTTATGATGCTGTACAGCTGGCTGTTAAGCAACATGGCAGCAAAATTTCATGGCTACAGAAAATGCAATCCTGTCATCCCAGACTGGTCAATAGACTTCTCTGCCAAGACTGTGATTAGCTCTTTTGATATACTTATGCACTGGGTTTTCTTATTGCAGCCAGACCCCTTAAATTTAGAGGTCACAAAAAGAGTGGCAAAATAAAATAAAATAAAATATAAAATAAAATATAAATTGAATTTAAAAAAACCCACCAAAATCAAACCAAGGCAACAACAAAAAAAGCAGTAGGGAAAACACAAAAGGAGCACAGAGGAGAAAGACTTGCAATGAGACGTACATTTACATTTTTGGCCATGAATAACCACCATTAAATCTACACATGGAGGGGACCTGCTGATACTGAGTATTTAGAATAATTTAGTTTCAATAGTAAAACAGGACAGTTCTCAAACCACTACAAAAAATGTTGATGTACATGGCATATTGTGAGACCCTTTAAAAGCATCCTCAATAAAAGGATGAAGGATGAAATGAAGGTTCAGCCTTCAGTGCTGTGAGTGTTTTGCTGTTTAAGTGAAATCCTATGGATAGAACTATTTATGTGATCATAAGGAAAAAAAAATAAAAGAGGAGTGGTTGGTAGCCTCAGAGCTTATCTATGGAAGTGGAAAGAGCAGCGTGAGCCACTCGTGGGGCTTGGAAGGGCTGACTGCAGCACAGCTCTTCCCTGCTGAGTTCCTCTCAGGTTTTTACATTGATTCCCTTCACTAGAAGAAATGACCAGCACCTATAGAGATAAACTGGCAAATTCCTAAATGATCTTCTCTCTGTTTGAATTAAGAATCTTGATCTATATTATTTATATTTATATATATATTTATATATATATTCATATTCATATTATTTTCTAATCTAGATTTTTATTTTTACATTTATTCTTATTTTTTTTCAGATTTTGTTAATTAATTCTTCAATCAAAATCCATACTTTGTTTTGCCTTTGAAGAAGAGTAATTTGTTT
>VZSR01003803.1:1536225-1733617 GCA_013398615.1 Brachypodius melanocephalos | reverse complement strand
GCATAAGATATTTTTTCTATCACACTTCTCAAATGTAAGCATTTTTTTTACCATAAACGGTCTTTTCTTGTTTTGAATTAGGCTTTTGTTCTGGTAGGCACTTGTCTCCCTGCCTAAATTCTCTTTGTTGCTAATGAAGGAAATGAGGTCCCTAAGGACAGGATCCATGGAAGCCAGCTTGCCATTTTAGGGATGTCTATTTTTTGCCTTGTAACAAAATGCATAATACAGATACGGCATCTTGGACTCCCTCCCTTCTTTGGCATTATTCTTTCAACTAAGTGTGCCTCCCCTCAACATCTGGATGCTTAATTCCTTCCTTCCAAAATCAAGAATAGTGAGCTCTGCTAATAACTGCTTCTTGTCCATTTACTCTTATATGATGTACACCAATGACGCAAGATGTTGCCCAAATATTGTGTTTATTGATCACTCATTTTTAAAAATAATTTATAATACCATATGCTATGCATAAATCTGTAATTTCATATTTTATTTCAAATTGGACTTCTGTTGGTGCAAAATTTTATGCAGCTTTAGAGGAAACTCTCCTCTGAAGCTTGATCCTTTTATTATGGGAGGCAGAATTACTGTAGGGTTGAATGGGGTTGGAATGTCCATTCCTAACACCATTGCAAACCTGAAGGATTATCATCAATGAAGAGTTTGCTTTGATTTTCTCTCTTTTCCGGTATGAGAATGCATCTGAATTTCAGTGGTAAGATGTGCCTAAATCTGATACATCAATACCAAAATATTGGTTTATTTAATCCTTTCTCTTAGAAAAAAGTATGGGTAAGATATAAATTATTTACTGTGAGGTGATGGATTTTATGCAGAATCCATAGTCCTATTTGTAATTCTGTGGCCTAACCGCCGGACAGAAAGACACATGTGCTGATGTGTGTCCTTGTGAGAGACAGAAGAAGAGCACCAAGTGATGACTCAAACCTTGAACCTGTACTCATTAAATAAAGCTTAGGATATTCACTTTATTTTGTCTTCCTCGAGGTTTTCTCTTGGGCAAACAATTAAATCATATGCCTTTACATTTAGATTGGTTTTCTCACAAGATAAATCTTGCCCTGAGTGAAAATTTATTGAACACCAATATCATTGTCTGCCCAGTTACTCATAAATTCAAAGGTCCATGTCTGTCAAGGTCTTCCTGTGCTGCTTTTCACACTGGATAAATGCACACTTTTGCTGAGGAATGCCTCCAGCCAGTCTCTCTCCATGGTGTATTTTGTTGTCAGTGCAGGGTTAAATGTTTGGCTTGATAAATATAGAGGTCTTTCACAACCTTAACGATTCTGTGTTTTCCCTCCACTCCTCCCTTCTTCCCAGGTGCAACTTCGCTCTTGTTTTTTTCTACCTCCTCCTCTCAAGTGGGTCTGGGAAATGGGGGCTGTGATCATTTTATCACATGTTGTCCCTGATGGTGCTTCTTCCTCAGGTGGAGGACTCTTCACAAACTTTCCCTACAGCATGGGGTCTGTCCCAGGGCAGACAGTCCTCAATGAACCTCTCCAATTTTATAAGTTTGTATAAATATCATCTCATCTGTTTCATCTGCCAAACCTCCCAGCTAATGCTTTCCATAAAGCTAGGTAACTTCTTTTAGAGATAACTGCTCTTATTAAGAAACTCATTATCAGGTTATATCAAGGTAGGCATGCACGCTTTTAAACATTGTCCTTGACTGAAAACTACATGGATTACATTCACAAGAGAAAATGGGTGCTTATGTGGTTCTTCTGACCTTTCGGGGAAAGTTAATGTGAGATCTTTTAAGCTTAAATTGTTAAACTTATTTTCAGTGACTGACACCTCTATGCACTCCTGTGCATATTCAGAGTCATCCTGATAGACAGGTGTTTCCCTAGCAATCCAAACAGACAACTATGCACTCTAGCTGTGGCACAGAGGTTAATTTGCTGGTGCTTATATGACACATTCATTTTTAATGCATCATCATCATCTAGAAATATTATCTATCTTGTGCTAGTATTTCTACCATTTCATCAAGTTTTTATTCAAAAACTGGAAATACTCAGGTGTACAGTATGTGTAAGCATACAAAATATAGATTAGTTTCTGTCTCATATATTTCATTCTTTGTGGACATCTAGTGTACATTGTATATATATCTTATCAAGAACTTTGAAGGAATCATTTGAAATTTTTAGCAAATAAAAATGAAAGGACAAGATTTTAAGCTGACCAACAAATTACATCCTTGGCCAGCTTTATTTCTGTGAATATCACATCCTGTTCTGTAAATCTCAGCTACAGGGCTGGATGCCCCAGGAGCAGTCCTAGTCATGAAAGGCCTTGACAATCAAATATTCGTGGTGTTTGAAGTGAAGGCACTCAATGGATGAGTATAAATCTCCAGCTGATCCCAGAGGGGATCTCTTCTCATACAGAAGAGACAAAGATGGTTATCGTGACAATTCTTATTGTTCCATTACAAGAGAAAATGTGAGTAGGGAAAACAGTGCCCTTAAATTTGCCTAGAAAGTAGAAAAGCTAACAAAATCTCTTCCCCTCCTTTCCATAAGATATCTTGTTTTTTTTCCTGATTTGCTGATTGGCTGGGCTGTGGGCCAAAGTATTTCTTGTCTGTAAAATACTGTTATTTTCCATGTTTTAAACATTGTCATGGCTCACTGAATGAAGAATCTAGTACTTTCAACATTTTGTCCTTAAACTCCTTTTGTTTTTTGGGTTTTTTTGGAGTGCATTGAGCTGGAATTTGGAAAAGGGAAAAAGAGCTGAATAATTTATTAAGGCAATCATGCTTCATTAGATTTTAATCATTATTATTGAAGAAGAGATCAATAAATCTTTGCTTTTACCAAGAAGTTTGTTCTTTCCCTTAGGGTATATGCCCTTCATTCAAAAACTGTTGTGTCATGTGCTTTAGGAGTTAAAATAGAGACGTAATAAGAAATCACTTTATTGCAATCTATCTATGAAATAATGCTGAAAGGGATCAATAGAACAATGAATAAAAAGTAAAGATCCATAAGGATGATTGATGTCAGCTCACTCCTCTATTTTCATCTGCTATATAACTTGGGTGAGGAGAAGTGGTTAAGTGTGAAGGTGAATATTATACCCAGCCTTTCTACATCTTTTTTCATTCTCCTGTCCCCACTAATTTTTTATAGATCTAAAATTAAAGTCAAACTGCAATCCATTTTCAGTGTTTACTGATTGTAGAAAGGAGATTTTAGGGTGAAAAGCCTGACTAATCAGATCTAGGGATTCTTTTTCCAGTATCCTGTTTCATCCATCTTGCAAGACTAATGCAAAAAGAACCCTACTTAGTTGTTACATATAAATAAAAAATTGAGTGCTGATGACAGGATATGTTTATTCCTGTAACAATTAATACAAAGATCAATGAGCATTTCGCCTCCTGTACCCGAGTTTTTCTTTTTGAAATAGGTAATGATAGTGGCTGTGCTTTTTTACTAGCTACTGTGTGTTTGGAACATCCAGTGACTCCAAACTTTCTCTATTATCTATTTTTCTGGGCAACGCTCATCAGTGAGGTTTTTGTTTTGTTTTGTTTTGTTTTGTTTTTTTCCCTGTGGGAAAGCTTTAAGTTACTATCATAATGCAAGATGCTACTAATAATTTTTGTGTTTTGGGAATTTGAATGCTTCTGGGGCAATAAGTTTACAATAGTATGGAACTTGTTGAAGACCACAGTCATCTTTCTTTCACCTATTTTGTACAAGCCCTCATTCATTCTTTTCCTCCACTTTTTTATTATAGAATTATAGGCCATGTTTTTACCCACTATTGCAGAAATTAGAAAATTCCCACCAGTCAGTTATTAGGTTCAAATGTTGCAGATGTAAATATAAAATATTTTAGGAGGCTTATGTGGAGTCTCAACACTCCTTCTAAGTGATGATTCTTTTGAAGTTTTCTTCTCATTGAGGGTGGAACCTTATCACTGCTCTTGTGTGCTGAGGTTTCAACCAAGTGACTGAATGTCCTGTTAAGAGCCACAGAGAGGCAGCCAGGATGCAGAACAGCAGTAAGATGGATAGGCTTGTTGATGCATTGCTGTCATAGCTCTTCAATAATTACCTATATGTTGAGAAAGGTTTAGAATGTGCCTGTCATTCCCTTGCTAATTACAGGCTGTTGCAAAGCTCATTTTTCATTACTGGGATCATGCCATATTTATGGGGTTTGATGAGTTGTTTGTTCTGGATTGATGCACTGCAGTGTTGTTGGAAGTCTCACATTTGAATTGCAAATAGATTAGTGGGTTATATTCTTTTAAACCTAGAATTCATTTTAGGTAACTCAAGAGACAAAATCTTGACTCAAATAAAATGAACTCAATAGGCAGAAGTAGAACACTTTCTTTGAAAATATTTGTCTGTGATTGGAAGAAACATTTTTTTTTCAGACTTTTACTGCATTACAACTGTAGTTAAATTAAATAAAAATTTCTTTCTTTTCCCATCCTCACCCCTCCTCTTTCCCAAAGCTGTGAGATCCTCATAGACACCAGAATCAGACTTCAGATTTTACACTGGCAGTTAATTTCCTAATTTTCATACTTTGAATGCAAAAATGGGTGTGAAGTGATGTCATCTGCAGTTTTTTTTGTGGGGGTATTGCAAGCCCTAAAGATCCAAATATACAATATTTTGTTTGTTCCATGCATGCCAGTGTCTGTGCTGCTGCATGCTGCAGTGGGCATTGCTTGGGGAGTCCATTGGTGATACCAACAGAGCTCTAGGCTGAAGCTGCTGTCCTGCACTGACACCCACACACAAAAGAGGAAAGTGCTTTCTCCTGAGTGCCTAATCCAGGCACCCTCCTATGAGGAGAGAGCTGAATGCCCCAGGGCCTCCTCACCTGAGTTTACTTGTGCCATCTCCTGCCCTGGATTGGAGAAATATGACTCTTGTGTAAGAATTTCCCTGGATTTTCTGTCCCTGGAATGTCTCTACCTTTATGTTGTTAAGAGTTTGTTTCCCTTGACTTGTTTAAGTAAATAAAACTTAAATGCAAGGGAACTAAACTAAACTAAACTAAACTAAAATAAAATAAAAAAAAAATAAAATAAAATAATTTCTCCAGGTTTAGTATTGTCTTTAAAATAGAGGTTTCAAGATCATGTTGAAACTTAGGATCTTTTTTTCAGTGTCTGGACAGAACAATACCTGAAAACAACTTGGTGGAAGATGCTGTTCTTGTGAAGCTTCCAGCAGTGACTAAAGAAAAATACAAGAAGTTTTATCAGTGATTAAGTTCTAACAATATTGCCGGCCTGAGGATGGCAGATTTCAAAGATGAGAATTGTATAATCATCTCTTAACTGTAAATTCAAAATCTGAACCTGACATGTAAGCCTTGCTGTTACCTGCAGTGGTGTGGAATCACCTGCTGCAGGAATGTGAGGAGATGTGTTTGTCTATTCCTTCATCTGGCAGAGGTTATTTTCGAGTGTTTGGTATTTTTATGTATCCTTTGCACAACTAAGCAACAGAAGGGGTATAAGAATCATGAGAAACCAGATATTCTAAGATAAAAAAAAGAGAGGAAATGGCTGTGAAGGGCCATTATCCTTTTACTTTTCATGTTATTTCATAGAGACTGATAAAACAGGACAAGAAATACGAAGTCAGAGCATAGTACAATACAGTATCAGAAGAGCTGATAAATATTAACTCCCTTCCAAGGATCAGAAATTGCTAGAACAATCCATAGAGTGCTAAATATATGGATTTTAATTCTCTCTCCCCTCCACCCTGTAAATTACCTACAACTGGAAATAAACTAGGGGGGTTGGGTTTGGTTGGGTTTGGTTTGTTTGTTTGTTTGTTTGTTTAATCTCACCAAGACACATTTCCTACCTCATTGTTTCAACACTGGTTAGTAAATGTGTTTGGTAGCATGACAGATCTTTAGGTTGCCTGACATGATTCTCTTCAATATTAATGATCATTAGTGATTTAATAGTATTAGAAAAAAAAATCTGACTGTTTACAGGAACATAAGCAGAGAAGAATGCATCACAAATTTCCTCTTGTTCCATTTCTCCCTGCTTCTTCTCTTAAGTTCTTTTATTGTATTTTAATCATGGCAGGATAAAGGAAACTGGTTGCAACCAAGAAATATTTTTTTAAAATCTCTAAATGGAAAACCAAATTAAAGCCATTTTCAGACATATCTTGTAAATTGTTACAGCTGATTCCCTAGAAATTCATCCAAATGCTGTGTCTAAGCACTTGGGCCACTGACTAATCTGGACTAAAATCACACTAGATGGAACAAGGAGAGTGTAGGATGTAATATATCATGAACTGTCTGGAGGTCTCACTGGAATGAAGAAGGGATAAGACCTGAGTGGAGATGTTGTCCCATCTGACTGTGTTGAGCCAGACAACGAGCCCCAGAAAATCTCAGAGTTAGGAATATATTGTTAGATATTTGAAGAAAAAAAAAAATTAAATAGAAGAGGATAATAAAGGTTGTGAACTGAAATGAGAACTAGTTCCCTGATTTTGGCCAGGACAGGGTTAATTTTTGCAGTAGCCAGGAGGGCTCATGGCTAGGACATGGTGGTTGTTCTACACCACCCCTCGTGGGGTAGGGAGTCATTTCCAAGGAGAAGGGGTTCCTTCTGCTCGAGTAAGCATGACATTGATCTGTGCATTTGGAGCACATAGGGACAAAACAGGAGAGGGGTCTGTCCAGAATTACCAGTTCCCAGGTTTGTCATTCAAAGAGTATTCACTATGCACTAGATTTCACCCCTTTTGCCTCTACTCCCCCATCAGTTGCTAAATTCAAAAATTTTATTGTGGTGAAATGAAATGCACCATACCCTGCACTGCAAGGTCAAGACAAATTGCATGGCCTTTTGCTGGTAAATAAAAACCTCAGGCTACTTACTAGGCTACACAGCGTATCACTCCATCAGCCTAAAATTGCAAAATAATCTGGTGGGAGTGTAAACCAGACACCCATAGCTCTTTCCTTCACAGACATGGCTGTGACAACCAATTCAGTCTTTTATCAAACATCCTGTTGGAAAAAATATTGGGTGCAGCAGGTTGTGCAACTATAGGAGAACCTCAACCAAGTCCAGCTGTGCCTCACTACAGAGCAACTCCAGATCTGGAATAACAAAAACCTAGCAGCCATTGGAGGAGAGAATGGATGCTTCTTCTTCTGGGAATATGACTCCACAGTGGCATCAGCTTCATGACCTGTGATGCGTAATGTATTAATTTTTAATTAATTTTAGCTGAAACTGCTCCAAAGACTATGGTACGAGATTAACACAGAAACTCTCGTTTTTCAAAATAGCTTGTGTACCATATCAAGACCATCATGACAGTCTCATCTCTATACTGTGTCAAGAATTAATGTTAAATACAAAAACAGCTCATGAGTCTAGAGTATGAATTAATCTTTTTTCCTGAAGTTAATATTTTCCTTAGGCAGCTCACAGATAAATTTGAACATGCATAAAATTACCTTTTTTTAAAAATAAAGTTTCTTGGCTAATTATAGTAATGAGGCAATAATAAAAACAATGAAAAAAGAAATGTGAACGTGTACAGTATTAATATTATATATATAAAATATTTTTAAATTTTGGACAACAAAAACCTTTCAGCCTTCTTCCTGTAGTGCCATATGTTTCAGTTTTACAAAGTAGAGTGGAAGGTACTTAAGTGTACTTTAGTGTATCCTGGCTGGATATATGATAGGCTAACTGCTATCAGATCAGGTATAAAGCTAACAAAGCGATTGTGAGACTGACATACAACTGCTGTCTTCACATTTCCTAACACAAGACTACTTCACAGGTAGTTCAGTTGAGGTCATAGAGTTTTTGCTGCTTTTGTGGTCCAAGTTATTAAGTCAGGGAGGAAAACAGGGAACAGCAAGGGCAAGCTCCAATCTCAGAGATTCATAAATGCAAGAGGTTCACTTCATATTTTTAGTTCAGCCAGGCAGCTGAGCTAAATTATTATTAACTCAGATATTTGATATTAAGCAATGAGTATGCAACTGAACAAAAAAAAGAGCACTAGAAGCAATATTGCAATCAGAGCATTAGATTAATTGAAGAATATTACAGTTTTATAAATTCAGAGGCTTTACCAATTAATGTCAGTTCTCTAAGCATCAATCCTTTGACCATCTGCTCTTTTCCATGAGAAGTACTGAGTGCAGTAGGTCTGGTACAGAGAATGAAAACTGTTGTCAGAAAGCTGCCATCTCTTTGTGTACATATTTACATCTTCTTTCTATTTTGCTTACAGAAAAATGCTGTGATGTCAGAGTAACAGACTAACAGTTGGGCCCAAGCCAACGGAATTAAACAAACACATGGATAATGGTAGCAATATTTTTTTAAAATGCTGTTCCTTTGATCTGTAGCAGATAGGAAATTATAGCCAATACTTTTAATGGATTTGATTAGCTTAAATAAATATCCTAAAACAGAGTTCTCCTGTAACACTGAGTTCCCGCAGACCTTTTGAAAGAAATGCAAGTGCTCAGCAGGTGTCCAGTTAAGTGTGTTTATTCTTGACTTGTTCTAGAACCCCCTTCACTCTGAAAGAGAAGATGGTGGTAGCTCTGTGATGAGTAATTTCCAGAAGAGAAACATATTACATTGCCTGCTGAAGTGGCTTAACTCTTCCTCTAAAGTTAGTGTAAACTGCTTGTTTGGGAGTCAGAATTTCCCAACATGACTTATTCAGGGCTGTGTCACTGGAAGGCAACAAAAAGCCAACCAAAATCTGGCTTAGCATGTTATGACTTTCAAAAAGGGAAATTTCTGAAATTTCTGTGTCTGAAGATGTTTGCCAAAGGGCTTAAGACAGGCAAGTAAACCAACAGCCTTTTTTTTTTTATATTTTTTTTTTTATATGACAAAGATACATATATTTAAGCATCCTGGAAGATATCAAAATTGCAGCTGTGGTAAACCCAGATTTTTAAGACTGTCACAGCACTGGCTGCTCTGTGTACACCAAGTATTGGTGATAAAGTCAAAAGTGCTCAAGCTCTGTGGTTTTATTAAATCAAGATCAAAGTATTGTATTGATATATTAGCAACACGTACTTAACTAACAATCAGTGGACTATACATCCAGGAACAATATCAGCGATACAACAGATGAATCATTTTACAAGACATTTAAAGACTGTTAATAGGTGTGTATGAATTCCAAAACATCATTCTGTAACTAATCCCCATGATCTTAATCACACAATCACAGTTATTTGCAAGCTACCCCAACAAATGCTCAGGTTGCAAGCGCATGTTGAGACTGCAGCTCCTACTTTCTCACCCCTCTATACATTCCATGGGTCTCCATCTTCACATGCATCTGTGCTGCTCCAGCAATCTGCTGAGATATCTTCTAATAAGTCCCCTCAGGTCCCACATATATTTTGCCAACCCATTAGCAAGGATATACGTTCTTCATGGTATCTGGCAGGGAGATACTCCAACAGTCCTTGTGTGGAGATTAAAATACCAATTAAACTTCTGGAAGTGTCAGCCTTGACTGCCACTCTGTTCATTCTCCAGTCTATCTATCCATAGTCACTCATTTTCAGACTCCTTTTAGGTGTCAAGCAGACTCATTTCTTGTTTGGAAAGACTTTTGGTAATCTGGTTTAATATGATTAGTGGTTGATTTATGAAACCCTTTTACATTTTAATTTCCTCTCGGTGTTATCAGTTTTGGAGAAAAGACCTTGTCTGGCACTTTCAGATATTACATTCATGTATGCTCGGTACACTCACAATGTTAGCCTATCATCTATTGTTTTCCAAGCATTTTGTCAAGAGAAAACTTTTCACACTACTCTACACACAGGGAAAATAAGAGATATTTTTGGACTGGACAGTTTTCGCGTGTGTTTGGATAACTTTTCTCGCCCTGTAATCAAAGGCAAATTATCTGTTGTGTGGAAAAAGAGATCCTCCACCAAAATGTATCCCAGACTATAGGGTTTAAATGAGATTTTGCATGATTCCAAGGTCAAGTCCTGCTTTTGATCAGACAGTGTAGAAGCTGTATATTGGGACTCACATTCTCAGTATCATCCATTCTGGGTCTTCCCTGTATTCTACTTTCTTGAATAAAAGATTTTTTTCCTTGCAAATCCAAATAAAGCCTTCTTGAATTTCAAACGTGAACATGTTTAGAGAATCAGAGGTCTTCGTTTTGGGTGGGTCCAACAAAGTGGTCACCATTGCTCTGAGTGACCTGCTCTCAGTGAATCAGCATTTCTGATATTTATGTTTACCTGTGATAGTACAGCGTGGAACAACTTTTGATTTTGCAGCCCCATTTGACAATCATGAAGCAACATCCTCTTCACAGACATATTATTTCTTAGACTAAAGCTTTTCAGACTAATTATTGCAAAAATTTTACAGTTCTTCAGTAACAAATGTCTTCAATTTCTTTCTTAATGTTTCACGTCTTCATATCAGTTTCTTTTAAAATAATTTATAAATTATTAAATGCTGTCTTTTTCTCCCATCTTTTTTATTTCCCAGCATGCCATAACTTCAAAGTGAAAGTACATCTGTCTTCTATTCCTGATACTCAGAAAGTTGAGCTCTACACTTTAAAGGCTAAACCCCGTTTCATATTACCTGTCTCAAACATAAACATTTTCTTTTAGTTTTCTACTCGGTCATCACCTTAGTAAAAATCCATTCATATTTCATTTCTCTTGCAAAAGATCCTGTTCCAGTCTCCGAGTGTCTAGAAAAGACTTCAGTATTTTATCCGATGATGTGAGCTAAAACATTTTTTCCTCATATAACAGATTTATGGACTATAAAAGCCAGAAGTACCCATTAAGGTGATCTAGTTTTGAATTCCTCAGTGAAAGAGAGTGTAGTACTTCATCCAGTACTCCTTCCATGAAGTTTAACAACTTGATCAGATTATAGCTCCAAAAAATGATATTTAGGACCTGTTCTTTTCAGTTCTCCTAGTTTTATTTTTTTTCTTTTTTTTTTAACTTTTCCCTATTGAACAGGTGTAGATTTTAGCTGTCCCATGAGTCAGGTGGTTTTAGGATATTATTTAGAATACTTTGAATATTCTGGAGACTTTCAGCTCTGTTATGGGGAATTTCACATCCCTAGTTTAGGGAGTTTGGATGACTCCAGAACAGAGAGTATCTGTTCCAGGAACAGGGCACTTGAATAAAAAAATTTGCATTTACTGACTGTTTGTCTGGATTCAGCATTTTGCCTTCTGAATCTTCAAACTGACATCTGAAAACCAGCAGTAACAGGGTTTTTTTCCTCTTATTAGAGGAATTTGATGTAGCCCCGTTAGAAATTATGCAGCAGGGAAAGAGATGCCCTAAAACTATCCACCCTTGCAACCAGGTACTGTGTGCAGAAAATTGGTATTCTGTTCAAAGATATGTTGACAACATAGCCAGATATGCTTCCCTTAGGAGATAAGTCTGGTAATGTGATTGAAACTTGTTAATGACTTTTCACAGCTGGGCTCTCTGATTATTTATTAATTATTAAGTCATTAATGGATCTAATCCTTTCCAACAACATGGAAAATCTCTTTATGTAAATATTTCATGTGATTTGAAAATTATCTAAGAGTTTCACATTCTGCTTTTTCTGCTTTCTTCTCTTTTTAAAGCTAGAGATCATACTCACCCTTTTCCAGTTCTCCAGTAGTTATGCCATATTTTCTAAATTCTCAGAAGTGCTCAGATATTATCAGCTAAGATTGTTAAATATAGCGGGATGAATTGTCCTGAAATCATCCAACATATTTAAGCATACCAAAACTTGACTCTTTCATATTCTCCTTCTTTTCCAAATGTCCACCCATTGTACACACCTGAAAGGTGGGATAAACTGTTCTGCATCAAGCCACAAGCTGTGTTCCTTTTCTTCTTTCATATACTGGATGTGCAGCCTTTATTTAAGCCCAGATGTTCTGACTAAAATTGGTTACAACTACACGTACATTTCTGTCACTGTTTAAAGAAGTTGCACCCCAAGGTGTGTCGCCAAAAACAGAGTGAAATTCTGTTTGGATGCGTAAATCAGGAAATCATATAGCAGATGGCCAAAAAAAGGTAGTGAACAACAGGTAGTGGCTGAAAAATGACAATCATTTCCTTGCACTTTCTTTGTGATTATAGCTCTGCTTTGGGCTCAAATTTTCTTTTATCACACCTCAGAAGTAACATAAAATTGATTGAAAAGTAAATAAAAATTTTTAGTAACACAAAGGGAGATGAATTATCTTAATTCCTTACATATTTTCCTTTTGGAAATTAGTGTGATTTGGCAGGTGTAACTTCTCTTGGCTCAAAGCTCATCATGTTAAAGAAGCTGAGGCTTGGATAAGCTGTTCTAATACTGCCTCTTTTTGTCCTGCTGGTAGGTTTCAAATGCTGTTGCTTCAGCTAATCTCTGTGTATGGTATTGCCATCAATATGGGGCAATTGGAAAGCATCTGGCTGCAGAAATTCCCAGGAAGATAAGATGATGAACACTGTAGTAAGGAAGTGCATAACTGGATTAAAAGAAATCTCTAATAATAGCTGTATATTTGTAATATATCAGTAACAAGAACTTCCTTTTCCTGCCTTCCATTATAGATGTGATTTTGCAAAACAAGTAATGGAAGGAGATAGTGACTGGTGTAAAAACAGATGAGACAAAACCCCAGGAGATGGCTTTAAATTGAAAGAGAATAGGATTAGATAAAATATCAGGGAGAAATTCTCTACTGTGAGGGAGGTGAGGCTCTAAAACTTGCCCAGAGAAATCATGGTTGCTCCATCCCTGGACTTGCTCAAGGCTGGTCTGGATGGGGCTATGAACAACCTGTCTAGTGGAAGATGTCCCCACCCATAGCAGGGGCACTGGAACTAAATAACCTTTTAGGTCCCTTCAAACCCCAAACATTCTTTGGTTATGTGAAGATAGGAGGACAATAATTATAATTATTATAATTACTTATAATTCCACAAGATGACTTCAGGATCTGTCCCATCTGCTTTTTTTTTCTGGCAATGACAATTTGTCAGAGATGTGGATCACAATGTACAACAGCTGAGAAGGAACATGTACAGCAAACATACAATGAGGCTTCTCAGTGCAGCTACTAACTCCTCATATATTTGCCTATTATTGGCTGGCCAACATTTTTTTGTTCCCTGGAGTCACAGTCTGGAGTTTGGGCTGAATTCTTTCCCCTTGCCTTTCTCAGGAAACCCTAGGTATGATCAAACATTGGAGTGACAGGAGTTTATATGGACTGATGCACATTCCTCTTCCCAGAGAGGCAGCAAGCCCAGACCACCAGCACAAGCCCATGTTGAATACAAGGCATGACTGCTTGGTAATCAGAAACATATGGACCCGTATGTGATCACCCTAAGAGCTGGAGGAGGAAGGAGAGCTCCTGGTTGTATTCCAGGGCTGAAATGGGTGGGCAACAATCAGCCAAGATCATCCCATGTAGTAGAGATCACACAAATTAAAAGAAAGGAAAGCAAAACAGTGGGGTAACTGTGAAAGATGTATGCAGAGATCTTAGTCCACAATGCTGCTTGTTGATAGTGATTAGACCCACGAGTTCAGTAGTAGGTGGACTTTATTCCATGTATTAACACAATAGTGATTGACAGCAGGAAAAATCTGTGGATGTGACCCATTTGAACATGAAAACTTAATACCCCATTATGCGACTCAGTTAGGCAGCTCTGGAACCACCACAAAACCACAGCTGAAATGCAAAAAAGTAACTTTATTTCATTACATTGCTAACCAGAGGATCCCAAACCAACCCTTGGGCAGAGACACAGGAGTGGGAATGCAGGAATTGTCAGGCTCAGCTCATCCTGAGGGGTGGCAGGGCTGTTCTTTGCACCCGTTTGTCAAGGGCTCACACGTGGAGTTAACCACCATGCTGTGATCTCTGTGCTTTTTATGATCTCTGAGCTCTGATCTTCTGTCTCCCAAAACAGGGAGCTCAAGCATATCCCTGAGAGTGGCTCCAAGTCTCTCAAAACACCTTCTGTTAACTCTAAAGAGAAATTCTACTTAAAACAGACAGAGGATAGAGAGCAGTAGACATAATACATGGGATTTTTCCCACAGTTGTTTTCCAGATATCCATCTGTAAGGTCAGTTGAGCAAATCTACCATCCTCATTGCCCTTTTCTGCTTTTAACCCTTTCCTCCCAACACCCACATTGTATTTTAATAAGGTGCTCTGCCGGGGTTATAGTTGTCTAGAAGACCAAAGCTTCTCTCTTGCAGCCACTCAGCTGATGCAAACCTTCCAAATTCCACTAACTTTAAAGAAAATTTTATTTTGCATTAGCTGAATAGTTGTTCCAGATGTTACAAAGCATCTCCTACTGCTTCTTATTTTTCTTCAAAAGAGTATGCTTTAAAGTGTCTCTGTAACCAGTAGGTGACAGCATAGTGTCACCAGAAAAAATGGAAATCATTAAAGCCAACAAGGTGAAAACACAGGAGCTATTTGGATAGCGTTTTGAGATTTTTTTTGTGTCTTTTTTTTGTTATGTTTTGGTTTGGTTTGAAGTTTAATTGTGTAGTCAGACCTCAATACCATTGCTTTGTTACAGTTTTTCTCTTTGTTAAGCAAATTTTTTTTTTTTAATTCTTAAAAATAGATAACCCATGGGCTTTTGTTGGCAAAATGTCTCAGGCAGTATTTTCCTGCCAAGAAAGAAAGAGCTGATGATATTTTTCTATAAAGAGAACCCACATTACGCTAGAATATTTGTCAATAAATCTGTAATATCAATTACAAAGGATTTGGTATTGTACAAAATTCTTGCTTAGTATGTTAGGACATAACCTCAAATATTCTCACTAATGGGAACAAAAAATCAGCTTTTGGAAAGTTTCTTGGCAGCATATTTGTTTATATTGTTTGCCTTTATTTTGTTTGGGGGATTTCTGAGACACAATTAAAGGCTATTTAATAAAGTCCATTAAGATTTACACTACTTAAGATGCAAAAAAATCCAACCCAAAACCAGCAGCTAAAATGATAAACTCTCTGAACAGTAACAGGCATTCTGCAAAAAAACATGAATTTCATTCCCTGGTCCAAATTCCCTCTTTGCCTCATTTTCTGGTATTTTTCTTTTCCTTTATGCTATCTGGTGTAATAATTCCTCTGAATACCTATTTAACATCTGCCATGGTATGTGATTTGCTCTGACAAGTGAATTGTTTCAGTCTTGGTGAATGCAATACCTAGGGACTTGGCAATTCTGAGGCTGCCTGACTATGTTATGAACCAAGAAACCTTAAGCAGTAGCATGGCTAATTAAATTGCATTTAAAGGCATTTCACACTTGAATTATGCATGCAACGGCATAGCAATACACTGCTAGCAGAATTTCTCCATCTAAGGACTAAATTGTATGGCTTTAGGTTTGATTGTTTCTGGTGGGTGTTTTAGGTTGTTTTGTTTTGGCTTTTTTTTAATATATTTTGGTGATTTTGATGGCTTTGCTATAGTGTGTATGAGAAGGGGAGTCATTAGGCACTTTCTGTAGAGATATTTTCACTAACTTTTTGACTGGGGCATCCTCGGTGAGAGTAGCTTTGATGACTGCAATGCAAAATTGTCCAGCCATACAGAGAGCATCACTCTGCTCCTTTGAGTAGCTGAGGAACAAACCTTGATCTCCTCAAAAAATTCTTTTGTGTGTATGTTGCATTACACCACCTCCTAGCTTCGCTGTACATTCAATAACACTAGAGCTCCTCTGTAGATTAAATTGTGATGGAATGGATTCTCTATGAGAAAACAAAAGAAAGAAAACACAGCCCCCCAGCCCTCTCTGCTGCACTGGGTTTATTTTAGAGAAAATGCCTCCATGCAAAAGCAATGTGTGTTTAATGTGTGGGTGAAAACTGGACTGTTCTGTTGTATTGAAGAGTCATCCTACTTACCTCTTGGCAGGTTTCTTTGTATACTGAAAAACTGCAATGTGGAAAATGTAGAATGGATATAATCTTTCTATTGCACCTGTGTGCATCAAAATCTGTTTCAAATTGAAAAGAGTGCTCCAGATCACCAGAGGGATCCTTTTCTGGACTCTCCCCTGTCATACTGGGCTGAGGTTTTTTTGTAGTTCAGAAAGGAATGAGTGAGTGACCTCCATGCAACCAGATCCATGCAAAGGCTCAAACGTAGGAGATGGTGGTATTTGCTTCACTCCAGTCTTCAGGAACCTCCTCTGACCTTTCAGAGGTAGTGAAAAGTAGATTTGCAATGGCACTGGCCAGCTCCATCAGCATTTGTGTATGCAACCTACCAGGTTGCATACAGGCTTATGCAAGTCCTGTTTATCTAAATCTTCCTTAACCTGATCCTTCTCCAAAAAACCTAAGTCTTCCTTATTCCAAATTTCCCCTCCAGAAGACTGGTTTTACCACTACAGACAAGGGCAAAGAAGGCATGGTCTTGTAGAACACCTCATCAACTCCTTGATCATTAGTGTTAGGAACTTTTCATCAAAGTACGCCAGAAACCTTTCAGAGTATTTTTTGTTTTTAATACATACTCAATGTATGTATTTAAAAAGTAAAAGGCACCTCTTTCATATATGAAGAAGGTAAATATTTCCCCATCTAGTGAAAGTACAAATTAAAAAATAAACAGCATAATAGCACCTCTTGTGTCTGCACTGATACATTTCAGTAAGCAGTTTCAAACTCGTTAACTTCTGATAGTAGATGTACTACCAAAAATGGAATATCTGACACATCAGTGATTAAAATTTCCATAATGTCATCCTATAGGTAAGGCAAGTCTAGGTGAATTCACAGCTATGAAAAAACTTGCTTATGAAATTTTACACATGTAAAAATTTTTGCTGAGACATATCTGAATCTAGAGCTCTGTGGAAGGAGAAGCCTGACAACATACTTGAAATTGAAAGAATACCTCATGTCATTGCATGTGAATAATTTATTGGAAATATATTTATATATTTATATATAAAATATATGAAACATATAAAATATATAAAATACATAAAATACAAATATCTAAATATCTAAATAGCTAAATATCTAAATCTAAAAATCTAAAAATCTAAAAGTATAAAAATCAAAAAATCTAAAAATATATAAATATAAAAATATAAAAAATAAAAATATAAAATTACAAAATTACAAAAAATATAAAATATAAAAATATATATAAAATATCTAAAAATATAAAAATATAAAAATATGAGTGGAAAAAAAATCTGTGGAAACCTATAAATAAGGTTGCATTAAAGAATATGGCTGTATTAGCACTATGGATTTCTTTCCCTGTTTTTAAAAAAAAATTACAAAACCCCAAAAATTGACAAACAAAAATCCCATGCAATTTTTAATTCCTGTCTCCCTTTTTATCTCCCTTTCTTTCCTTCCTCAGCAATTTCTGAGCTCTTTGATAATTTTCAAATAAATTTAACAGAAAGATGGTGTTCATTAGGATATATATTATCACCGGTTTCAAAAAGCCATCAAACAAATATGAGGATGTCTCATGGTCCCATTGAGTAAAATGTAGTGTGAAATCATATATATATACATATACATATATTTGGCAATGTCCAGATAACAAATCAACATTAATGCAGTTGTGTATTGGAGTGAGACCTGCATGAGAACAGAAGCCAAAATATGTGCTGGACTCCTGGATAAACTTGGAGATATTGAAGTACATAGGTTCTTGAGAAAATTTTGGAAGTTTGAAATATCTTAGAAGAAATACAGGAATATAGGAGACAAGTCATGAGGAAGACAAGCTTCATTAGTTTTAGCAGCCATTGGAGCATCTCCTTGCTAACAAAAGCAGCTTGAATATTGATTTTGCTTTCAAGTGGTGTCATTTAGGTGTCTTGTTAACAGAAAAAAGGAAAGTTCCTGTTGCCACACTAGACCACAACATAAAGATGTCAGGTCTCATTAGAGATGTAGGCAAGAATACCAAAATATTCACAGCATGTATATTGCTTTTTTTAAAAGGCTGCAAAGCTTTTTCTCAGAAGTCTGTGTTAGTGAAAAAACAAAACAAAACAAAAAGGGCAAAAATCTCCTTACTATTTTACACTGCTGTTGTTAAGGAAATGCAAATTTGAGAGCTCCTGAGACCCAAGGGCTTTCTCCACTTCAGTCTTTGTGCTGCTGTGCTGCTGCATCTGTTTGCAGGTTTGGACACAACAAAGCTGAGGCTATGCCTTAGAGACGCCAAGATATGCCCAGCCTCACAGACTAACACAGACAGGGAGCAGAGCTTTTATTGTCCCCTAAATTGATGTGTATGAACCCTGCACAGACGTGGACAAAACAGACAGCTAGCCCTTTCTCTCCTCTCTGGCTGACCAGGATTTCTGATACGAGCACATTCTCAGTCTCTTGATCCACAGACATGAGTGTCCACAAGTTCCTTGAAAGCAGACCATGGTTCTGCTTCCTGAACTAGAAATAACCTTGGCCAAATCACTTTGCCTTTCTTGTGTAACTTCTCACATCCTTAGCAGTCATAGTTTTACTTTGCTCTTTTGCAAAGAGACTAGAGATTGCCAATTAAAAATTACTATCCAAGATATGCAATCTATTATGACCCATTTCAGGACAGGCTTTACTTAATATTTAAATTTGATTATCTTGCCTCTTGCTATATAGTCACTGGAACTATTCCTCCTTAAGGTTACATTTCAGCTTAAGTACTTTACTAAACTGAGACTTAAATTCTACTTGATGGGAAAAGCTGACATTTAATAACACATAGGGGTGTACTTTCTTATTGATTCTGCAGATATTATTAATAAAGCTGCTGTAATTAGAATGAAGGATGTATACTCTTGTGCATTAGTAAATTATTTCAATTTAATTCTTGCATGCCATCAGATAGTGTCTAAGTATCCATCAAACTGTGCCTTACATAAAGGCCACAGAGAAATTCAGTATTAAATCATTCATTCTTGTCTTTCATTTTCATGTCTAATATTGGATCTTTTTCACTGTATTCAGATTATTTTGCATATTTTCATTGCAAGAACCATGAAAAAATCACTTTTTTTGTAGAACCTTCACCATAATTGGTAGATATTTTTTAGAAAACAGTAATATCATATTTTAATATTTTGGTTTTACACTGATTTATCTTAACTTTTGTTTAAAAGCTCAGATTATTTTTTCATGCTACCCATCATAAAGTGTAACACTCTCAAAATTACAGCCTCTTACAGCAATAATTAGAAGGTATGTGGCTTTCCATGAATTATTTTTGGGCTCTCAGGAGATGGAGGTAATGCCATATCTCATCAGAGAGGCGTTTTACGCCACATTTGTAATAAAGTTCCAGATTAAACATGTGATGATAGCTTGATATCTTGAGCATGAGTTTTACACCTTTGCTTAGCAGAGTGGCTCACTTGCATGCTGAGAGGTACCATGGCTAGGAAATGCCTTCCCCTTATTAAGTTTTATGTTACAACTGTGCTTAGTGGAAAAACTACTTGTTATTCACATTGTGGTCCTCCTAGAATATTCAAATGTATTCTCACATTCCCAAGGCAAATATCAAACAGAGACATGAGCAAAGCTTTTCCATCATCATTATGTTCCTATCCCGAACAGATGTGGATTAGTGACGCCTTATTGCCAAGATCACAATCTGTAGTAGAATGAATTGATGTTGCTCTGAAACTCATCATGTCTTTTAATTTGTTGTTTTCCTCAGTTTTTTCCAGAAACTGAGGAAGAAAAAAGCTCAATACCGAAGTCTGCAGATGACAGTGAATATTTTGGGATGCTGTTCCCAAAGTCTTTGAACTTCCTAACATCCGACAGTTGTGACTTGGGTCAGCAAATTTTTAATATAAAATTATATAATATAAAGTTTATAATGACACCCAAGATTATAGAGTTTTTTTTTTGTTTTGTTTTTTTTTTTTTTTTTTTTTTTTAAATTAACAACTTTTAAAACATTTTACCAGGAGACAATAAGTCACATCATCATGCAATTAGCAAAGTAAATTTTGGAAACTTTTGATCCTGTAGGATTAAAAAAAAACAGTCTAGGTAAACATGTCTTGGAGAATTTCTAAAAATTATTAAAGTTTTCTCAAAATGGAAAGATGAACAAGATGATCTCTTGAGATAATTTTTGTATTTATTTGGCTGTATTCTCATTTTATTGATAACAGTTGTTAGTTTGGAAGCAAAATTTTTGGTTTAAGGTCATCAACAGGCAAAGAGCAGAGCTGGTAACACCACGTAAATCTCCACCTTTTTTTGTGGATGTCTATTTAAACTGTCTAATTCTGAATATAGATTTAAAAACAGCAAAAGAATTAATTCTGGGGAATGTAAATAAATTATATGAAAGGAACTTTAAATCCACCTATCGGTTTCCTTTAGTGTCTCAGTCCTTAGGATACAATGACTGTGAAATATTGCCGAAAAGGACCAATTTGAGAAGAACAAGAGCAATAGCATTAAGTATACCATTAAATTAAGTAATAGGTTGTGTCTGAGATTCACCATGTTCTTTTACTCTGCTTTCATGATTTGTCTGCCCCACAAGTACTCGAATATCAGTAAACTAAATCTTTGCTGTAGATGAGGGAAATTCCCAGAAGGTCTCTGTTAATTGTAGACGGTTTTCTATTGACACATGGGGTGTCTTTCCACCCTCATTAGCCCTCCCAGTCAATTTCCTGTTTGCATAATGAAAGTTTGTGCTAGCTTTAATTCTGACTTTAGTTTTTAATGAGAGGTTCTTACTCCTGTAGTAAATTAAGACGGTCACCAGAGCTTAACAAAGCAGCACTAACGTGCCTCAAGTTCTAGTTCGCTAAGTATTGTGGAGTGCTACAGATAATATAAATAATACAATCTGTAAGCCCCATTGCAACACTCACTGAATATTGAAAATTTATTGAAATATATATATATGAATTGGAATAATCTCAATGCAGATGGTTGAACAGTGAATCTAGAAGCAAAAAGGGGAAATTTTTGCGATATTGCCTTTCAAATAAATAGTTTAAGACAAAATATGTGGACACTGGTTTTATCCTACTCCAGAGATACTAAAATGAGTGTAGCAACACTAACTACTTTAATCCATGTACTGAAGCTAACATTAGGCCTGTTTCCTCCCTTAAGACATGGAAAATGTACTCTTGCAAATTAAAGAAAGACTAGGAAATTTAACCATTAGGATTTGCTATGAAGACAAAAAAAAATTAAGTCTAATAAATCTAGATAGCAATTTGGATACTATAGAGCTGTTGTGTTTGTACTTTTACTAGAATATATGTTGAAATAATTTTTCTAACTTCTCTCCTGCTATTCTTGATCTTCTTTAAAAATGGCAAGTGATATGTTCTACTTGATTTATGGTGTTTTATGGTCTTTCAAGATGTAAAGATCTTCAGTGTTCCTGTAGAATTTGAACGAACTGAAATTAACTTGTAAATGGAAGCAGAATTTCTTGAAATCTAGATAACTAAAATCCTGCAGATGTTTAATTTAAAATTACAGAACGTTCATTTCACAGACTGTGTCATAAAAATGGTCCCAGGATACATGGCTTTTCAGGGACATCTGTGAGTAATGCAAATGAGGGTGCCGACTGACAGCCCTGAAAATTATTCACAGAGCAGCAGGGTGGTAGCAGGAGTTTCTGCAAAGATGCTTGCAGCAATTCTGCTGCACAGATCTGTTGAACATCTACCCCCAGCTTTGGCCAACTCTACATTTTTTTGGTAAATGGGATGAATATCTGGATGGAAATCGTGACTTTGAGCACCTTGCCCAGTCATCAGGAGACTGCAAAGCTTTATACATTCCTGCTTGCATGCAGTTCAAAAGGGGAGACATTTCAGACTTAGAGGCTGCAATTCAGATAATATCTTGTATTTCTGGGTAATAAGACCTGCCTGTAGTTGACACGCTCTAGTAATACAGTCTGAAAACACACCTGCCAAAATGCACTGATTAGAAAATTTAGTTGGAGGATTGCTTCCTTTGTACTCAAAAAGTCAAAACTAAAGGTTTTCTTTTAAATTGCTACAAAACCTCAATTCAGACTTAAAAAAAAAACTGTAGTTATTCTTATCTATTAAAAGAAAAAATAATAAGCATCTTTCAAAATTCTCTTATAATTTATCTTATTGTGCACTCTTATATATCAGAACTTTGTGCTTTTTCCATGTCACCTTTGAAGCAGCAGGCAAAAAATCTTAGAAGTTCAATGACAAGGTCTTTTGGAGTCATGACATATAAACCCACAGGCTGTCATGCTTGTTAAGCATCCTACATGCATGTCTTCATCTGAAGTTTGATATTTGTCAGTGTCACAGGCTTGTTCCCTTTCTAGAAGGAGCTCAGTTTGGGTGAAAACTTTTCTTTTGCATTGACAGGTAATCCTGTTCCATAAATTAATGAAAATCACTATGATTTTTGATAGCCCAAACCCACACCTTTATAGTTTTTGTGTCCAAAAAGCCTTCAACCATTTACGTGACAGAGCACAAGGTCGTGACCTACAACGGAGAAGACAAGACATTTATGACTGTCTAACTCTTGTTATTGGGCTCTCAGTGCAGTGTTCATGGAGCAAGACTCACAGAGAGTGAAGAATACAGAATGGAGTGAATACAATGGTTATTTGGTGATCATGGAGAAAGACTTTCAAAAACAGAAGGCAGCATGGGGGAGACGTGCTCTGTGGTGTGTTTGTGTGTTTAGTGCTGGCCTCAGCAGCTCAGCTCAGGACCTGCATCCTCCTGGATCTCTCATACCAGCTAGAGTTCACCAAATGCAGGTTCAGGCCTGGGAGGTGAGGAGCACTTCTGGACTGCACAAACCACATCAAGACCTTTCACATCCCTGCTTTCCTTCTCTGCTTCTCAGTGAGGTATTCTGCCTTAGCAGAACAAAATTTTGTTAAGATTCATTTTGTGATAGGTCAGTCCTGTTATAAAACAATGTATTCTGTGATATTTTATTACCCACATTGATATAAACCAGTGCTGCTTGGCAATAATATGATGCACTTGGATATACTGAGATGTCCTACTAACATTAAGTTTGTTGAGATCTTCAAGCGTCCCAAAACCAACTGCTTTTGATCACTAGAATTACATTATCTACCTGTAATTCCAACATTTATTTCCATAGCTACATTTCAAAATGAAGGAAAGGAAGGGGAAAAGCTGGATACTGGTATTCCCAAAACTAATCTGTGCAAAATTTCTACTACCATTATTTTCAGATACAGAAATGGAATAGATGATGCATTATATCACTTTTATTTTTTTTCATTTTATTTCTAATGTTCATTATCCTTTCTTTCTTTTTTTTTTTTAACTTTCAGTTTCTTGAAGAGACAATGCTGCAATTGTTGGATTTTATTAGATAGAATTCAACAGTCTGATTTCACACTAATAGCAAGAAGTTAACAGGAATCACCTATATATCCATTTTTTCCTGTTTACACAAAAACATTTCCAAAGAAAACCTAAACTGAGAAATATGATAGATGAAATGAGAGAGTGATGGACAACATGAAATTTCTTCAAAAATTATTGAATCAAATAATTTTAAGAATCCATTTTTCCAGACCAAACAAATCCAGAGAGATTTTTTGTTAAGTAAGCTAAATATAAAATATATATCTCTTTCTGGTGCTGTTTTCAGAGATATGGCCAGCCGAGGTACATACTGAACTTCTTTTATATTAACATGTTGTCAGTGCATATAAATGTTTCTCCTTTGTTGTCCTGCAACTGAAATGTCATCTTCTCTCACTTCGATTTATAAACCACCAATATTTTAACCCCTAGCAAGTGCTAAAAAAGTAATTTTCTTTTCCTTCTTCTCTGTCATGAGCATAAGTGTGATGGGTGAATACAAGATAGGGATTGTCATATTGATGTGACCTCTTAGACCTTTTGCGGAAGTCACTTACAGAATATGTTATTTTGGAGATGTTGTTGAAATCTGTCCTCTTCTAGTGCCAGAGGGCTGAGTACTGTGTTCAGCATGATACATTTTTATGAAGATGTAATACAGTCTGGGCAGCATTTCCAGCCATGCAGGTATCTGCACCGAGATGATGAAAGATTTATTCACCTTTTAAGATGAAGTATGGTCTGGTTCTACCCACATCAGTATATTAAACAGAGCTGAGAACAGTGCCTGACATAGGAATGTGACTGCACTGACTGCAGAATTTCTCAGGAACTTCCTTTCTTTTGCCAGCTCCACCTTAAACAGCTCCTGAGTTCAGTCTGTCTCCCATCAGACTGCAGGCTGAGAATTTACTAGTGCTGTAAAATCTGGGCTCTTCTATGTCAGCTGGCTTCAGTGATAGAGAAGCCTGTTCCCAGGCATGTGTGCACACCTGAAGTAGACATAAAAAATACCTGTGAATTTCTTTGTAGGTAGAATCAAACAGTCTTCAGTGTCCTCAACATGCCAGGCCATCCTGTTCTTGTGATCTGTTCAGCTAAAATAGGAAACATGTGTGACCAATATTTGGCAGAAACCTAAACATATGTGTTGCGGTTAGATTTCTCAGTGATGTACAGCTAAATAATATGTTTAAAGATGAACTGGATTTGATTTTCACCCAGTTGACATGTGATAATAGTTCTTTTTGTGTGAAAATTTTAGTTTCTTCACCTAGTGTCATGGTTGGATTTCTTACCCGTGTCTTCTTCCACAAGTTCCTGAAGCAATATTTCTGGAAGCAGGCATTGCCTTCTTGCTATTGCCTGGGAGGGTTTTTAAGATGGCCAATATGTTCAGTCAAGTCATCATGACCGGGGCTGTGAAAGAGAAGACACACCTTCTCTGTCTCCCTACCTTATCATTAGTCTTTCCAAAACATCTCCACTGTCTGATGAAACACACGAAGGAGCTGGAGATAATTGCAAAGTTTTGGAATGAACAGTGTCTTCAGCAAATATCCTGGGGCTGTTCTTTTGTCACATGGCTTAAAAAAAAAAAATCAGGAAACTCTCTAGAGGAGTAACCTCACGGAGCTGACCCTACCCCAGAGGACACTCTCACCTCTCTGGCAGCCAAGCAGTGCTTTTTGCAGAGAACCAGGATGTCAGGCAGCTCCCTGAGGAATAAGACAAATCAGTAGCTCCAGAAACCAAAGGAAGTCCAGCTGGCTCTAAATTTGTATGACATTACTGAATTGCCAAATGCAATCGTTTATGAGCACAAGATTCATACCTGTTATCAATACTAGAGCCAGAGCCATTAAGGGAAGGTCTAAAGGTTAATGCAGCTTTCTCTGGATCCAAATACCCTTTTAAATATGGGTTGTTCTATCAAATGTTCCAAATTTCTTCTGTGCACTCTAACAGATTATTTGTTTGTAAGTCATCCTGTGGACAAAGGTAAATTAGAAAAAGTTCTCACATGCCGTTAGTTGGGAAACTCAAGTTTGCTTGTGCTTTTGTTTAGTTGCTGTTTAATTAGTATTTTCGGGTTTATTTCATTTTGGTTTATTTCATTTAGAGATAAGAAATTTTAACAATTCCAAAGCACTCTAGAAATGTGATTCATCTGGATGTAACTCATCTAACTTAACCATAATGCAGATGTCTACATATCAGGCAGGCTCCCAAGAATCTCCTCTTTTGTGGAGAGAAATAGACTTTTAAAGACATTATGATGCTTCAGCTCATCATAATGTGTCTGTCTTCAGAAGATGAGTGAAACATGCTCTGAAAGTGCCTGTATCACTGTCCTGATGAAGAAGGAAGGCTTCAACTTGTATGCCATGCATGTCTAAAGCTGAGATGGATCCCACTTGCAGTGTTTATAGGTTGTTTGCCCAGATTAAACAGCAGTTCCAGGTCTGCAGAGATTTGTGCGTATCCCATATCTTATTCCCCTCTTATATTATATTCTCTTGACCAAATATCAAAGTGGTGAAACATCTCTCTTTTAATACAAATGACATTACAATGATGTACATCAATTAATGCACTCTAGAAAGACACTGGAAAAAACCAACAATAACGTTATGCCTAAGGCTTAGCCAAATTAAAAAAGCAAGCAAATGAACACCTATAAAAATCCAATACATATTAATTAAGATCCCTAAATATTTACAAACAATTAGGGGAAAGGGACAGCAAGAAAAAAAAATGAAAATTGTACTTCTCTATTTTGGAGTAAAGGATTTAAAAAAAAAAAGATAAAAAAGAGATTGTATAACTCCTCATATAATTAAGTAATAAAATATTAAAAGTTCTCTAGAAAGTATTTTACTTGACATGAGAATTTATAGGTATAATCTTATATTTTACTTGATTTAAATATGCTCATCTATGCTTAATACAATCATTTTTGTTTGGTATTAATTTGCCTTAAATATTTGCCAATAGAGCTCTTTAAATGAGTATCTGAATCCTATTACAGTGCTACACAAACTCTTGGTGTCAATTTGTCATCTGAGCTGAGAAACTTTTGTGTGTTCAAAAATTATAAGGTATGCAAAACCCATAAATTCTGAAATTGCAACCTAAAATAAAGAGCTAGGATGCCTTTTGCAATTTACCTGAGGATTCATTTGTGTGCATGCGTGACTAAAACTTAAAGGAGAATTATCTTCATTAAAATCAGTGTGAACTTACCACAGCCCAAGGCTATCTTCAAATACGTAAGAAGTAATACAGCACTCCTCTGGCCCTTTTTAGGAGATGTTTTTCCTACTCCAGCCAGGATCTGTTGAGGGCTGAACTCACTGCTCCCTACAGCTACTGAGGAGTGGAAATGAGGTGGGAGGTGCTGAGCTCTTTTCCTTGGTATCCAGTGATGGGATGTGGAGGAATGTTTTAAAGCTGCACCTCAGGAGGTTTGAGGAAGAACTTATTTACTGAGAGGGTGGCCAAACACTGGAACAGGCATTCTTAGAAAGGTGTTTAATGCTCCAGGCTTGTCAATGTTTAAGAGGCATTGACACAATGCCCTTAATAACATGCTTTTACTTGGCCAGCCCTTTACTGGTCAGGCAGCTGGAATTGATGAACCTTGTAGGTCCCTTTCAACTGAAATATTCTATTCTATTCTATTCTATTCTATTCTATTCTATTCTATTCTATTCTATTCTATTCTATGCCATGCCATGCCATGCCATGCCATGCCATGCCACGCCATGCCATGCCATGCCATTTACACAAAGTCCCTCCTGCATCCATCAGTGCTCTTCTGCTCCACGACTTTGGCACTGCTCACATCACGCTTGCCTATACCATTCCTTTCTCCTGCAGTCTGTCTCTGCATCCATTAAGAAACTAATGATGCTGAGCTGTTGCAAGGTTTAAATTGTTTGTGTTAAATAATGTCTGGCACATACACAAAATGAGATAAACAGAAACGGGGAATAAATTGGCTGTTATTTAAATGAAGCAAAGTAATATGGGGATAAGTCTCTGAATGTGTAACTTGAGATCATTCAAACATTATGGAAGCTGAGTGAAAGCTTGTTTTATATATATTTTCTGTGACACAAGTTTGTAGTTTAAATGTCTTAATACATTTTTAATATACCAGGAGGAAAAATGGAGTGTGGACAAAGCAAACTAATGTTTTTTGCATAGTACAGATTGTATTTTTGATAAAGATGAAATACCAAAGGACACTTCAAACAAAGTGTGCCCCGCTTGATTTTTTTTGAACATGTGTACACAGAAACGTAATTACTTAAGTGATATATGTATGAAATAGTGTTGTTCAGACATTATTTTATTTCTTTATATGGCAAAGTGGTACAGAAAAGGAAAGGAAAAAAATACTTACCTCTACAAAAGAAAATTAAGAACAATTAATGCTGCAGATAAATAGATGCATTTATAAGAATATATAATTAAAATCATACTTTACAAAATACCAGTTTCACGTCAGGTTAATTGTAGGTCCTTGAAGCATCTGAAGACAATTAAAGCAGTGAAAGGGTACATTTTGACCGTGCTTTCCTTCTCAGTTAGGGGTTGATTGCACTGCAGCTTTCAGCAGAGATGTGACACATCAAAAGCATTCTAAATTCCAGCGATGACAGAGCATAAGCTGTTGCTCCAGGCTGGCTGCAACCTGAGAAAAGCATGGCATGTCTTTATGTGTTTTAATGCCGCATATTGTACAGCAAGTGATCTAAGCCACAGTTCAGTGCAGCTAGGAGCAAACACCTGTTCCATTTAAGAATTTAAATTACTTAGCCAAAGCATAGCTGCTTGAGCTTGATGATCTAAGGAGTCTTTGCCAACCTTAACAATTCTATAATTGCAGGATTAAGTACAAGTCATCTCTTGAACTTTGCATGCTTGTATTGGCTTAAATCATGACTGTTCCTTCACATTGTCAACATCAGTGTAAGGAAACATAGGCATTATTTTATTTTTTTCCCACTCTTCCATAGTGTGTGAAGTGGGGTACCCTTTGACACAGTATTATAAAAAAAATTGAGACGAGGTTTACTACACTTGAAAAAAACTGGTCTTTCCATTTTTGTCCTGTAAGAAATAGAAGCATTTATGTGAAACCTGCCCAATAATTTTTAGTGAGGGGAGTTTTTGCTCTCACAGGATTCTTTAGAGGCAAAGAACTTTCATATTTCTTTCTTTCTTTTCTCTGGTGGCAATTCTCAGCTTTTCCCCATGTTTCTTTGCTGCAACTGCTGTGCTATTTCACCCTGACTTGTATTAATTTAGGACTAGAAGTTCTGGCACATGCAATGAGTTCTTCATATGTCTTTCTTATTCCTTTTTTTCTTTGATATTATGTTTTCCCATTTTTTACTAAATTTCTGGACATTAAATCTGGACATATGACAGCCAAGCCTGAGTTATCTCCCAGTCTATGATGTACTGCTGTTTTTTTAATATATATTTGTTTTAATTCTTAGAAAATATCAGACAGCTTTGTACCAACAAGCTGTTGTGCACTTTACATATGAAGTAAGGAATGTCTTAGTTCTTTCACCACAGGTTACTACCACCATTGAAATTTCATGGGAAAAAATGTAGTTCTGTTTGTCTGGATAATACCAAGATATGTGTTGGTGTGTCACTATGAGATGATAAGATACTAAAGGGCTTTATTTTTTTTTTTCTAAGGATGCCTGTATTGCTACTATATTTGCATTTGGCTTTGGAGGTATTTGTTTGTGTGTTGTGTTCCTCCTTGCACCATCTTTTTAGGATTTACTTACATAGTCAAATCAACCAACTTGCTGCAGTAATTTCATAGATTTGATGTTTAAAATATATCATTCTATGTCTGACTTTGTGTAAGAAGGCAAGCCTAGAGAAGTTGGGGTAGCCAGATTTCTGGAAGTGTTCAAGGCTAGATTGGATGGGGCTTTGAGTAGCCTGGTCTGGTGGAAGGTGCCCAATAGCTGGGAGAAAAAAAAACTAGATGATCTTTAGAGATGTCCTTTTCAACCAAGCATTCTATGACACTATGGTTCTATGACAGAAATTTTTATGATCCATAGAATTGTTTTTTTCTAACAATAGAAGTGAAAAATGATAATCACTAAAAGTTCATGACTGAATTAGAGTATTTGATTTATGTAAAGTTAGGTTTAAATGTGACCATTTAGTGCAATTAGTACAATTTTACTTTTCTTCCTTTCTTTACATGACACAATGTGAAGGCAAACAACATTTTTTTCAGTGATGCTTTCCCTCTGGTCTCATAACACTCTTCCACACCCACTTCCTCCTGGTTCTCTACAAGCCTGGGTTGTTCCCAGTGCAGCAGCCCCCACAAGCCCCCCTGCACTGTGTGCACAGGCACAGCCAGCAGCAGTGCTGGGGATGTCCCGAGCACACACAGGCACATGCACGTGTGCTCGTATCTCATATAGCCACAACAGCCCACCAGATCTGCACAAGCCAAAATCAGCGCTTCACTGCCACCACATCTGGTCCAGCAGAACAATATATTCACTAGTGGACACACACTAATGGATAGCTCCATTGGATAGCAATGGACAGCTCCAATGGATAGCTGATGGCCCCCAGACCTACAGAGACCAGCTATGTGGCCACCAGCTAAAAGGCTTGGTCAGATAAGCAAGTGAACCTGCAGATATCTTACTCATTTCTGCTTCCTTCATTCTCCCCTTCTCTGTTTCAAATCATACTCAGAACGAGATATAAAGTGAATAGAGATTCCCGAAGGAATGTGAAGGCATGTGACTTTCAAATATTGACTCTTTCACCTTACAAACTCAAGTGTGACTGGTACAATAATCCTATTTAAAATAACTAGATTTGCATTAGATTTTCTCTGATTTAGAACAAGGCAAATATTTTCATTTTATAGTAGTTCAAACACCCAAGGAGATGTGGAAAATTGTTTGAGCTTCTTGGAGATAAAAATCAGAAAAAATCTGATGCAGTGGAATTTAAAAATGTATTTTGTCTGTTCATTTTTCAAACACCTTTGTAAGGATGTTGTCTATAATTACACAGAGTGCAGTAAGCATGGTTTTACCAATGTTTGTTAATTTTAATGTAATTTCTTTCTAAGACCACATAGTAAGTAAATAAAGTATTTTCTAGTCTGCAATAATTAATGTTATGTGGAGAATCTGAATTCTTTTTTTCACCATAATTCTTTCTTATGCTAAAGTTGATAAAACAAGAACATATTTTAACAAAATGATGATCATCTTAACTACAAAATAGTTTAAAAAATACATTCCAACCATTAAAGTTAATACTTTCAGAATGATTTATATTTGTGCCATTAAAAGGCTGTGCAAGGCAATACAGAGCTAAAATAATTTCCTTTATGACTGGTCGCTAAATCCTTGATATACACACCATTAAAATAAAGTATGGGAGGAAATATGTGACTCCATCAGAAATTGAGGTCAATTAGCAACATGTTATGAAAAAGCAGTGAAATTGATTTGTAACTGTATCTCTTCAGGCTGGTGCCATTCTGTAGAGTTAATAATAAAGACTGAATTCTGACAAGGAGAGTCATTACAGCACTTCACAGGCAAGAGTTATTCATTACTTTAAAACTTATTATCTTGAATTTATTCCATTCTGCTAAAAAGGTTCATCATGTCCAAGAGATTAATGATTGTGAATACGAAAGAGATGGCTGACACAAGTTGTAGTTCTCTGTGTTTTCAAGTGATTTACATGCAACCTGGGTCCTTTACACAGTTTAAAAAAAATACTGCTCTCAGATCTCACACCTTTATTTATTAATTTCCCTTCAAGAGTGTGGCACCACAAGGCCTGAAAATCTCCTGCTTATGTTTAATAAGGAACTTGGAATGCACTGTATTTCAATCAGTTTTATTTCACTTGTATTTATATTTTAAAATATCCAATTTGTTTCATTTATTGTCAACTTAAATATATCAGGAAAACGCTATTTTCATCTCTCTGTCTGTGTCTGCCTAGGAAAGCACTCACTAGATAAAAGTAGTAAGATTTCAGCAATTTTTTAGTTTCTGAATTGTAAAAGTTTAAAGTTTGCTGGATGTGTGTTTATGATTCCTCTCTAATCATCTGCCCAGAATGAAAGTTTTAATAAACCAAAACCTAAATTCCCATATTTAGGGAATTACTCAAAACACTGTAAATTTGGTGAAAAACTGTGGATAACATACTTGCCAAAAATTAGAAAATTAGTGGTCGAAAAGTGCTCAGAGAATTTCTTGTTTTGCACTATTACATTGTATAATGCTGCAATGCCTGTGTTTTCCTACTAAAATATTATTTCATGTCGGAATTTTGGCTTCTCATTTTTGTTAGGTGGTTCATCCATATAGGATGTTTACAGCATCTTAATACTCCTAACTAATGAACTGTAGCTTGTTCAGAAAAGGTGAGTGGCTTTAGCACTCACAGTTTGCATTTAATTTCTGCCATGAACTCAAACAGATGGATTACAATGGCACCACACTTCTAGTAAAGTAGGTATGTAAAAGAGTAGGGGAATGGAAAGAAAAGTTTCCTCTGTTAAAATCCCCCCAAATACACTTTGTGTGTGTTATGAGGTTGAGTTCCCCACAGGCACTGCATGGTGTAGGTCTTTGAGAGCTCTGGGGTTGTGCTCAAGAACTGCTTCACTGTACAAATGTGCAATGAACCTGAAAGAGCATGATCTGCAATTTCCAAACTGCTGTGAGACTGGGAAGAGAAGGGAGAATCACTGTTCTTCAGATAAAAAACATCAGATGTGTCACCACAGGAAGGACATAGGCCTGCTGGAGTGAGGACACAACAAAGATGTCAGAGGGCTGGAACAACTCTTCCTGTCAGGAGAGACTGAGAGAGAGACTGGGTTGTTTGGCATGGGCAAGAGAAGGCTCCAGGGAGACCTTGGAGCACCTTACAGTATCTAAAGGAGCTGCAAGAGAGCTGGAGAGGGACTTTAAGGAAGGGCAGGTAGTTATAAGACGAGTGGCACTGGCTTATAACTTATAACAACTTATAACTGAAAGAGAGTAGATTTAGATTGGATATTAGAAAAAAATTCTTTACACTGAGGATGGTGAGGCACTGGCACAGGTTACCCAGAGAAGCTGTGGCTTCTGCATCCCTGGAAGTGTTTGAAGCCAGGCTGGATGGGGCTTTGAGCAACCTGATGTAGTGGAAGGTGTCCCTGCTCATGGCAGGGGAATTGGGACTAGGTGGTCTTTAATGTCTCTTCCAATCCAAATCATTCTACGATTCAACAAATCAATGATCTTCACAAATCTCATGCTTTAGAGCACCAGCTGAAGTAAACCATAGCAAAAAATAGAATCAAAGGCCGAAAGAAACAGTCAGGTGAAGGCAAAATTTCAGTAGACTCAAGGCCTGAGTGACACTCTCTCCACAGGAAGGAAATAGGTTTGATTTCTAGAAGCAGGACTTGGTAAGAGCCAAGGTAGGAGATTTCAGGACATGCCAAAAAACTCCATTTCATCTTAGATAATAGCCTCTGAAAATGAAACCTACTATAGTAATGGATTCTATTTCTTCATAATTATCTGTACTACTATCTGTGAGTGTGTGTGCGTGAAGTTCTGCATTTCTACATGAGCATCTGAGGGCTGAGTTGTCCAAAGGTGATGTTTAGAGTCTTTTGTCTGGCCCGCCAATGATGTGGGCAAACCTCTTTATGGGCCACTACCTTGGGGCAAGGAAACATTCTATGCTTGACCACTTCCATTAGCAGGCTGTAAACATTCCATATCCTTTTGTGAAAGCCATCACAGAAAATAAACACGGCTCTGGGAGAAATGGTTCCCTTGTGCTGGTTACCCGTAATGAATATAGGCAAATTATGAAAGCTTGTTCAAGTTTAGAGCTGAATCCTAGTTATAACCCTCTGGTTTTTAAGAAGAGTCCTCTGCATCAAGAATCAGATTTTTTCTCCCTTTTCCTAGTGGATTGGTTCTGTTTGAATGAAAAGTTACACTAGAGGATCTAAGCACAGTAATACATTTTTCTTCTGTCTTTCAGAGCATGATGTATTTAGGATGTGTGTGAGTTTTCTCCTTTGTGAATGTGATTTCTGACTAATTTCTGTATCTGGGACTTAATGTGAAGCAATCTCTGTGAAAGTATAGTAAATCTGTCCATGTCACATAAGATTGCTGTTCCATTATTTTTCTGCAGCAACTTTTCCTCCTACCCTGATCATCCAAAGAAAATAACCCTTCATGTCACTGAAAATGCACTATACAGAGTTATGTATATGAGAGGCAAGTGGCATACTTAAATGGCCCACCAGATTTTTAGTGTCAGTAACCAAGAGTAGTTTTTCTGCACTCCTACATGGACAGTCCTAGCATAGAAGATTTTTCAGTTTTTCATATCCAGAGTCCCTTTTTTCTTTGAACAAGAAGAACCTTATTCTTAAAATATTAGTCCCTGTACTAGCCTGAACCTTACTTATTAAAAAATAAGACCATAGTCAAAAGCAGTAACTTTCCCATGCCACCAGTAAATCTGTTGGGACCAGATTTCCAAACATTCAGAACGGCTTGGATACGACGTGATCTGGAGGTCAAAAGAAAGTTAAAGCAGAATAAAAGGAATATATAAAAAGTACAGTCTGTTCCACACAAACAGCTCGTATGGATATTGCCATCTGACATTGAGGAAAACTTTGAGTGAATTTTCTTTATAGATATAAATAAACTATTTTAAATTGCATATAGATATAATAATGCAATAATTTAGTGGCTGCACTGTAAGCATCCCCCACATTCTTTTTAAAATGCAGCCTTATTTCTGTTCTTTTTCTTGTGTTAATTATTCTAGTGGAAAAGTTACTGTCAAGTTTGCAATAAACTGAAATTGTTGACTAGAACTGGGCTAGAAGTCTGCAAACCTTTGCTTGCAGTGATCATCTACAGGAAATAGATGTGCAAAAGAGAAACTAATTATTTTTTAAATTTTTATATGAGCTTTATTTACCTAGGGTTTGAAAACAGAACATTTTTCAGATCAGATCTGTGTGGGGAGAGAACAGAAGGCCTATTTATCGTATATGGGCCTGTAACTATTATGTAGTTGCAGTTAAAATGAAAAAACATCCAACAGAAGTAAATTATTTGCTTCATGGTTTAGTTCTATCGTAAATATGGTGTTTAACATGGAAGTTTCTCTGTTCACTTGTACCATTTTATTGACTACCATCAAATCCAACTGCTTACCTTCTGGTATTGTTTCAGTTGACTAATTCCCCATTTAATTGGTAGGACTTTTTATGATCATCTTCCTTAACATTTTAGTTAATCAGTTTCCAAATGCCTGGGAAAGTAGCAAGAAGGAGAAAGAAAAGAAGAAATGTGCCAACACAATTAATTTTGTTTAGCTTTAGTATCCTCCAAAAGTATCAAATGGAGAAAGTGTCCTTCAGTAGCCCATTCACCTTCAGTAAAGCACTATCATATCTATATTCTGATATGGTGCTGATTCTAATCAGTGGATTCTATTATAGGCCTTTAAGCAAAAGAAGAAAGTGCTGATGAAGGCCATAAAAATAAATGAGGCTTATTGCTTCTTGACATCTTTAGCACTTTCTGAGGTTTCCTGAGTGAGCAGGGGTAGCAGACAATAGCTGGAAGATTGTGTGTAAGATAATGAGAAAAATAAATGCATCCTCGGAAGCAGCCAGCAGTAACTATGGCTAACATTCATTACACAGCGTCTGGGCTGCTCCCAGTGCGATGTTATTAATTTGTGGAATGAGTTAAGAGGTGTGAAAGAAAGCTGATGCTTGCTCCTAACCTTCCTGGCCAGCATTTTGAATATTAACAGAGAGGTCAAATGCATTATCTCCTTGAAATTGTCTCTCTCTTGTTTTCCTTTGATGAGAAGTGAAGCAAAACATGCCACTTAGAAGAAAGGGATGTGGGAAGCAGCTCCTGCCCTCATTTTGGTCAAAGGAAAAGAACAAAAAACCAGGACTGAACAGAAAATAGGTGATGGAGATGAGTGTGGGAGTTGGAGTGGCTGGGATTGACAGCGAGTTGCCCTTGGCCAACAATGGAGTCAGCATCAACTGAAGCCACAGAAAACAGGGTGCTAGGAAGGGAAACATCTTGTTAGGTTACAGTGAGAAGAATAGGATTGTGGGTATGGTTATGTTAATGTAGTTGTTCCATATAAGGTTATATTCTGAGGTTTTGTATATGATTGGTTAACAACGCTTTACATATAAGGTAGTGTTAATGCTCGTTTGTTCCCTGACCTCAGATCATGCCTTATATATTGTTATGTTTGTCGCATTGTTGGCTCTTTTGAGGTTGCCCCATACTGTGTTTGGCTTATGTTCTTTTGTTGGCTCCAGCTATTTATTAAAGTTATTTTTTGGACTTCCTCAGTTGTTCCTGTCCCTATTTTCAGTTGCCACCCTGGCTGGTCCAGTTTGTGTGGCATCACCTGTGACAGATGAGGATGTGTTTTAGAGATCATATGGGGTGAGAATGTTCTTCAAATTCAAAAGACGATCTCAGTTCCTTTTCCAGGACTGTGCTGGGAGTGAGAGTTTAACAGCAGAATGCATGAGAAAGTGAGTATCGTATTTAAATGTTCACACAGCAAGTTCCAATTCCTGTATTCACAGCCTCTCAGGAGTGATGTGCACCATATCTACTTCAGTGTGTGGGTAGGTCAGTACCTAGCTGTTCTTGGGTGTAGATCAGATTTACAATTTAGTGGGATTTACACTTGTATATCCATAGTGCTGAAGGCCAGGCTGTATATGTGCTGTATGTATGCATGGCAGCTTCTGACTACTGTGGAGTTTATGTAGTTTAATTATTTGTATGAGTTAACTAACCAGAAATAGACTGTGATTACTGACATAGCAAAAGAGCACAATCTTAATCACAACTTCGAGTATTTTGGAAGAAAACATGTGATTTGTAACTAAATTTACACTGACTATGCATGTAGGCCATTTGGTGTAAAAACAGCATGATGAGTATTGTTGATTTCATAGGCAGTTTAGTGAACAGGAATTCTACACCAAAGACATTTTAACTCCTTGCTGTACAGATCTCACAGAGAAATACACACATACACTCACTTAGACCAAAGTATTCTAAATAACTCTGCTGACTTCACTGGAAATCAGTTTAAAGTGAAGCACACATAATTCCAAGCCCAAAGATTTTTTAAAATAGCCATACAATGTGATCACAGAAATTTTACAATCAGAATAAAAGGAAAAATAATTAGATGGTTTGTTTTCTGTTTCTGACTCACTTTGCTGTACTTGAACATAAGAAACAAAGGCATAGATGTGGCAAGATAAAGTGCTTCTTATCCTTTTACATTTGTACCACTTGATCTTGAAGATCCAGGAGGGAATGATAAAAGTATGTACAATAAACTGGGACAAAATGTTAACATGTCAACCCTACAAAGGAATGTTTGGGAAAGTGTGAGAGAAATACAGTCCCTTTGCTCACTTACCTGACAGTGATTCTGTTCAACTGACATTAATCTATTTTCTGAAACAGAGAAAGTGCCAAAGGAAGAGATTTTGTCTTTGTTCAAATATTTTGTGACTGTTCTTTGGCAGGTTTATTTTGCTGAGCTGTGGGAGAAGTGTGGATATGCTCTGAATCTGGAATGCAGAATGATTAGGAAATAGTCAAAGCAAAGACCAAACAGAATATTTTAGAAAGAAACTCAGTCTACCCTTGAAGTTTTATTTCAGCTCTTTGTTTGTTTGTTTGTTTTGCTTTGTTTGTTTGTTTGTTTTGGTTACAATGCATTCAGATACCAATTTCTGTGAATTTGCACATAAAGTTTACAGAAGTCACAAAAAAGCCTTCTTCTATATGGTTTTGCGTAAGAAGCCTTAACTATATCTTTAGAATCTTTCCAAAATCTTTACTTTTCTTTCCCACTTTCTCAAGGTTTAGACTGGAAGCTTAAACCAGTAGTTTCTGCTTCTGATATATTGAATATCTGCATATTGAGTCCCAACACTTGATGCTTCTATTCCATTAAGGACGCTACACCATGAAGGTCTCAAATATTGAGTTTTTTCTTTAATTGCAGATTTTCCATAATATAATGAGCTAAGATAATACAAAGCCTGTGAGCCACCAATTTAATAATTTTGAAGGAGGAGTGACTGACATTGAATAGAAAAAAAAGAGGTGATGCAATTTGAGCAATTTGAAGAGGTAGATTATATCAGGCTAGTTATCACACTAGATGGCTTTTACTGAAAATTAATTAATAAGCAGAAGAAATGTACTGCTAAATGCAGAATAGTATTTGGCTTGGAAACACATTTAATAATTATTTAAGATCAAGATGATATTGCTCCGTGGAGAAATTATAAAAGTGAGGAGTCAAGAGCAAGCTCAACTGAAAGAGAAACATTAGCCTAGAAGGAGGATACTACTGAAATTTCTCAAAAATCAATTTTGGGAACAGTCATGTTTAATAGTTTTATTTATGATCTTGACATAGAAGCAAAATTGGGAAGCATCATTTGGAGGACAGAAGAGTATTGCCTCATCATAGTGGAGGAACTAAATGACCTTGAGATCAGAGGTAATAGGAACAGGATGAAATTCATAAAATGCAAGGGTCTAGTATAAAATAAACTTGGAAGCCTAGTTTCAAACCTGTCTACTGTCATCTAGGAATACATTAGTTAGAAAAACCTGAAAGAGAAAGGCCTTGGTCACAGGAGTTCATCAATGAAAGACTATTAATTTTCAACACGATCTAACTATGAAAAAGTCGAATATCTTCTTAAGGCGTACCAGTAATTTTTAATACAGACTTCACAAGAATCATTGTGCATGAATCCAAGGAATTCTCATTTCAAGAAGAGAGTACAGTTCTGATGATATGCATTCAAGAAAAATGTATCAAATGATATAAAGACTTTTTTTTATTATTATTACAATGTTCAAACATTTGAACAGTGGCTGTGAAAGCCAGTGGAATCTTAATCCTTGAGACATTCAAAGTCTGACTAGATAGAGATATAAGCAGTCTGATTTCATTGACCTTGACCAGGATTTGGGTTAAATGACCTCTGAATTTTCTGTTATTCTTTGATTCCAGCTATGGTTTTATCAGGAAAAAAAAAAAAAAAAAAAGATATAACGTAGTGGCCCTGAAACTATCACAAGACACAACACCCTTGCAGATAAAGCCTGCTGACTTCATAGAAGGTACTGTACGATTTCTGGCTCTAGAAGCAGGAGACTTGCTTAGGCATATTTCCATCAGTTTGTGCTCTGAAATTTCCTTGATGGTTGAGGAATCCATAATGTCAAAGATAGAAACAGCTCCTAGAAAGAAAAGTTCCTTGTAAGAAAAATCTTGAAGATTTTGGACATTTTGTTCAGGATGAAGAGCCTTCCTGATCCCAGATGAGGCTGTTATTCTGATCAAAGGCTTTTACAAAAGACATACTCATCAGTGAAAGAAGTCACTGTTTGGAGGGGGTTTTTTGTTAAAATAAACAGAAATAAGCAAACCCCAAATCCATTCCATCCTCCACAACCAATACTGGGTGCTTCTATTCCTCTCAAGGTATAAGTGACAACAAATATTTTGGGTGCTGGAAACTAGATGATTTTTCAGGTCCCTTTCAACTCAAACCATTCTGTGGTTCTGTGAAATCTAACCAACTGCAGTATGATCTGGCAGAGTCTGTGTGTATCACTGGAAGATGGCACTATAAAGATAATTTGTATTTTCATAAAGGCAGTGTGAGAAGTAAGAGGTGAGAATGGATAGTTGCAGTCTTTACAAACATAGAATTTCGCAGAATTTTGAAAGAAATGCCATGAAGAAGCCAACTTACATCATGTGTTGCCAAAAATAGATTCTTTCAATATATGGTTCCTGATTGAAAATAAGATCAGTATCTACCCCTAGTAAATATTTCCCACATTGATAAGAAATAGTGCTAAATTGCAAAGTTAACTTTAACGTCCTACCATTGAGCACTGCACATTTTAGCTAGAACCTCTATTAATACATTTATTCTCCAACTGTGCAGCTTTTTTTTTTAAATATTTGTTTATTTTTTTATTCCTATTCCTTTATGTACATTAAGCTATTTTCTCTGATCTTGGATTATATTACTTAACTCTGGAACAGTTGTTTGTGCTTCTTTCAATTGTTTTACAGAGATTTAAAATCCCTGCATATGTCATCAGTAAAGGTTTTCTGTTGATGGACTGTTGACACAAAATGTCCCAGGTGGTTGGATTAAATCCCAGCTATTTAGAAGATCTTCTAAAATTGTTTTGGTACTCCTTTAAGAAAATCCCTTCTATCAATGTTACATTTGATAAGTGGAAGTGAGAGTTATTGCAAAGTTTGAATACACAAAGTAATCTAATTTGTGGTAATTTCCTAAAACATACTAGAGTTTTGGTTTTTTGAAATTTTTAAAATATATATGTATTATGATATTAATTGAATTAATTTAGAGGCACTGAGGTAAAGAATATCAAAATAACTTCCAGCTATCTAACAGATTGTTGCAACAAAACATCTCTTCCATGAAAGATGCTTTTCATAATGATCACAAGAATTCCTATTTCTTTAAATTTTTAATTCTTTATTGGTAAAATCATGAATTAAGCATGACTTTTTTCACTGTATTTATACAAGTTAAATGAATTTGTATTTTCACGAATTATGTCTCTTCAGACAAAGTAGTTATACTGATTATTATCAAGCCCTAGAGGTATTTTCAGTTTACTGATTTGCTAATTCACTGTTACTAATATATCATTACAAAATAATAACTTAGTTGCAGAAATCTCCTTAAACTAGTTCCCTTGGGACTCTCCCTTATAAGTCAGATGACTGTGTTAAAAATTTCATGCTCTTTTCTCAGAACTGAGACACTTTCCTTTTTATCCTTTAAGCAGATAACTCTTCTTTCTTATTTTGTTTCAGATAATAATCAAAAATCTCTGTAGAACATATCTGTTTTCTGTATAGCTTGTGACAGATTTTTCAACAGCATCTTCTCTTGTACCTCATCTTATTTTAGACAAAGGTGCCATCTTTCAACACACACCAGTAGAAAGAAGAATACATTAATTTAAACAAAACAAAATAAAAAACTTAAGAAGGAATAAATGAAAATAAGACAGGATGAAAAAGATGATAAAAATAAGCTGTTTTTCTTTGAAGTACCTAAAATCTGTGGTCATCAAAGACCTGAAAGTGTGTTCAGTGTCATGAGAACAAAGCAATACGTTAAAATGATTTTAGTAACTTTGCACATTCTGTGTATTAAATTTTCCATTAATATTTTCATAATATTACAGTCCAGAAAGAGCCATTAAATTATCTTGCCTCTTTTGATGTTATATATATTTCACCGAGAAGGGTATTATTTATACTGACAGTCACTTTTTTTTAAATAATCTAAATAAGAAAGTAGTTTCCATGCATGAATGTACTGTGCTAAGTAAAGAGTGAAAATGGTAGCTCAGGCTAATTAGCCCTAGTACACATTATTAGTGCTCTCTGGTACACAAATGCCTACCAGTCAGTCCGAGACAATGCCAAGACATTATTCATGGATGCACTCGCAACCATATTCAAAAGCAAGCTGGGAAAAAAAAAAAAATCCCACCTTCTCTAAATTTATTTTCATTCATCCTGCAAAGTCCTCCTTTGTACTTACAAACATCCCAAGGTCATAGCATCATGAGATCTTATGACAATTCAGATTGGAATTATCTTTGGGTCATCTGATTCAACTTCCTCAGAACACACAATGAGTGGCCACAGATCCATATTACAGAAATCTCAGCCATATGGGCACCAGAGTAATTCTCAGATTTTTTCAAACAATTTTTACAATCCTACAAAAACAGCTCAGAGAAGATCTAGGCCAAATGTCATGTGCTGTGGTTGAGGCTGGTCTATAAAGCAGGTCTTATGGCTAAAAGGGTCCTTGCCCTAAATAGTTTAACAATGTAAAATACTCTATACTTTTATATGTATGAATTGATAGGATAAGGTAGCTCTCTTAGGATTTTTTTTGTCATGGATTTTCAGAAAAAATATTAAGTTTCTAAGTCAGAAGGTCAAACTTCTGTATCAGCATTTTATAACTTTTAGATGCAGTTTTTCACCTTGTAAATGTTTCCTTCTCCATCATTATCATTTCCTGTCTCTTCCTAGATATAATGTACCTCTCACTTGCAATATTTGTCTTGGCATTTTGCACACATAGTGCAAATTAATCCAGAAGAAATACCCAGAGAGACCATATCAATATATAGGCAGGCCAATAAGGAGCCAACTATATTTCTATTTCTCTAACATACAACCATAATTTATTTTGAAAGCCAGTTCTTTGATAGAAACTGCTCACTGGCTGAAAAATTCAGCTGGGTCTTAATCATGTCCTCAGAGAACAATCTGAGCAGCCAACCTGTGAGATGGAGAACACTTCATGAAATGATACTCAGGGGCTGTAGATGGAAAACAGATATGGCTGTGTCCATAACTTCAGTTTCATGAGGGAATAGAGAATGGATCAAACAGATGTGCATGCAGAAAACCCCCACGTGCACAGCTGACACTTCTCATCACCTACAATGGTTTGATCTGTAGGAAACTCTCTGCACCCATTTCCATGTGCAGGCTGTAATGCAAATTGCTATTTATATATTTGCATGTTTTCAGTAATCTTCTTTAAATAAGTAAGTCAGTAAATATATATGTGTGAGATACTAGGCAATCCCACCTAAAATGATATAAAGCGTCATATATTTAAAACCAGTAAATTTCTAGATTGACTGAATATTCTTTAGGATTTTCTTCATTAAAACCTCCCTAAGAGCATCATATAAACTCAATAAAACTATATAAAAAAAGAATATGTGTCTGTACGCTTCCTCTATAAATTCTATTATATTTATACATAACATTGTGTTTCTGCATGTATTAGTGAATGCACATAGTAATTGTTTTGAAGCTTTTTTCCCAGGTAGCTGGAATTCAAAGAAAATACAGCATTTGTGGCAAAATACTCATGCCTATTTCCCTAGAGATATTTTATATTTAATTTATATTAAATTTTCATATAGTGTAGGTTAAGCGTATATCTAGACATCAGATAAAGCCCACAGCTCTGAACTCTGAATGGATTGTTTTAGGAGGGAGCAGGGAGCAGCCCAAAGCCCTACAAATATCAATTTGTATCAATCCCCTAAGGAGCAGGCAGGGAACAGCCAGCCCAGCACGGTGTGCATGTTCCAATGGACTCGGGTCTTTGCATCATATTTATACCCAAGACTCAGCATCACACTGGTATAGCTGAGCTGAAACTGGTTCTAAAGCTGGGCTACACTTCACAATGCGTACTTTAAAACTCCTAAATCACAAATATTTAGGGAGGACTACCTTATGCCTTGAGTTACAGTCTAGAGAAGAGAGTGAGGTGGTGTGGTTTTATCCCAGGGGTAACATCAAATGGTACTGCAACTTAAAGGAACAGATGCTCTTAACATCACCATTCTGGTTGTCAGAAACAGGAGAATTACTGTGTGCAACTGCAACCCTCCCTTCCATACAGCCATCTATATTGGCCAGCTCGAGGAGACGGTGACACAGACTATTTCTTGCCCATTTCCATGAAAAAATTCAAGGGTTCAAGAGTTTGCCTTTTGCTGCAGTTAGAGCCATAATCAAAGAAGCACTACCGTGCAAAGCGTTGAGGAAATGGTCATTAAGCCAGCGTGACTGACACATTTTTTATTTCTGACATGCATGAAATGAAAGTTATTTTATGTAATTTTCTTCCAAGAGACTGGGAAAACAGTATTATTTTTCAGGGAGCTGGTGTTCTGTGTATCAGAGAGCAGCAAGGTTGTAACTGTTTTCAGAAGTTCTAATTAGCTCCAATATAACCTCATTTTCGGCAGTTATAGAAATAAATGGTTTCTGGTCCCTTACCTAATTGTCTTTTTGTATACCTCTGCATTGATTTCTCACAGTCATAATCGCAAGAGAGTGGGTGCCAAGACATTTTCTAAATGGGTCTTTTATTCACGGAATTCATTGCTTGCTTCTTATCAGCATTTGATAGAAGACTGAGAAAAAAAAATTAAACAAGGCCATTGTTTTCTCTTGTTAATTATTTAACATATGTGGCATTTAATTTGTACATCTTCCATGAATAATATCCTGTGGATGCCAGTTGTATTAATGATGTGCATTTCCCTTATAGGAAAACTTTGATGTGTTTTATATGATTCTATAAAACACACAATGCTGACAAGAAAATAGACTTCCCAGGCAAAGATTTGTTAATGAGTCCCAATTAGCTAAAAATCAGAAAAAAAACCCAACAAATAATATCAAACATGGAAAAATTATTTGGATCAGTCTTGCATGGATTAGAGGTTCTTATTCACTCTAGATCTTGCATATGGTCACTTATGCTTTGTAATATTTTTATGAAGTCTGCACTTGGGAGTAATTACGGATGTAATAAAACTTCTGTTAAAACTCATTAAAGTGTTGCTCATGAAAAAAATTACTGAGAAAATCAGTTAATGCAGAATACGACAGATTCATATTAAGTTAGATAATTCAGTTCAATATAAAATTAACCAAAAGAAATTGATAAAAATAAAGCTCCAATTTTTCTTTGGTGTTTCAAAAAGGCCATCTTCTCATTCAGTTTTAACCAACTATGAACTGTCCACTTAAACACTTCAGTCCTGGGTTGCAGTAGTAATAGTATTAACCCACTGTTCTACTCTTTCTTTTGCAAGTCTGGAGGCTTGTTAATGTCATCTGAAAAGGTGAAATCTGAAAAAGTCATCAGTGATTAATAATGAAAAAACACCCCATGTATTTGAAAACAGAGAGATTGAAAGTCAATCTCATGCTCTTCTGTGCCTCTGCTTTTGATTTCACAGCAAGGCTGGCTGAGAGAGATTGTTGCACTTCACCTCAGCTTTTGTATGGATTTCTGTAAAAGAAACACTATCAAGCAAGCAAAATACAAATGCCTACACAACTGAACACAGATTTATGCATCGGTACACGAACCATATTTAAGACATGCACATCAAGACAAATGTGACTTTGTTTAAGAGTTGTACAAATGCTCATGGAGAGAATGTTGCTTAAAAAATCCCTAATGTATTTGGATATTTACAAAGGATAATGCCTCTGTGAGGAATAAAATCTCTTGATTAGGATGGTCAGCAATTATCTGGGTGGTGATAAAAGTATTTCTTTCAATGGTATCTCCAGCAGCATTTGACAGGTGTCCCCAAAATATTGTTCTGCATTCCTACATCCACTGACCCAAAGTCCTGGGTGTTCATTTCCTCACAAATTACTTCCATTGCTGTTAATTATTTTAAACTATCTGCCACCAGCTTCTAATGATCTTAACTATGCCCAAAAGCCTATTCTGCATGATAATTTCTGCATGTTTAGAAGTTTCCATTGAATTTTTACAAAAATCCTGCCAATGTACAGGTGGGTTAGCTCTGGAGTAGGAACACCTTCTGGGATGGCAGTTTCTTCACCTGGTATATGAGTCAGTGCAACGGAGAGAAACTGGTTGACACACGGACGTGAGCTGCCAAGGGGATTAGTTATTACTGCCTGTAATAACTGAGGGCTCCAGTAAGAGTTACTCACTTAGCAAAGACAGGTTCAGTCCACCACCCTGTCTCAACTTGGCCCAGTGTTTAAATTCCTCGTTGTGACATCAGTGAGATAATTAATTGTTTTTATGCACAGGCACAGCCCACAGAGACAGTTATACTTAACTACTTAACAGTTATAACTACAGGACAAACTTGCATGTAATTCTTATATCCCATTTTTACATTCTGCATCTCTTTTCTCACCAAGAGAAATGGCCAGGAGTACTTTAAATGAAAAAGTTTCACTGAAAAATGATGAATTTCCCAAAGTGTTTACAAATCATAGAAATGTAAGAAATTGTTTCTTTTGCTTTCTTCTTATCGTATTTATCTTAAATGCTGGTCTAGGACTAATGAAATTCTGTCAGAAAGAGACAGTGGTTTCAGGAGAACCTGGAATGGATCCATAATGAATTATTGTAAGGCTTGTATTCACACTTTATTTTGACCACAATAATAAGATAAGCAAATTCGGGAACTGGTCCAGGCTAAGTACACAGTCAGTAATAGGCCATTAAGATTTGATTTATTTGAGCTTTAGATAAGAGGACTGGACCTTCAAACTAAATCAGAAGGCTTTATCTTCAGAGAAACCCCATTTATGTACACATAAGCAGATGTTTAAATCTAGAGTCAATATTTAAGGAACTGGCATCTGTTCCTATCTCAGCATACATTTGTTGTTCCACTCACATGAATATTATTATCCAGAAATCACTTTTACACCTTTAAAGTAAAGCTGGTTCCATTTCCTTGCTGGAAACACGGTCTGGTACACTAGAGGTCAATGCCCTGTAAGCTGTCAGGGTTTAGGTCTGTAGGTGCAGATGGATGTGGTGAACATTGCACAGAGCTCCAGCAGACTCTTCTCTGTGGTGGGACTGCTTCTCAGTAAAGGAGCATTTTGCTACAAGACCTTTCTAAACACCCCAAATCACTAGGCACAAGGTAAAAGCCGTGTCCATAGATTTTCTATACAAATTAGAAATTTTAGCGACACCACAAGAATTAGAGTTGCAAAATTAGGTTATGGCACAAAGTGCAATGTAGAGCCTTCATTTTTTGTGTCTTTGCCATTTATGTTTTCATTGGGTTATCCACTGAGATTTCTAAAATAGTCCATGTTCTTCAGTTTTCTAGAAGTAAAAATAATGTGGAGATTTGAAAAGGTTGTTCCAAAAAGTGGATATTAATCTGTGTTTGGGTAGGTTTTTTGTTTAATTTTATTCTGGCATGGATGAATAGAAGACACTTAAGTATCAAAGTAAACTCTTCTACAATAAAAGAGCTTGTGTTCAGTATGGGGGTTCACCGATTTTGTTTGAATCCTGGTGTCCAGATAATTTTTCTATTCCTTTTCTTGATACTCTAGGTCTCTATTTTGAATATAGAGTTTGTGTCATTAGCCTTTTAGAATTATTTTCTGCTACCGTGAAAACAAAACTGGTTTTCACGCTTCATTTTTCCAAACAATTGCTCCCAGAGGCATTAACTCTGGTAGAACAGTACTGAAGCAGACAAAACACCCTGGATAATTCATGCATGGACTGAGACCTAGCACACTGTGCTGCATGCACAATTCTCATATTAGGGAGCAATATGAAGGCCTGTGTGAGGCTAATAAACATGGTTTTTTTTTTTCATGGAGCCTGATTGCATTATTCTTTGTGTTACAGGATTCAAGTTGAATGAGAAAGGCAGGGTTTATGTAACCTTTTGGTCAATGCCACTGACATAAGAAGGTTGGATGTTCCTCTGGAACATTAAGGCTCTCTGCATGTGCGCAGATGAATTGTCCCATGCGTGTCCCTTCTCTGAATCCAAGCGAGGTTCTGGCAGCCACCTTGGGGACACTGGAACATGGCACAGTAGTCATCCCTGGAGATCCCACCACTCACTCTGACATCCATCTCTCCTGCTTGCATGCACAGACCAGTTCATGCACTCTGGGGAGATCAAAGGCAACTGAATGTGGCAGCTCTGTCTATTCTTTCTACACTGATAGGTATTTCTTCTCATTTAGTCAGCAGGGAGAGGCTGGCATTTACAGTGTCCAATTCCTTCAACAATTTTGGAGGCCTAGCAAAGAAAATAGCCAGTGTGCTCTTGACCTAGATGACCAGCAGAGATGTGATAGCTTCATCTCAGAAGCTTTTAGGTGCTTAAATGAACCTCATGTGTCATGAAAGTCTCTTACTTGCAGTGGCTGATGGGCTGAGGTCAAAACTATAACCTATCAAAATTAATTGTAGAAACACAGAATTCTGATTTCTACCTAAGCATCTAAGCCAGACAGGTCCCTCAAAGTTTAAAAAAACCCTTAAACTATATTTGCAAGCATTTCTTTTTCACATTTTTGAAGCACCTCTGCAGAGAGCACAAAATGACAACTGAGGCAGCGCACTGTGTTATAAACAGCCCTGCCCTACATACAGCAACTCACTTCCATTTGGGAAGGAACAAAACTTTATATTCGCTACATTAAAGCCTGTGTTGATTTACAGCCCTCTTTGATCAGATGATCAAAACCCACTTTAGTGCTGCTCACAGAACAACCTCACTCCTCTCACATGTATCATTCATAGCTGGCAGAGATGCTCAGCACCCCAGTGCTTCCTAGAGCCGTGATGCAGCCTTTGGCATCAAGGATCATAGTTTGCTGTCTGAAGAAAATAATAATAAGGACAATACAAGCTTTCTTGGGACTAATTGTGACAGCTAGGCCTTAGCACAAAGATCATGGTTTTTCCTCACAGTGCCTGAAATCAGGCTTAAGTAGAGATTTCAGATGCTGGTCCCCATGGTAGTATGGACTCTTAACTATTTAAATTTTTTATTGTAATTCTATAGCACTACAAGAATACACAGAGTAGAATTATATAGAAGAATTGTATGGAATTATAATGAGAAAATAAACAGGAATAAAAGGGTATTCAATGAGCATAATGAAATAACAGATGTAGTATTTATTGTAAAAGGATTACCAGAGATAATTCAAAATTTTAGATGTCTATTTTAAGCTGTTGCCTTTTACCAAATGATTCCAGGGTACTTTTTAAAAATGCTGTGTTAAAATTACAAAACACACTAAAATGTAGGTATTATAAGCATGTAAACCTTACAAGCAACGAAAATTGAAAACAAACCAAAACAACAACAAACCAAAACCAGAAAACCTCCCACCAAACCCCCCCCCAAAAAAACCAAACCAGATCGAACAAAACCAAAACCAATATTTGCACTGAGTCTTGATCTCACTGATGAATTGCAACAAAGGCACATAAACTGTGAGTGAATAAATAAGCAAATAAATGGTTATGGGCTAAAGGTGTGACAAAGGAGGTCCATGCCTATCTGACCACTCTGGTTGTTTCATTGAAGTCACCAGCACAGGTGCAGAATGTCAGGGAATGGCTGTAAGGACCTCTTTGAACATACTTTGCTTGCTTTGTCACAATCTCTGCTTTTGTGGTGTCCCCAAGGATGTCCTCTGTCACTGATCATTTATACAGGGTGTGCCCATGGTCACAGCCAAGAGCTCAGTGGCCCTTGAGGTATTTTAGCTGATTCATCACATAACTGGCCTGGAGGCACTGAAATGGCTCCTTGCACCCAGAGTGATGATCTCCCCTGCTCCCAGCTGTGACTGTTATTTGTGTGCCACATCTTGTTACTGAAAAAGCGCATCCTAATGGAAATGTCTGGATTGCAAACTTTCTGCTGGAGTGCACACACAGGGCAGTCTGTGTGGAAATGGTTTCCAAAGTACAGATGGAAAATAAGCATTTTAATTAATGCTAACTTTTGTGTACTTGGAGAACTCTCGTGCTGTAGATGTGATTCAATCCCATTTGGTCATGCAGAAGCTAACTCTGATGAATACAGTAATTTTGCCAAAGAGAATTCATAGCTGCCTCTTTTCACCCTGGTACTTTCTTGCAATTACTGTTGTTTGACAGCTGTTGTTCTCATGCAAATTTGACAATGTGGTGCACGAATGTCTGTGCAGTGATAATAGCTGTGCAGATCATGCTCAAACAATACAAATAAGAGCAGACAATACCATCACGTTTCTGAGCTGCAATGTGATCTAAAGTAGGCACCCACTGATATTTGATTTCAACATCATAAAATACTTTCTTACTACAGTACATCACTGCTTCTAAACTATAAGTAGATCCCAATTAAAGTTGCTGATTTGCAAATAAACTTATTATTTTAAAAGGTAATAGAATCTTACCACTAGAAATGATTTGCAGTAAATAAGAGCGTTAATTTTTCAACAGCTTAGTTCCATGTTCCATAGAATCACCCTGTTTCAATACTTGAAAATTCTTTCCTAATGTCCAATCTAAACCTCCCCTGGTACAACTTCAGGCCATTTCTTCTTATTTTCTTGCTTGTTACCTGAAAGGAAGCTGACCCCCACCTGGCTGCAGCCTCCTTTCATGTAGGTTAGAGAGTGATGAGGTCCTGCTTGAGCCTATTTTTCTCCAGGCTAAACATCCTCAGCTCCCTCAGCTACTCCTCATATGACTCAAGCTCCAGATCCCTCCCCAGTCTGACCAGGTGTGTCCATGCTCAGACACACACACACATAAAAAGTTTGCTTTCTTTTGTGTAGCATTTATCTACAGTGTACTGTGCACTACTCTAAAATGTGGACTGAGAGTGTCTTGGATCTGCAGTTCATAAACAGCCAGGAACCCCTTCCCCAATCAGCTGCTGAATCCTGAATCCTAACCTGTCCTGAATCCTAACCTTCCCTTGTCACCTCTTGCTTCTCTTGCTGAGATGAACGGGTATTTTCAGCTAGGTGAGCCAGCATATCTGGCAGGGAAATAGCAATTCTTAGTATTTCTGAGTGTTCAACTACACTTTGTGGGGTAATTACTTCTAGAAATGCCAGTTCAGCACTGCCAGCACCAAGCAGAAAGAGAGATGCAGATTTTCCCAGCAGGGACAGCTGGGGACGCTGATTAAAGATGGATGAATCTGTTTGGGAAAACAAATCTGCCTAAGCCACAATTCTGCAAAACTTCTATATTAATTCCTGTGTTTGTCAAAATGTTTGTCTCCCTTCCAGGCAGAGGCCTGGGATTTTTTTGCTTGTTTGTTTTGTATTGTTCCTTTGCTGTTGCCACCACACAGTTTTCTTCCAAGAACTATAGTCTGATGACTGAACAATGTTAAATTGTTCGTCTGGTCACATCCATGCAGATTCTCTAATAGTGCTGTTATCTGATAACATCTTTGGCAACCCCATACAGCATCTCTCATGAGTAGCAGTAAATGTCATGGCACAGAGAATGATGGTGTACAGTGAACCAGCAGGGAGATTTAGAAACTGCCAACAGCCTACTTTGTTTTCTGTTGCATATCTTTATCAAGGATCCTATTAGTGTCTTTTATCCTAGAAAAAATACAGTTGTATATTGGGATTCTGAAAACAGAAGACTGCCCAGATGACTGTGAGGGGAAAAAAAAAAGCCACAAGCAACCAGCCCCTCAAGCACACTAGGTGTTAGTGAAAATTCTCTTGGTACAGCTCATAGAGGTAATTGCTTCTTGGATCACACAAAAAGATCCAGTGACTGTTTCTGAAAATCTGAGGATACCTCACTCGCTATCATGCTCAATATTTGGAAATTGATGTGCTGTCCATCGTGCAGAATCCTCACTAATGTGGGGCAGATATGTTTATATATATATTGATTTCTGGTAATGCTCCCCACTAGCCTCACAACTTGTGAAGCACTTTTGTATCTCAGCAGATCTAAGAGGTGATTACAGAACAAAATTAAAACAACGAATCCAAGCCAAGAAAGACAAAATACTATTTCATTACCTGAATGGAAGAGTTTGGAAGAAATATTTTGCGTTGTTATATTTGCAGTGTTGGTATTAAATAAGGACAGTAATACGTTTTTATAGTATTGCCTCTGATTTGAGGGTGCTTAATAACCAGTTATCATGATAAAATATTTTTAGGCAATGAGCTTCTCTGTGATCTGGGTTTTCCCATCAACTTTGGCACATTGGGATTGCTCAGAGTCCATGTAATCTTTTGTTTATTTTATTTTATTTTATTTTATTTTATTTTATTTTATGGATTATGTAATAGAGACAGATTTCCCTGGTGAAAGGGATTCTGGAGGTCTCACTAGAAGCTAGTGCCTTTGGAAATTACATTTAGAAGATGCAAAGCAAAGATACCTCCTTAATGTGCAGGATCATGCTGAATCTGAGCCCTGAGTGAAGGAAATACTTCAAATGACCACCTTAATCTAAAATCAGAATTCTTCGTGTGGGAAGAATGGTGACAAGCTCCTGACACAGCATTTCCCACAAGCACAAGAGATCTCTCTGCTGGTTTTATAACAATCTGTTAAAGTCAAAAGGAAAGAACCTGGATTAACTCAGTCAAAACCACAGTCAGAGCCTAGCCCATCACACTAAGTTTGTCAAGATGTACAAGGGACACTCCCCTCTGTGCCTTCAGGTTATCAGTGACTCACAGCAACACTTTCCTTCCCAACCCTTGTTATATCTCCCATTTCCCAATGAATTTCCTACATGGCAAGTATCATTGCCCATCTGCCTCCATGCAAAAAGACGCAAAGCCACTGCTGATTTCTGTAATAACTAAACCCCGTGGAAGAACTCTTGCCTGGATGAATTAATAAATAAATTTTTATGGTTGAGAACAGCACAGAAACTTGGGCTCTTCTAGCAGACTGGAGCCAGAATTAACCCAGCTCAACCAGATATCACGAAGAGACAGAATTAATAAACTTTTATTTCCAATATATATTAAAAGGGGTGTGTTCTAAACCCAAAGCAAACCAAAATAAAACCCAAACAAATAACTGGAAATGCTGCAGAAAATGAAGTCAGGCCTGCAGGACCTAGATGGAGAGAAGAATGAGAACTTGTCACTGGGGGGCAAGGTGGTATCAGATAAGAGGATGGATGTTCCCCTGGAAGACAGTGAAATATGGGGACAGGAGCATGCCACCATAGGAAGACAGACTTAAAAATAGCAAGGCAGCCTGGTGAAGCATAGCAGAGTGACAAATTGGGTTTTACTGTCCTTAGTCATCAAATTGACCTTCTGGCTCAGCCAGAAAAAGGAGAGGAGTTGAAAAGGAGCATGTAGCTGCTGTGACTTGATAAGTGATGCCAACTGTAAAAGTCAGACCCAGGCTTTTCCTGAATGAAGGAGATGTGATGGAACCATATCCACACTAAAGGTGCAGAAGGGGGAGTGGGGGATGGAAGGGAAATAAATATAATATACTGGTTGTCTGGGTTTCAAACAAACCTTTGGCATTGTATCTATAGCTGAAATCAGAAATGCTTTCAGTGTCTCACAAAACAACTCTAGAAGGTCTCAGTCCATAAATTTTGAGTTGATTCAAATATGTGGCTCTCAAATACACACTGAAAAATTACCCCTTATATCACTCCGTGTCTAAGAGTGAGAGAAAGAGGGGGAGAAATTGCATTTCTGTAATTTCTAATGTAAGTTTGGTTAATTGAAACCAGTATTAAGCCCCTGAATTGGTGAAACAACACTATTTTAAAAATCTATACATAAGTTTTTAAATTTGCACCCCATATTTGACAAACTTTGATTAGAGAATAAAGGTAAATAGAATAGATGAAAGATGAATCTGGGATAACAGTCTGCTGAGGGTTAGGTTTTAAAAAGCATTTAAAAGCTTCCATACAGGGACTGTTATTTTTAATCCATCCAGAATGTGAACATATTGGCCTAAGCTGCTTAGTACACACAGATGGATCCTTGGCCCTAGAGCAAAATAACCGAAATGACCTGGTGTCCCTGCACAGAGCAGATTGGCTGGATCTACAGCACAGAGCATCTTTCTTGTCTGGGGCCCAGGGGATCTTAACACAAAATAGTTAATTGGTGCCTGAAGTTGTTTATGAAACACTATGAGGATTAGGTTGCAGCCTGCCAGGAGTGTGCTGTTGCACATTTGCATGGTACAGTTGCGTTCCTCTGTGTGTCCACGTGCTGTGGATGTAAAGAGCAGCTCTGTTTCGCCCTCTCTTCTCCCAGACCCTCCTCAGCCCTGCTCCCAGCTGCACCACATAGGAGCTGCCTCTGGTGCTCATTTCTCTGCTTTCCCTGAGCTGATTTAATTGACTAGGTTTGCAGAATACATATACTTGTTTTGGAGTGTAAATTTTCTGTCACTTCAGTGGAAAATTCCCCATGATGAGGGACTAGCTGGGCACTAGCTCTGGCATAAGCAAACCAGCAGCATCTGACAGAGGCAGGATAAACCATTCTCTGCTGTGGGTAGACATGGCACAGTCTCAGATCTATCACTGAATTATGCTCTTACTCCACTTTTTATTAATAAATCATTGATGTGTAATCTATGTGTACTGAGATCTCAACAATCAGACCTGTCCATCCATGAAAGCTAATTACAGGATCTGATATTCAGAATTTGAATAAAACTGTCAATATTTTTGAGGTGTTCCTACTTTCTTCTCATCCCAACTAATAACAATCTTTAAAAGCTGAGGTCCAGGAAAAGAAAATCTGCAGCAAAGGTCCTGGAGAGCTGTTTAAGCTCCTTTTTTCCCAGTGAAAGTTATAGATTTAGACAGATGTGCATAGTAAAGCCAAATGCAAAACAGTTGAACACTGTTGGAAATAGGATCTAAATCAAAAATGAGGTGTTCTGTAATAAAAGACAATAATTGGGACTGAAGTGAATAACTAATTGCCATTTCTGAAACGAGCTTAATTCTCTTGTTTACTACACTGTAAACCAAGAATAATTCCACTGTATTTTACAATGTTAGTCGTACAACTCAATCAAAATTTGAGCTTCTGCTTTATTGCTGGATATGAAGAGCAATGAGTTGAAACAGCAATGTGAATCTTTCTGAATGAACAGAGTTGTTTCATTTGGGAGGCCATTCTGAAGCCAATAAAATTGTGGTTGGAACTAATTCTGTCCGTATGCTACATGGGATAAAATTGCTCTTACTAGTGTGTGTGTATTTACAGCCTTTGGCAGAATGGGATTAAACTGTTTTCTGGGATCCAGGTCATGTTCATTTCCTAATCTAAGTAGAATCCATCATAGAATGCCAGGTTGGAAGGGGATACGAAGGATTATCCGGTCCAACCTTCCTTGGCAGAAGTAAAACCGCAAGTCTAGACAAGACCGCCCAGCACTCTGTCCAACTAAATTTTCAAAGTGTCCAACATTTGGGAATACACCTCTTACCTAGGCAGATTATTCCAATGGCTGATTTTTCTCACTGTGGAAAACATTCCTCTAATGTAAACCAGAATCTCCCCAGGAGTAACTTATACCACGCATCTTTTCCATGGCACTGCTTGTAAAAGGAAATTTTCTTTGTAGCCAGCCTTTAAATACTGGATCACGGTGATAAGGTCTCCCCTAAGTCTTGTTGCCACAAGGCGGAACAATGCAATTCTCTCAGCCTTTCCTCACATGGCAGACTTTTCAGTCCTTGGATAACCATTTTGGCTCTTCTCTGGACCCTTTCCAGCCTGTTCACAGTTTTATTTTATATAGAGGGGACAAAAATTAATTTCCAAGTGTGCTCTGGAAAGCACTGAGCAGAGTGGTGTAATGATTCCTTTATCTCTGCTGCTGAAGCACTCTTTGCTGCAACCCAGGATCCTGTTGGCTTTTTCTTTGCTGTAACACCACCCTGTTCACTCATATGGAGCTTGTGTTCACCAGAAGCTCCTGGCCCCTTTCCACAGAGCTTCTCCCCAGCCAAGTATATATCCCAGCCTTGCTGCATTCCTGGATTGTGTTTTGCCAGGTGCAAGACCTTATACTTGTTGAACTTCATAAGCTTTTCATTAGTCTACGCTTCCAGCCAATCCAAATTTTCTTGCAGGATAACTGTCCCTTCTGAAGTCCTCCCTTCTTCACAGATATATATGTAATTATAGATGGGGCACTGAGGCTATATTTTTTAGCTGGAGATAACTAAAACCATGATATATCACAATTTGCAAACTGTTAAAAGATATCTTGATCCCATTGTTTGGAACCAAAGTTCTGCCTGTGCAATAACCTCTCCTTGATAGCTGCAGAGAGCTGAGGGGAGGTTGCACAGACTGAGCAAATATAAATTCTACTTGTTCCTGTTACTCTCCCAGCCACTAAACTTTTACAGGAATTATGTGAACCAGAAATGGTTTTTATGTATTTAAGTAACACCCAATTGATTTCACTCCTATGTGCTTATCTGTTCATCCTTTGAATCCATGCAGACTTTTCTTGCAGATATATCTTATGACAAGGAGTTCCAAATCTTCCTTCTGTGTTATGTGGAAAACCACCTTATTTTGTCTTTAACTTCTCTTTCATCTGATGTCACCTATTTCATGTACTGGAATAGACAATAAATCATCAACCCTATTGATATTCTTCATATAAGAGTTTTTTATGCACCCATAAATTATAACCTCCACAACTGTCTATTCTCTCTTGCCGAAGAATTTAGTTAGTGCTTTACTTTATGGAAGTGTGACTATAACTGTCCTAGGAAAAGTCCCTATGCAGAAATTAGTTTTTAACTGGATAAATTGATCTTGTGGGTTTTGCATATTTAAAATACAGGGAAAAATGCACAAGATTTTTTGTGATTTTGAATATATTCTAAGTCAATCCTAGGAAGAGACCATCATTTGTCTCCATCCTCATCACTTGAGAAGAATGTCACTCTTTGAATAGAGTAGGCAGGTATGTCATTGTGCAGAGCACTTTCCCAGAGGTTTGTAGCTTTCTAATTCATGCTTCATCCACTCCGAGCTCTAGCAATCACACAAAGTAACCTTTCATTGATGTGAATTTAAAATGCCGATAGGACACTGAGAAACAATATCTGGACACAGTGACGTTGGGTTTCATTGTACTGTGCTATCCCTGGCAAATGCTCCCAGCAATGTGGTATCTGCTTGCTGCTAAATAAGTGACTGAACTGCAGTTTATTTTTTATTTTCTTTACGTTTGGGAATTCAAAGTAAAGACCTGAGTGAACCCAACCCCAACTGAACAAAGACTGCAACTGAGATGGGTGTGCATCAAAAAAAAAAAAATATTATCAGCATATACACTTTTTCTTTCTTCATACTGGTTATGAAGAGGAACTTCAGTGTGATTTTTTCCTAACAGATAACATTCTCTCTCTTTCATGAAAATCAGGATTAATTTATATTTGCATCACAGGTGGTGCAGAATATTGACAAAGGGATTTGAATTGCAGTTGGTTGTCAAGATGGCACATTGGCTATACAAACACAAGTGAACCCAGCATCAGTCAGTGTGGGGCTGTTTGCCAATGGTGGTAAAGGGGTGATGGCCTCCAAAAAGTCTTATGGTCTTAATACTTACATGTACCAAAAGGAACATTTACATTAAACTTATAGATTTGGCAAAAGTAAGGCCTTAAAAAATTTTAATGAAAAAATTATTTTGGGGGTTGTCTCTGCAGTATCCTGATGTTAAATTCTTAATTATATCATCACATAACATTTTTCACTGAGTGTTTCTGTTTGATAGATTCATTGCAACAGGAATCAGAAATTTATATTATTTCTCAATTTCAATTATCACTTACAAAAGCTGCAACAGCACTCCTAAAAGAATGTCAAAGACTATTTCTTTTAAGTGTAAATGATATATGAAACTTGTTCACCTGAACATTAAAAAGTATTGTTATGAGGTATTTTTTTTTTACATTTTAGAAAGTGATTAAATTCTTTGATGTGTCTCCTTTCTTCAATCTACCACTACACTGTAAGAAGCTGAAAGTAATTTTAGCACTCTTTTAAATTGGTTATTTTTATCACTTCCTAGTGCTTTTTTGATTATTCAAGGATAAATAGATGGTGAAGGAAGATGGCTGGAGTGGTAGTGGAAATGAAAAATGGGCTCTGTTTCATGCATTGTATCTACACAAACTGTGATTAAATAAAGTAACTTAACTTGCAACAAAAGTACATTATAAGGATTGTGCTTTTCTTTAGGTGCTGGTAGTCTAAAAGAAATCTTAAGATCATGTGTATGCTAAAAAGAATGTCATGAATAGAGATAACTTCTAAGAATGCTATTTCCAAACTGGGGTCACAAAATGGATAACTGTTGGTGGTGGCAGGATGTCTGAAATGTAACACAAGATAAAGGAACTTGACTCAAAAAATATGCTCCAATATACAAGACTGTCACCTGTGTAAGAAATGTGTATTTATTCTTTGGGTGAAGCTAAGCACAAATTGTAAGTGCTGAGTCTAGTGCAAGGATCACCGCATGAAGTTTAGCTGTAGTCCCTGACAACTTTGTGAACAGGAAAATCCAGTGGTGTGGAAAGGTATGCAGTCACCATAAAATGTACTGGATATGGAAAATAAGAGGCTTTTACTTGCAGGTATGGTTTGGGGAAAGAGAAACCAGAAGGAGCTCTCTAACCTTTTGGTCTTGTTAAGGACATATGATAAACAATTCCTATTTCAACAAGCAGAATTGTTTAAGCCAGAGAGATAAAGCATCCCTTGAGGAGTGGAAAGAAGAAAAGAAAATTTCCTGAATCTATAGAGAAGTTGGACCAATCGAGAATATTGTCAAACAGAAACTTGCTAATTGTTCTATAATTTCTCAACTTTTATTTTAACATTTTCCTTAACAGAGTAAACCAAATTCACAGTCTTTCTTTAATCTTATTTGAATTGTAGAGAAATCTGGCTCAGTGAAGCACTCCATTCCTTTGGACATATTGACTCTCTTAAAAGCAGAAAACGTGATCTGAGGAGGTCTACAAAAAACCCATAAACCCATCTTTACAAATACTGTCTTGAATTAATGAACATTTATATTAATCTCTTGATCATGGCAAGGAGCAACTGATAAACCTCACTAGCTTGTTGCTATTGCCTGCTCCTTGCTTTTGGGGTGTGGGTGCATTCTTACTTCCTTAAAATCTATGTTGCATCTTCCTTTTCATGTGTTTTACATGGTTTGATCTTGACCCCTTGCACGAATTTCAGAGGACTCTTTTCATTAGCTGAGTTTTGACAGTTACTGCTAAAAAAATAATTATTTTGTGGTACTTAAATTAACAGCCCATTATCTCCAGTAGAATAATGACAGCAGCATGACAACTTGCAAATTAATGATAAAATAGATTATCACCCTTTCACACTCCTTTTTGAGGTATTTTGCAACATTGTTTCTTTGTACAATTAAAAGTCTGGAATGTGTTAAACAGCAGCATAATTTATTGCTGTTTTCTACAGACAGGATATTTTATTGAGATTCACAAGCCTTCTATACTTTGTCAGACATGTGAGGAACACTTGATAAACCATTTTAAAAAGTGTTACAGATGTAATCAGCCATTAGTAGAACCAAAAATCCTGTTTCGGGCCATGCTTGTTAAACACAGATGTTGATGGCTCTCCTACACAATCTTTGCAAGTTTTCTTTTGTAGGCTAGTTTGTGCATCTTTTACAAGACATATTCTCCCATGATTTGTTTCACTCAATTATTTTAGTATAAGGATCTTAATATTAGTTGTACTTCACTGTCTTATGCTAGTGCTCGGAGGTTTCCATCATAGATAGACTTTATGATACAATAAATGCTGTGTGCAATTTACTACAGGTTGTAAAAAGATTATTTGCTAAGGAGCTCATGATGTAGAGGTGAACAAATGTCATGAGGCTCTTCTATCCTCTTACACCACCAGAATTTAATTAACTATTGTCTGGAAAGCAATGTCCTTCCTCCAACACAAAATAAAACATTTTTCTTTTTCTTTTTTTCTATCACAAGTGATGAAAAAACAATAATAAATTATTCTCACATCCTTGTCTCTTTCCATCAGGAAATGGAATATTTGTGATCAAGGTACCATTCCTTCTTGGTTTCTTGAATTGTTTTGCAAATCCTGTAATTCAGTTTTGCTAGAATTATGCGCTAGTCAGCAGCAAATTGTCAACACTTGCCAAGAAATCATAGTATCATTAGGATGTAGATAAAAAGTTGAAATTCTTCTATGATTTTTCTCTCTGGATATAATCTCAAAATGAAATTCCAGGATTACATTTGGCTGTTATTTTGCCTTTAGATAGGAGACAGGAGAAAGATTATAGGATCCCATTACTGAGTTACCATGGAATCATAGAATTATTTGAGAGGTGAGCGAGACTTAAAAGAGCACCTAGTTCCAACCCCCACTTTCATGGGCAGGATCATGTTCCAGCAGATCAGGTTGCTCAACACTCTATTCAGCCTCACCCTGAGCACATCCAGGGATGGGGAGACCCCAGCATCTCTGGACAACCTGTCCCAGTGCCTCACCATCACAGGAAAGAATTTCTTCCTAGTATCTCAACTATATCTACCCTATTTTTGTTAAAAGCCATTACCCCTTCTCCTATCACTCCACACTCTTCTCAAAAGTCCTTGTCCTATAGTGACTTTAGACACTGAAAGGTGCTATATGATATCCCTGAAACCTGTGAATCTCTAACATGTTGAATTTTGGTTCTTTGCTTGTTCTCTGAATGTGCTGGAGCTATCACATTATAAAGCCTTAAATTTTTAAATTTGATCTGCATTTTGATTGGTGTTGATGATGGCCCCAAATGCTACACTGCAGCATGAGAGCTGAATGAGGATACCAAAGCGTGGTGGCAGTCTGAGTACCGGTCACATTACACCCAAACTAAAGCTCTTCAAAAAATAGTTGCAACAAATTTAAGAGAAGTAAAAAGCAGTTGTATTGGACATGTAGTTTCCTCTATCCTCAATGAAGCCATAGAAAATTACTTTTCACTAAAAATGGTGAAGCTGTGACCATAGTTGGATGACTCATTAACAACATTTCCAAGGCATGCAATTTTCTGAACAATGTCAGAAATAAATCTTTCAGTATTATATTCACACTCTTCTTGCTCACAGTAAAATACAAAAATATCAACCAAATACCACTAACTGATGCATTGTGGATCTCATATGAGCTGAACAGGCAGTGCTTCACAAGATTTGGAAACTGTTTGTTCTGCTGCAAAAATTTCTCTCCTACTTCAGCAACTGAAACCCTTATATGGATTGTGTGAAGCATATTTATTATTGCTGTTAATTGGAATGCATGAATCAAAGGAGGAAAGGTGTTATCTGCGAGCTGAAGCTGACTTCTCTGGGTACAGTGAGATTTATGTTCCAAGGATAATTTTTGTATAACTTCAGACACTTTTCTCTAGTATTTATAATTTGTGTCATGCTAACATTGTACTGTGATTATTTTTAAATATTCCGTTCTGCTTTACTTTGCGACTCAATCGCTTTTATTAATTCACTCAAGCTCTCTCAAAGGATAAGTCCAAGAAAGTCTTGATATACTTTAGAGTCTCGTCTTAAATCTGGTCTGACCATGATGATTAACTCTGTAGCTCAAAAGGAGATCTGCTAATGAGCATATATGTGGCAACCCTATCGGTGAGGTCAGGAAAGAGCAAGAGGGGAACGAGTGCTTTCAAGGATCTGCACGTCAGGGATCGAGATGATGATCATTTCTAGCCTAGAGCCAGCCTCAAGTGTGGTCAGGTTGCTGTGACACATAAACCAGCCTTTTGTATCTTGGTGCCTGCCTGTGTGTGTCACCAGCATCCATGAGTGAACTCATCCTCTGGAGAATGCTTGGGGATCATAGCAGTTTATTGTGGAGCTGCTCAGCTACACAGGCACAAAGCAAGACAAAGTTTAGAAGCCATTCCTGAGAAAAGAGGAGTGCGGTCACTGACAGAGCACTGAGGAACAGGCTCTTTCCTTTACCTGAGTAGAGGATTAAAGATTACCAGGGTGCATAGGTTGAGTGGTAGCTGCTTTCTGAACGAGCTGGTGGGGGTTCACAGGGGTGGAATGCTCTTTTGCAGGTGTTACTTTATTCTTGGTAAATTGTTCCCACTTTGGGTCTCATACACAGAAAAAAAAAATTAAGCGGGTAGAATTCAGGTATGGTTTTCATTCAAATTCTAGTTTATGATACAAAGACAGAACAGAATTTTGTAACTTTTGGTACATCTGAGAATTAGCTTCAGTCATGCATTTTTCTAGAATGTATTTTCTGGTTTGGTTTTCATTAAAATTCTAGTTTATGATACAAAGACAGAACAGAATTTTGTAACTTTTGGAACGTCTGAGAATTAGCCTCAGTCATGCACTTTTCTAGGATGTATTTTCTGGTTTAGATTCTCCCACTTTGTAATTGCAGTGCTGTTTTTCATCAGTACGTAAAAATAGTGTTACTTCTCTGTTCCCTTGAGTAACTTAAAAACTACATTTTTGAAGTAACTGACTACTATAGTTATGTAATGCACATTGTGAATACAGGAAGCTCTAGGCATACAGCTTTAAAATACACGGTAATCATTGAGTTAGACTTTGTGATTTTTTTCGTAGTAAGATATTTCTTTTTCGCTCCTGAATACTTCTGGTAAAGAATGTTAGAAAAACTAAACATACCAGTGTGTTCTTAGCTTAAATTTGTTTGTTTACTTGTTTGTTTTATTTTTTTGGCCTTTTTAAATCTGAAATTTATATACAATGTTTTGTAAATATGTCTCAGGGTTTTTTTACTATTTGCATTGTTGTGATGACAAAAGTATGTTCAGTTTTTAGAGAAAAAAGCTCCTAGTTTTTGAGATTACAAGGACCTAAAATGAAATCTAAGTTTAATATTATTGAACTACTTAGAGAAACAAAAACTGTGAAGATCTTAAATCTAGCTTTTAATTTCAATAGGTTAATGAATAACTATGAACTTATTGTCTTAGAAATTCAACAAAAACTTGAAGAATGAAAGTAATGGTAAGAAGTAAATCCAACTGATGATTCTTACCATGTCCAGATTAGAAGGTCAGTCTATCTTCAACTTTGAAAGATTTTACTCTGTTGAGAAATAGACTCCAGAAATATATATCAACTTTGCCACAAAATCAGGAAATATTTTACTGCCAAAAAAGCTTCCAGACTTTTTCCAGTGGCCTAAGGAGGTCAGATGCTTCTCACCCTGTTGTCACAGTCCTCATTGTATTTCATATTTCTCTGTTTCAAGAAGTAATATACTGACAATATAAATTCTCCAATATTATTTTCATAGCTTGGATTCATGGGTCTGGGATTGAGATGGTGAGGACACATTGTTCTCTAAACCAGACATATGTGTTTATAAATAAGGACTAATGCAGGATGCAAATCAGTGAGGGCCACCACTGTTCTGGACTGTGCTCATTACAGCATCAGAGAAAGACATGGATGAAGATGGATGGATCCATCCATCAGAGAAGATGGATGACACATTTTCAGTCTATAAAGCAGAACAGGTCTAAATTCACTATCGAATTGTGTGACATGAGGGTGAGATAGGAGCTGAGACAGTGAAACAGCTGCAGAGGGTTGGTTTTTTAACAGGGTTCTGCTAGATGGACTGCTCTACTTCACCAGCTTGTTCTTTGCTCATTGGCTACTGTCATCTTTTGATCCTGTATGCGTGACTACATATAAGAAGTGGTCAGCTAAATGTAGCAATGATCCTTGAATCAAGACAGCCTTCTTGTCTTACATGCTCCTCTAAAATAGGGCCGGAGGCTGTATAATCTTCTCCTTGTTGAAGTGATTGCAAGTAATTGGTCTAGTTATAATGTATAAACCTTCAATGCAGCTTGAAAGATGCTAGTTAAAATAGAAGACGTCTTTGCTGAGATGTACTGGTGCCTCTGTTGTGTTTCATGTTGCATACTCATTCACATTGTCAGGTACTGCTTTAACCAGAGAGCCACAGAGCTGTCACTCTAGACAAGAATATAAACAATTGAACACAAGATGGGTAGGTTGATACAGCTGGTTATCTCACATCCCTAAGGAAAAGCATAGGCAAATCTTATGCATGTAATAGTTTAGAGTTAATTATTAAATCTTTCTCTGATTTGCACATTCAGGAAGAACATCAATAATTTATCACAATCATTTCCTGATCTATCATTTCTAGGTGTCTTTTTGTTCCTAGATATAAGGTGAGCAGGTAAGAGATGGGACTGGGCAGATACAATCAGAACAGCTCAGCTTCCTGCACAGCTACACAGGCTAATCAGGCGGGAGTGACCAAAGCAGCAAGATGTTGCCACCACTTCTTATTGTCTCAATAAGCATTGTAGCTCTTGAAGTTGTTGTTGGATTCATTGGAAATGGATTTATTACAACTGTTAATATCGTTAATTGGATCAAAAGCAAAAAAATATCTTCTGCTGATATGATCCTGATCTTTCTGAGCACATCAAGATTTATCTTGCAGGTGACGGTCCTGATGCATATCCACAGCCTCTACTTTGCAGATGTGTTAGAGCTGGCTTCAGTGTACAAGAACTTTGGTGCTGTGTGGATGTTTGTAAACCATAGCAGCTTGTGGTTCAGTACCTGGCTCTATGTACTGTACTGTGTGAAAATAATCAATATCACCCACTGGCTGCTACTGCAAGTCAAGCGCAGAATAGCTGGGATGGTCCCGTGGCTTCTTCTTGGATCGCTGGTGATCTCTTCCATGACTTCTCTTCCTTTACTCTGGATTACACCCAGAACTTACCTATGCAGCTCAACAGGGAGCTGCAGAGAAAATAGCACAGCTCATATCATGGACTGGGATAGTTCACATCTCTACTTGCTGCTTCTTTACTTTGTAGGTTGCTTTTTCCCTCTAGTGCTCTCCGTGGTGACCTCAGCTCTGTTAATTACTTCTCTGTGGAAACACAGAAAGACAATGCAATGTTATGCAGATACTTTCAGGGATGCTATGATAGATGTTCACCTAACTGCTATTAAATCCATCATTTCTTTCTTAATCCTGTATCTTTCCAGTTTTGTAGCTCAAATTCTGTTGATACTGTCAACATCTCAGAGTAAAGATGTTGTGAAAGTTGCAGTATCCTTAGTTGTAGCTGGGGCATATCCTTCCATGCACTCAATTATCCTGATCATAGTCAATTCAAAACTGAAATTGGCATTTAGGAAGCTTCTTCTGCATCTTAAGTGCCATTTGGAAGATAAGCCTCCAAGCCCCAGTCTTGAGAGAAACACTCTCCAGTATAAAATCTGAAATCAAGACTCACCTCTATTGTTTCATTGTCTTTTTCTTAAATAATAACTTTCATCTTCCAGACATTTCTGTGTCTAGTCCTCCTTAACGTTTGAGAACATCTGAAATAATGTGCATTTTTGCCTTACTTGTGCTTCAGCTCCTTCCATCCTGCTTAACATAGAGTGAGAATAAAAATGTACTGAATGAAAACAATGCATTTAAATAAGAAATCAGTATCAGGTTGCTTTGTGATTTCAGATTGTCAGTTTAAGACTGAAAGTTTTATGACTTGTTTGAATTGAAGAAAATGGGGGCTAAACCAGACAAGAATGTACAGAGCTCACAAATATCAGCTCTCAGATAAAGGATTTTTCTCCTGAGAAGGTTAAAATCTGACTGAAAACATGTTGTGCAAGTCATAGTTGGTGGAAAAAAAGACTGTTTCTAAAGTGGAAACGACTGTGTTTCTAAACTGGAAAAGCAAGCTGGATTATGACCTGAGGGAAAATTAAGATTTGGAAGCATACAGCCAATTAATATAATCAATTTGCATTTTGAATGAGGTTTATTTGTGTTAGAATTCTGGTATATCTGTAACAATGTAGTGATTAAATACCTATTTAAAAAATGATACCTTTGTTTGAAATATATGTTATGCTTATTTGTTTGGTTTTCTTGAAAATGGATTACCGAGATGATGATTACAATGTAAAGTGATGTAGGTGCATAAAACTACTGTAGAAAACCTCACTCTTGTTGAGTTGGCCATTCTGATCATAGATTTGCCCTTATTGTCATGATTTTCTATTTCTGTGAGCAGCTGGGAGTTGCTTCTGAGGCTGTTTCCTTTTGAAATTTTATGTCACTATGAAGTTTCACACGAGGTTAGTGAAAGATGTTCAACAAGTTCTGTTGTGTTTTATCAAATAATGTGTTTGATAAATCTATTCTGAGGTTCTCAGCTCATCTGAAGTATTTTTATGCTGTATATTTCTCTGCAGGAGTTTAAATAATACCAGATTATAAATTACTGTGGTAAGAACTGCAGTCCCACTTATAAAATTAATGAGCAGAGTGATTCACTTATTCTTTCAGTGTAGTAGCCTCAGTTTTTGAAACATTAGAGTAATTTTATAAAATACTTGGAAAAAAAATCACTGTTTAACAATATTAGATAAAGAGTGAATATAATGGTTTTAATTGGTACCTTAAAATATTTTTGAGAGTGAACTATGTGTTGATAGGAGACATAAGAGGATGCCTGATATGAAATGATATGATTATTAGCATGTGTAACCATGGGTTCAGACTGCAGAGCAGAAGGGAGAGTCATTGGTCTCACAAACACAGCATTTAGAGGCACAGTACGTGACACTGTAAAGCCAAAGCTTCTATACTCTCCACTGCTGTGGTGCTGAATCGAGAGAGACACACAAGTCCCTGGAGGGAAGCAGATGTGAATCATAATGCTCATGTCACAGCAGCGCTCTGCTCTGCTCTACAGCTGCATGCCCTGCCAGCATGGACCAAGGTTAGAACAGTTACACAGCCATAGCTCTTCCTGCTGGCAACACCATGAAAAGAGTGTCCTGTAAGAAATGAGTTTGTCCGAGACTGTTTTATTGCAGGGTGGTTGGTAGTGGTATTTGGTTTTTTGAAGCTGATAATTTCCCCAGTGAGCTCATTTCTCTTCAGGTATTTCCAAACCCATTTCTAAAGACAGTCTGAAGTAAAGGGATCAGAGCCAAAGATGATAATAACGGCCCTTGCTCAGCTTCTTCACCTTCAAGAGAGGGAGATCTGAGGCAGGAGCAATCATTAATAAAAAATCCTCCAGTGCTTCCAGGGGAAGAGGAGGACAAAGCTCAAGGACTTCACATCTTTATGTTGTATTGATGAAAGTTTTGTTACACACAGCATAGAGTGAGATAGATGGGTACATAAATTAGAATTTTAAATGATGGGATTGGTAAATAAATTATTAGTTTTGTCCTTTTCCAATCCATCCTTCCCTCAAGCTTCAATTTATTTTCATGGCTCCTTCCACAATATATACAGATTTCTAGTTGTTTTTTGATCTTACCCTGCTCTTTGGATTTCATCCTATCCCAACCTAAAATAATCTTCTATATTCTCTTCAGATCTAGCCTTCTCTTTCAGGTACATTTTAAAAAAAGCTTTCTCATTATTATTTTACAAAAACACATGACTCACCAAATTACAGTAAACTTATTTCTATCCCTACTTTATTCCAGAAGGCAAATCAATAAACCCAATTAATGTTTTGGCAATCATTATTTGTGTCCCAAAAAATCATGAAAATAACTTCATTGAGATTTCATTGTCTAGGAAGTGTTTATATGTTGACTGAAAATAAGACCGAGCTCACCAGTACATTTCCCCCTGAGCTTTTCAAGTTACATGAAACAGGGACAACAAGAATGGGAGAATTCTGTCTGCAGTTTGTATAATGCCAGAAATTGTGGCTGTACCAAAATCATTGTAAGTATGATGAAAAAGTAGTGATTAGTGTGGTTGTTCATACCAACTACATGAAAAATCAAACTGTCTTCTTTGTCTTCTCCAATTTTTTTTTTTTAAATTTATTTTAAAGTGCCATCGTGCTTGCTTTTTCTGGATCAGAATTCATCACAATTCTGTGCCCAGGAAAACCAGTATTTTGCTGTGCAGAAATTAAGGGATTTTTGATTGCAATCTCAGTGGCATGTCCATGAAGCTGGCAAGTTTCTCACTATCAGTCTCTCAGCAAACAAATCAGAAAGAGCTACCACAGACATTCTGAGTTTCAGCTACTGGTCAGTTTTGTCATGCCTTTCTTTTTGCCTTCATTAATCAGAGGCTCTACCTGACCAAATCAGTAGCAGGGTGGTGGATTTGCTATCTCTAACACAATATCTCTGCTGGCCACGCAGTCATCCTTGCCCTTTCTGATAGTTTGCTGTTCCCCAAGGTGTCATTACCTCTCTGCAAGGTACACAAGTCAGCACTGCCAGGTACATGGATCCCAGAACAGATGTTCTTGTAAGTGCCACTAAAACTCCAATCTTCGCTTTTGCTGGTTTTCTAGCAGTAATCAGGAAGCTTTTTACCTTCTTTGCATGTGACAGCACAGTGATGCTAATTTATTCTGAATAATTTTGGGTAATTTGAAAAGTAAAATATTTGTCAATGAAAACACCAGATGGTACCTATCTTTTCTTGAAATATGACTTCCCACCTTTCTACAAGGTCTGGAGAAACTTTTTTCCTCCTGTAGAGTTTATAATAGGATTATAACCTGGGATTACTTTTATCTCTATTTATTTACTGTCTTCCCTATCGTAATACTCAGCCTTCATTTCATTAAAATCACAAGGACAGTTTCTCCAATGTTACAAAATACTTCTGAAGGCTAATCCCCCTTCCCCTCAATATTTCTTATCCTGTTTGTTCCTCATTTGAGGACGTCTGTGTGGGAGGTCATTGGAGCTTAATTAGGTGTATCAATAATGTTCTATATAAATCTTCATAGAGACATGGGTTTTAAAGTTTATTAAAAGAAATAAAAACCAGATAAAAATAATTTTCTTTCTAAATTAATGTGAAAATTTGCTTTGAATATTTTTAAATATTAAAAATATAAATTAGGATCATGTTAACATCACTTTTTAAGATGCATTATTTTCAAAGTGCCATTTCTCCTTCCCAATACTTATGTTTTTGCAATGACCCAAGTAATCAAAAGTAATCATAAAGAATATCAATTACATCAGAGAAGAGCACAGACCCTCTTGAAACCAGAGCTCCTGATGCTCATGAGCTTTCCAGTGGTCAGATGTCTTTTTTGTTCCAAAACCCTTTTTTGTCTCCACATTGAAAGGCCAGATCCCTTCTTGAGTATTCAGCCTATCTGTGTGTGAAAGGACAGGGATATTTTATCATCAGACACCAGAGCAATAGTGTGGGTGGTGGCTACAGTGGGACTTCATTGGAAATTGAGAGGAGAGGAAAGCCAGAAGTCTCACAGATCCATGAGATTTACTTTGGCTGGTCTCTTTTCCCAGTACAGGCAGACAAACTGGTGAACAAATGGGCAGCAGTGCAGCCCTCCAAAGCTGCTGTTGCTGAACGGGGGATCCCTGCACTGAATGCTCCACTGCAAAACAATTCTTCTGCTGCCACAGGAAAAGCAGAGGCAAAGTGCTAAACAGGAATAATGACCTGATGTCATCATTGCCTCTTGGGGGGAAGGGATGAAATTAAACCCTTTCTCGGCCTTTAGGCACTAAGACGTGATATTGTGATGAGATTAGGATGGATGATACAATTCATAAATTTAAAAAATGATTGGCGGGTAATTATATTTTTTTTAATCTTCTTCCACCACTTCCGCCAATGTCATATTTGAATTTCATCCTTCCTAGTTCTGTATCTTTTATTTTTCCCTCTCCTTTGTGTATTGCCTTTTCTTTTCCTTTTTAGAAAAAAAGTAATTCTACATTTATCATTCATATTTCTTGCAACTTCCTCTAAATATTTCCAATGTTTTTGCTGCTGTTATTGCAAATATATAATAATGAAATCAATATGGGTTCATTCACGTTTGTTTAATTATAATAAACACAAATTTCAAGGCATCTTCTTGGTTTTGGCAGACTCATACTTTTTCTTTTGTGATAACATTGAAAATAAAATTTCTCCCTTTCCTTGTGAAGGCATTTAAAAAACAACAAAGAAAAATCCCAACAAACAAACCCCCACATTGCTGAGACCCTGAGATAAGTGAAGCTTCCCTTTCAAATTCCAATTTAGTCAGTTCTGCTTGGTTGTCCTTTCCCTGCCAGTTGCTTTCTCTCACCCCAGTGTGGATCCCTTTTTCTTTTACAGACTGTTATTTTCTTTCTGATTTTCCCTGTCTCCTTTAAGGTCGTTCTTAAAGTCTTTACTTTTCCCTTCCTTTGTTTAGTTTTAATTGTCACCCTTCAATCCCTCAAACACACTTGTTTGTTTCTATGTTTGCACTGTTTGTTTCCCTTCCAGAGCAGAGGTGACCATCCAAATATTTTCATTGCTTAGGATGCAGATAAGAAGGAAAAAGAGGAAATGGAACGTAGCCACACGTATGTAAACAGCAAAGTTGAAAACATTGAGTCCAAATACTACATGTATAAATTTTATGTTCAGGACTAAAATTATTTTAAATACTTGCATCCTGAGAAATATTGAAAAGAAAGAACGTGTTTATGGACTTGCTCACTCTCTTAAAGGAGACAAGTCTGTCTATTGCAATTAATTCTCATCAACAGAACAGAAGGAAATCAGTTTTTTTCCGGAGGAACTTCTCAATCTCTTCCAAGAAAAATGTACAACAGGAACTGTGAATAGGTACTTGTTGAGCTCATTTGATAAATCATAAAAAACACAACATGAACTTTATACAGGCATTCAACCAACAGAGGTTCAGACCCCTAACACAACATATGGGTGTGATTTGAGTTCCAGTGGTCACAGAAATAATATTTCTTTTGCTTGAGATACCCACAGCTTTCTTTAGGAATCTGAAGCAATGTTACTGCACATGTAGAGAAATATATCTGCCCCTGTTGAATGAATAAGTACCTATCTCTCAGCTAAATTCAGTATAAAAGGAGAAAAGACATAATATAGAAACGGCATCATTCTTAAGTCATGTTTGGACTACAGCAACAGCCTGTCTCCTTTTCCATTGTTTTTTTCAACTGGGTGAACTTCTGCATTTTTCTCATATCATGGTTCTACACAGGCAGGAAAAGGGAGAAGATTTCTCAAAAATGTGCCCTGGAAAAGGTTATTCTGAGATATATTATCTCTTGGCTTCAATTCCCTGATGTTATGAAGAGCTAAATTCTTAGGTCCCCTGTCTTTTGGCTCTTACAAAGCCAGCCTGTGATTATTTCTAAAGCCAGCTCCAAAGCACATTCTGTCAAAAGAGAGTTCATCTTTTGAAATGTGAATGATAACTCAAACTTTGTATTGGGTTTGGAATTGGGTGAACACCTATGTAAAAGCTCATGAAACATGTAGGCCCTAACTTCTCCTTCCCAGTCCCTTGGCCTGATGGATCTCGTCAGCATGGAGATGTCTTGGTCTGCTTTACAGAGTCAGTGGGAAAGGTTAAAATCTCAGGCTGGCCCTGAAGAAGCTTCCAGAAACGCCTTGCTTTTCTTGTTGACTGTAGAAAAAACCCACATACATTACCAAGTTAAGGGATGAGATGCTTAACAGTCTTTGGCTAACCTTCTCTTTGAACCTCTTCAACCATATGAACATCTCTGGCTCCAAACTGCTGTTCTGACAAAACTGGGAAAATTTGGATGATTCTTAGATCACTCTTCAGACCACTGGTGGTCTCTTCTGTTATTTCTTCTCACTATACTTTGGCATGTTTTAGCTTTTCCTTCGGTACTCCAGTAATGAATCTTCTCACAGACGTCAGGGTGACAGATGCAGAGGTTTTTCAGCCCTCCATATCATTCCTCTGTTCACTATTGGGATGGACTTTCCTGTCATCATTCCATTTAAATGTAATCAGATAATAATAACCTCTGCCCTCAAACTTATCTGAAGGAGGAGGTAGAAATCTGGCTACTCTGAGAGCTCCAGGACACATTTGCATATAAATATCACCCAGTTTCTGTCTTTTTCCCTTTCCTTCTATGTTTCTAGTTTTTTTATTTTATTTGACTGCTGTTATTCAGCTGGTGGAGCTAAATCACCCAGATTGCCTCCATTTGTCTTTGGGGATCACTGCTTCTTGTTTGAATGCACTGTACTCAGTTTATAATGAATTTAAAAACATTGATTCAATGTTGCATATCTTCCTCTAAGTCATCATAACACAGAAAATTCTTTCCTTATTTTGAGGGGTAAATTCTAAGAAAAACTTGCTACAAATTAGTGCAAAGACAAAAATAAGAAAATCCCTGGAACTCACCATGTTCTTATATATACATACTTTGAGGAGAAAGTCAAAGTGACAAAAAGTACAAAATATTTTAAATTTGTGAGTATGCAGTATATTTTCCTCACTTATTTCTGAGGCAGAGCTAAATATAATTCTGTATTTTAGTCTCTTGGTGAAGCCCTTTGTATCCTTTAATCTTTCAGCCTATCAGGCTCTTGAGTTTTCAAGAGTTAAATCTCATATCAGAATACTAAGAATCAAATATTTCACTCAAGACACTTTTTCCTACAAGAGCCTTGGGTAGGGTTTTGAGTATTTTTTTTTTTTTGTATTATAGCCTATTATTTACAAACTGACAGCAAAAGCAGTACAGTTATCTATAAGCCAGCTGTCATGATTTCTCCAGAAAATCACTTTTTGCATCGAACTGGTGTTGTGATCATATACCTTGCTGTCATGTGGCTTGATAAGTGATTGCTTGCTGTGAAGAGCCCATGAACTACCTCTGCTACTTGCACTTCTTACAATGTATATTCACTTGCAGTTGCAAGCACTGTATTTTCATAGAGCTGATTGAACAATCTTCATCCAAATACATTATTCAACAAATATTTCTATGGAATAACTTCTTTCCAGACTGAATTTAAAAGAAATTAGGCTGACTCTGATCCTTAAAAAGTTTAGTAGGTTCTGTGAAGAAGCACTGTAAACAGGGCAAGAGGGACTCATACCTTAGGTGCATCAGATCTCTTCTATCTTCGTGGCTTCCAATGATACATCAAACATCTCTATGCTTCATTGTCCTGTAGGAATAAAAAAGTTTTTATTTGCCACTCTAAATTTGTTTGAAGTAATACGCAGGATTGCTGTATAAATGGAGAATATTTTATTTCCTACTTTTATTTTGTTTGCCTACATTTCATACAGCCTGGTTTATTAACAAATAAGTGCGTGCTTCAGCCCATGCCTGAAGTGATGGTGCTATACAAACAATTGATTTTCTTGCCTTTCAACAGAGACCCCAGAGAGCCTTGAGTGAGAATCTTGAGCATTTTCTACATACATCAAACAGCTTAAAAAAAGGAGCCTGAATAAACCTTATGTTACCTATATAAACCCTATACTGTATAGTGGCTATATATCTCAGGCTGAACGTGCTGTATATTTTTATTTGTCAAATTTTTGATAGAAACTTGGACAGGAAAATTGAAATTTTAAAATAAAAATGTGAAAAGCCTGTGATGTTTGCCTTCTATCATCTCTTTTCCATATGAGACATTTTGCATGGACAACTGAGATAAGAAAGTAGTAAACAGATGGAATGATGGTACCTAAGACTGGTAATGGTACTTTCCTGTTCCCCATGGTTCCCTGATGACTTCTCTTGTGCTCTGAAGATGTCCAACTTTTTGTGGAATTATTTTGGAAGCACAAGGGAGAGGAAAGGTTCAAAAATGCAGTTGACTAAAAGAACTTCAGGAAAATTTCACTAGAATATTTCTGTAGGAGACTGAAAGAGTGAAGTAACTCAAGCTAAGAATGTTAACAGAAATAAAGTCAGTATGTTCAGTATAGGGAAAAGTTCTTTTTGTAGGAAAACGCTCTTTAAACCGGTAGAGAGAAGCTCAATAAGATGTAGTGCCTGGCAGGTGAAGAAAAACAAAATTAGACTAGGAACAAGGTCCTCATTTTATCTGGAAGAGTAACTTAACCCCTGGAGGAAAGTGCATTAAGTTGTGATAGATTAACTACTGAGCTCTTTTAAGGTGTAACTCAACATGAGGTTTTACTTTTGATAAACATGTTCTTTAGTGAAATTCTGCTCCAAGTGATGTGCAGAGGAACAGAGTAATTTGTCTTTATAGTCTCATACACTGATGGAAACCTCACTCGCCATTCCATCTCCCAGTCACTGAGAAACAAGTCCTTGTTCTCCAGAGTGAAAGTCAACATGCATGGTAGGATCCTACAGAATCACAAGATTAATTAGCAATGCACACAGGAAATTTCTTTCCTGGTGATCAACATCCATTTCTTTTATACTCTGGCATAGCTTTTTTGTTGTTTTTCAATTAGTGGAGGTATGGGAATCTTTGCACTAATATGATTACATAGGGTAAGAAAATGACTGTGATGTCAATAGATTTGTGGACATTAAAATACACAGTATGTTCTTTCTTTCCATCTGAATTACATTTTTACTTTTTGGGATCTAACCTCCAGAATTACTAATTCTGGAAAAAATCCAGCAGGATTATATCAGTTACTCCTCAAAAATTGTTATTATTATTGAAAGAGAAGTTGAGACTTTAATGAAGATATAGATTTTGTCAGAAAACAGAGGGTAAAATTTTCCATTAGCATGCAAAAATTGTTAGTGTTTAGCAAAGCCCAGAAGTAAAGCATTGTATTAGGGATGCATAAAACCTGATGAGGCTTTTCACTGTAAGGTAAATGATTGTTGATATTGTGGAATTACTCTTAATTATAACTGGTAAAGCAATCTACAAGCAAAGTCCATTAACAAAATTAAGTGTGAATACAAAAACAAGAGAGAATTTTGGGAAACAGAAGATTCATGAAAACTTGGAATTGCAACAGAGCAGCCTAAACACAGATTGGAAAAGGGGATACTAACTGAAAGATACTGTTGTAAAAAAACAAAATCAAATCAGACAGAAAGGTACTTGAATGGCAGCTCCCCATGGAAGACTTGAACTCCTACTTATCTATCAGGTTAAAAAAAAAATAAAGGAAGTTATAACTCCCAAGAATCCTTAAAACAAAAATCTACTATCCACAAGAAATTTGGTGGGTCTGGTTTTGTTTTGCTTTCCCCCTCATTAAATTCAATTATCCTATATTCAAATATAGGAAGAGAAAGAAAGATAGATATGAAAAGTCTCTGACCAAGCCCAGTTTTATTAACAATTTAGATTTCCTATTGCCTCATACACCTGTTGTGTTTTTAGATTACAGCTTTGCTTTCCATATTGCACAGATAAGCCAGATCACTGAGGTTCAGAGTCTTTAGCCCTCACCAGAAACTCACAATTTTTGAGGGGCAGATTCACTCAACAGACTGGATCTTGCAACATGTTAAACTAAAATTTAATCCATTACATTTTGGCTGCTTTCCCTGTACATCTGATTCACAAGGCAAAACTACTGCTTAGCTTCAGAAGCTACTTAAATCAGTGTACTATGTCCTAACACTTTTCTTTATTTTCCAGGGCTTCCAAGGACAAAAATCAAAGAAGTGTCTCTATTGTTAAGGGTTTATTACAAAACCCATTCCTGATCTGTATTTTTCCTGCTTTTAGTTCAGTGTAAACAGAGCAAGACAAATTCATAACAGACAGGTTATGTATTCAAAAATTCAGGCTCTCTCAGCAGCAAACTGTCATAGTTCATTTTGAAATTTGAGGATCAAGGCATCAAATGTATTTTTGTATTATCCCTCAAGTTAATTCCTTCATTCCCAAACTTTGAGAGACAAATTTAAATAATACCTGTGTAGACAAACCTTGCCCTCCAAGGATTAAACACATGTTTTTAGTATCATTCACATGAATGAAGGTTTGCAGCTCTGCCCACAATGGAGATTGGTGCCAGGGGTTTAGCAGTTGTGCCTATCATTTGGAAAGGAGGCCAATACTTCTCCAAGAGGAAAAATAGGTCAGGATGGAATTTTAGTGTGCCTTTGTCACTTCTCATCTTTCTATGGGCTGTGTACAATTCTCCTTGTTGGTTATCTCTATTTTTTTGTGGTTACCTCTATGTAAATTACCATCCAGTGCTATACCAGCAGTAGAAAAACTTAAAAATCTTTTTCCTGGTTTATTTTTCTGTCTGAAAAAAGGGAACCATAGTATTACTCTACTTTTGAATGGAATCCTCAGTAGAGAGGCAGATGCTTTCAAGATAGAAAGCATTTACCTTTAGGTTAATATTTGCTAGATATGCTAAGGAAGATCAAACCCATGCAGTGCTGCTGCTCCTGCTTGATTTGTTTGGGAAATGAAGCTTAAGCACAGTGTGCTGGGATTATGCAATCAGCACCCACAGCTGTACAGCAGCACTGGGCACAAGCATTTAAAGGTGAAGGAACAGAAAAGCAGGTGGTTGTGGGTAAAGTACAAAAAATATACAGTCCTCTATGAATCAAAACCCTATTATTAAAGTATCAGATTCCTTCTTTTTCAAGCTGCATACCAGATTGCTGCTGCTTCTTCTTCTTCTTCTTGTTCTTCTTCTTCTTGTTCTTCTTCTTCTTGTTCTTCTTGTTCTTGTTCTTGTTCTTGTTCTTGTTCTTGTTCTTCTTCTTCTTCTTCTTCTTCTTCTTCTTCTCCTTCTTCTTGTTCTTGTTCTTCTTCTTCTTCTTCTTCTTCTTCTTCTTCTCCTTCTTCTTCTTCTTCTTCTTCTTCTTCTTCTTCTTCTTCTTCTTCTTCTTCTCCTTCTCCTTCTTCTCCTTCTTCTCCTTCTTCTCCTTCTTCTCCTTCTTCTCCTTCTCCTTCTCCTTCTCCTTCTTCTATTTCTGTATTTGTCATGTGGCTTTGACCTAGATTTGACAGTTACTCTTCCTTTTCCATTTTTTGTACAATGTGACCAATCTTCATAATAAAGCCATTTATTACCTACCATATTCAACAAAGAAAATCAATTTGACAAAAGTCCCAGCATTGGGAAAGTGCTACTTTTGCCATTAACTTAGAGATTAAGATGTTCTTCTTCATTGTGTGACTGTCACCAACCAAGCCATAGTTTTATTTATAAAGCCATTGTTTTTATACTTGGGAACATATAATACATGTTCAATTTATATCACTAACATTCTTTACAAACAGCTTTATACAAACTGCTGAAGTTGTGGCAAATCACAGCAGCCAACAGACTGTCAACAGCCTTTAACCAAACTCTATGCCATACATCATACATGGCTGATAGCATTTTGAATCAGAAATTAAAAATAAAGACAAATCCTTGAAAGATGGCTAGTGATAAAACTATTCATCAAATTATGTAATAGATTATTATTTTAGCAACTAATTAACCAAATAAGCAATAAAGTCAGAACCTAAAAAGAAGTCTCTCCTTGACAAATATTCTCATATCTAAGTGAAAACTTTCATAACTACAAAGATTTTGGTTCAGAGTTATGGAGGATGAAGAAATATGCTGATGTAGTTATGAGTTATTAATTAAACAAATAAAATAGCATAGCATCTGTAAAATAAATGTGTTTTTACTCAGAGGCAAGTAAGAAAGGTGAATGCTTTTTTGAAATGGCTTGTACATCATGCAAAGGAAGGATATTTTACTTTTCCCTGAATGGGTAAATTTTCAAGTCAGCTCTATCTCTAGGATTCAATACCTGCATATTCAGAGTACAATGGATTTTATTTCTCTGGAAAAGAAGGAAGATACTTAGGGTACCTGAGTACCATAACCTAATATTTTCCTGTCCTTGTCACAGATCTTTGTCAAGCCAATACAGAAAATATGAACACAAAAATATATTTTCCTACATAATTTCATACTGTTATCTTCTTTCTTTGGCTTTCGAGTCAGACAAGCATGTTCTGCTGAACAACATTTAATAGGTGGAGTGATCTATTTTTAACTGAAGAGCAGAGCTTTTCATACTGACTGATTGTACTGAAAGGGGAAGAGAAAGGTCACAGATGTCATTTTGTGGTGAAAAGATGCAGAAGCTTATTGTAAGAGATGTCTAACATGCATTACTTTTCTTGTCCTGTTATATTTCACGAATTCAATATGAAAGCTACTTACATGATTATGCTCTGAAATTGCGTTATCAAACTGAGCCACTATCATGGCAATGAGAACAAAATAGAAAAGACTTTAAAGTCTATTGTAAGTCTGCCTTGACCCAATTAAAAGCCACGCAGCACAGTCCTGAGGGTAGTCCAAAAATCACACACACCTCGTTGTTCATCACGGGTCATGTTAAGGCCTTGGACTAAGATTTTGCTGCAGAGCATTACTAGACAACAATGAAAAAAATCGCTTTGGAGGCTCAGTACTTGATGCTGTAATTAAAAATTATATTTCTTTTTTTTCACCCACTTCATGGGTCAAAAGAAGCACTCCACTCTTTTTTTACTCTTTAGGAAACAACATCAACCAAAAGCCTGTCACTAACATAATATATTCACCTGATCTATTGAAACATTATTAGATATAATTTCTATTTTCTGTTTGTTTTAAAAGTGACATATTTCACATGTATACATGTAAGATGTAATCATCATATTTTAAACTCAAAAAGCATGTGATCTATTGAATTAATTGATTGAATCCAGTCTGATCATGACAAGGCAAACCTTTAAACTGGGAGAGTAACCAAATTACTCTGGCTGCAATTTCCTTTCTTTTTGCTGTTGTAGCTCTTTAGGGTGCTTTTACCTTCCTTGTTTTAATAATGAGCAAAACTTGCTATGCCTCACTTGTCCACAAGCAGCAATTGCAGCTGCCAGTGAAGGGTCAGGATGCTTCATTGCCATGTGTTGTGGCCATAATCTTTTTAATCTTATCGTTGTGACCAAAAAGAAGGCTTATCTCAAAGTGGCTGATAACAGCCTTTCCTAGCTGTTTGCATAGATCCTTCACATACTGCAGGGTGTGCACAGTAACAGCCAGGCCCTGCTGCAGTGTGGAATAACTAGGAAAGGAACAGAGACAGTGACAGTGGAAGCAGAAGGAAGCTACTGGCATTGATTTCAATCTAATAGCAGAAAAATTCAGCAATCTTAGAGGATCCGTATGTGCAGATTACACACAGTCTGTCCTGCAGCAGGGCAGCACTGCAGATTTACAGCCTTCATGCTGTTGCCATACAAACACGTCTAGTGTTACGTCGATCCTCTTATCCTGTTCCCCTTCCTCCTTCCTACTCCTCCCCTTCCCGAGAGTATATCCACTTGGGACCGAAAAAAAAGATTGAGTAATTAAAATATCTTTATAACTTCATCACTGTTTGGGGGTTTGAGCTTTAATCCTGTTGGTTCTCTTATAAATGGAAAAGAAATGAACTGACTTCAGAGGGATTGGTGGGACCATCACTTTTGGATCTCTCAGGAGACACTCATAGGCAGTCTTTTTCTCTCTCATCCCAATGTGTAGGAGACATCTACAATTTATTCGCGGGATGGACAAGGGAGGGAGTGCTTCTCTCTGTCCTTTTAGTTTTAAGAGGTTATAATTTAGGAAAAGAAGTTTGATGAGAAATTAATTTGTCAGGGTCTTATTCCTCGTCACCATTTCAGTCTGGACCATGCCCCATATAAGCTAAATGAATTCCATTTTAAACCTTGCTAGATTTATTTTTACTGCTACTACTGTGGTTAGAAGCCTGTTCTAAAATCAGTCTTCCAATGTTAGACTATCTGATTTTGAACCTGTATTTATTTATATTTGTTCTTACATTGGTTTTTCATCTCACATAACTCATCTAACTCTCTTGTTTATCCCATTGGTATAACTACAAAGAAGAAATATAGCTCCATTTCACATCTTGTTTGCTAAATAAAAGCAATCTGTTCTAGCAATATTCTAGAGGCTTCCCATCCTTGACCTATCCTGCTTCTCTCTTCTTAGACTTTTCAGTGAAAAATATTTTTGGATAAAATACAATACTAATAGAACACATTACATGTTTGAAGTCTGCTTAAATCCATAAAAGAAGACAATGGGAAATTTCCATTGGTGTCCATGGCCTTGGGTTAGCCCTTTGTTTTCTAAGTGGAAGGGAGAGGCTTTCAGTTCAAAGCGAGAGAATGGCAATCTCCAGTTGGTCTCCTGATGCCTCCTTGCCTACCACCAATACATCTTATATGGATATATCCATATGGGATATATACATCTCCCATATGGATGTACCCTGTCTCTGTCTATACTTATCTATGTTTACTTAGATTGGAGTGCAGCAGCTAGCCCTCATCTAAACCCAGATCCTCTCTAGACTGGGTTATTCAGTAGACTCCACCAGAAGGCTGAGATATAGTAAAGCTTCATATTTGATGCATAGATTTGTGGTGAATTCTCAGAGCTGTGGTGATACCATCTATTCCTTTTGAGATGAATTAACTCCTTATAAAGCTATCTGTAAATGCTCTTTATTTGTTTGAAGTGCAAATCTGACAGCTTCTGACAGCCTCTCAGCCTCTTGTGTACAACTCTGCTGGAGTATGCTTTGCTTCCATATATTGTCACCAGTTCATTCATTATTTCTGAAATGTTAGCACTGACTTCCAGCTGACTGACTTGAGGAGACAATAATCAAGCTAAACAAAGTAAGGGTGATAGCATAGCCCACCTGTTATTATACAATATTTATATAACAAAGTTTGAAAGTTTTATTGTGTAGTTTTTCCATCAGATAATCCAGACTGTCAGAAGTATCCCAGTATATCAGTACTAAAAAATATTGAATATTGGTGTTAGACAATAATACAGCACAAATGAGATCATTTACATGGAGTTTTTAACACATAGTCATTATGTTATCAAACAATAAGACCTGCTTTACTTTTAAATTCTTTGAACAAAATCAAAACACTGGTATTCTAGATGAATTAAAAGATATAACTATAATGTCTTAAGGAAAAAAAAAATCTAACCAAAAACCAAAGTACCAAAACCAAACCCAAGAAAACAAACCTATTAGTTTTAGCTATGAAATAGTATTTTACACTTTTGTGTCTCATCTGACTTTGATAATACAACATTTTGTGATGCTTCTTTTTTTCTTAAAAACATAATCCATCACATTTTTTATAATCAATCACAAAACTTATGTAAAAGGAGTGTCAAATTCAGTCCTGTAAAAATAATGATGTTTTGCATGTGTTGAAAGAGGAGGTGACAATCGGTCTGTGAAACATCAAGGTCTCTGGGGCAAAACCTGTTCAAAGGGCTTGGGGCCGTAGATTTAAACATAAGTGGATACAACCCACTGGAGTACCGAACAGATGCCTAAGATTGTTCTTGTGTCTGGAGTTGCTGCTTTATCCATGAAGATCTTGAGTAGGACTCCTTACTTCCTACAACCCATATCCAGAAATTGCTTAAAATACGACTCAAGAAAGGCTAAAATGTGGAATTAGTCCAGACAGTGTTGCAAAGCCGTAACAATACAGAATATAGGTATTAAATCATGTTCACTTATTCCTGTTGGGAGACAATTAGGCCCTGTGTACTTTTACTTCTGTAGAAATGCCTTTTATCTTTCTCTCTTGTCCTCTGTCATTTGCTGCACTGATTTAACAATGCAAAGGGGATTCAAAACACCTAGGCATTTATTAATGCTGGGTAAATAGAAATTTAAGCCCTTTTTTAATGTACTTTCCAACCTTGTTTACTGTCATGCTTGCTTTCAGGTGAAAATGTTATTATTGGCAAGACGATCTGCAGAAAACTCAAGCTCAGTAAATAACAATGGGAGCAAGTCTTCCCAAGAGAATTAACTCTGTGAGTTCTGCCCTGACCATACTGGAAACTTAATGTACATATCTGCATAATACATTTTGCTGAGCAACCGTGAATTTTTTTTTTCAAGGGGAACAGCACGTTGTGACAGTCACAACTCTCTGAGGAATGATTTGAGTATCCAAGCTCTGGTTTGTCTCTTCCACATGCATCTATTAGCCTACCAAAAGATAACTGTAAGCCTCACCCTACAGGCATAGTGTGATTTGAATTCTGACCTTGAAAAAGATTTGCTGTATCTCTGTTGCTAAAGGAGTAGCTATCAAAACACATATTAAGAATAACAATGGTGACCATCAGATACTATGGTAATGCTGAAGTTTTAGCATTCATACAGAAGAGCAAATTGTACAAACAAGAAAGTCTGAAAAAATCGTAAGAGACAATTAATAAATAACATAACAAACAAATAATTGACTGCATTGACTATCTTAAAAAGTTTAGAAGGATTTTATCTCTATGACATGGGCAGCATAGCATAATTCTACCTTGAAGTGAAAGCCCAAAAGTTCAAGACTAGTCTATAGAAATGCCTGAATTATCCACAAACTTATAAAAATTAGCTGCCAGAAGTAATGTAGGAGTTTCAAAATTCCTTTCCTCTGATTGATGGTCCATTATGGCAAATGTAATAACCTAGTTTCATATTAAACTGTCATGGTTTAAATTAAATGAACCTTGTTATTTCCATACTTCAGCACCTCTGAATACCACCAGCACTAGGTCACTGAAGAGCAGCTGGGTGAGAAAAGGTGACCTGAAGATATTTCCCAGGAAAATTTGCCCTGTAAAAAAATCTATATGAATTAGAGTCAGTATCAATTATCATAATCAGTTTTTAATATATATTGAAAAACAGTTTAAGAGGTGAAATTTATCTGGCATCATTATCATATGCATGGGCTCATACCTAGCAGAAGAAAAAGAACATGAACTGAAACTATCTAAGGGAAACATTTACAGATACTTCATGTAATTAAGCACACTTCTCAATTCTTCTGAACACTTAACTATTATTTGAATGCCATGGTAATGAAGTGATGTCAGATCACCTAAAAGATATATTTATGTTTTAGTAAAGTGGTCAAAAGTGAGCATTTCCAGGGTACAATTCAACTTTCACTCTATCTGATTAAGTGAGATTTAAGACACTTCTGCATCTATAAGAGTAGATGAAATTAACCTTGCAACAATTCTAAGTACCTTCCTTCCCTCCCTTGAATTCTTCCGAGTTACCTGAGTTAAAGGTCAGATCAGATATGGAAAATCTTGCTAACAAGCACAAGTCTAAGAGATAAAATGCTCTGCAAGGTCCAAACCCCATGAAATCTCTAGGATTCGAGGCTGGCTTTGGTTTACTTTTAAATAAAGAGGAAGTGAATTTTGAAGATAAAGAGGGGTAGCATGATATATAATCCACCATTTATTTTAAGATTGTATATAAACTCTCTAAAAAATTAATTTCTTCCCCCCTACTTTTTTTTCTTCCATCTGTAAATTCTGCAGACCGGTAGGAGAATTTTGTTTTGACAGTTTATCTAGTCTCATCAAATGCAATCTAATTTACTAATTCATTTGCATAGTTTCACCTTAGCCTACCAAGAGCTGCCTTTAAATTTATAGGTGAAAACAACTGGGAGAAAAAAAAAAAAAATCAGAGGAAAAAGGAGGAAATTGATGTAATAAAATTCGGAGGCTGGTCTAAACTCTAACAAGCCTGTAGAATACTGAAAATGAAGTGGAATTTAAGATATGATTTTAACTTCAGTTTCATATTTTCCAAGGGAATTCATTCTGTAATGTGCAGTAACAGAAATGTCAGCTATCAGAAAAAATATACAGAAAAGAAAATCTCAGATAGCTAGACCCACAGTTAGTGGGAGTTAGTTTTTTAGGAAAGCATATCATTAACTTCTTTGGTCAAAGACAATTAATCATGCTCAATTATTTTTAGAAAAGCCTGTTGTCTGTGTACATGTAATCCTCAAGCTGGTCTTTAAAAACAGTCATTTATTGAAGTGGCAACACAACATAATGCAAATATTTATCTTCTATGTTGCCTTTACATTCAAATATTATTATTAAATACAAAATTAACTGCTATCCTTTGAGAAGATATTTTAACAACACTGTTACTCATTTCTCATAAAGTAACTGTTTTCCTACTTATATAATTTCCTAAGAAAATAATATAGAAGTCATACTATATATTTGTATTGAAATAATAATATTAATGTATTACGTTTTTAGAACAGAAATTATTTTTTCTGATAACATTCAGTAATGCTGCATTTCTAGGTTCTTGAGAGCCAAAGGCTCTCAGTAAAGAAAATGGAAACCACAGCACCTGTTTTGTGTAATTTGATTCCTACCCAACAAGACAGGCTGTACCAAGAGGTCTATGATTTGATCTTTTTATTAGTATTATTGCTTAAGCAACTGTGCCATTAGAATTTAATTTAAAATACCACCACAGACCTGAGTTTTCATATGAAAAAGTGTACAAATGCAGGAGCATATAAAGAGTTGGTTATATTTAGGGTAATTAAATCCTTGCTTGAAATTTCAACACTGAAGAATAATCTTGAGAATTTAGAAAAGCAAGGAAATGTTGCTGTACGTGACCAAGAATATTTTCTTTTCTATCCACAATTTCAGGGCAACAGTCATGAATATTTGCTTTACCTCTCTCCTATTACATCTTTTTCATTATTTTTTGGATGTTTTTAGCTTTTCTTTTAATGAGAAGAAACAAGACCTAGAAAGGTTGTTTACCTCCTATACTCTCAACGCCCTTCAGGCAATATCAGTGTCTAAACCAAACCCAAAAATTAAAAATTTCATCACAGTTTTTTTTTTTTTTTCTACAGTAATGTTATGATGCATAAAGTTCAAAGAATCATCAGTCCTTTGGAATAGCACTGGGACTAGGAATAATCAGGGCTAGGAATACCATCTTCAGAATTTGCATCACCACAATGCTTACAAACACAAAATGCTTATTTGGAATGTCTCTGCTTGCAAACCCTGTACTTAAGATATGTGCCCAAATGAGAAGGGAAGAATGTACAATGTAATAGGTTTTTTTCCTACTAGATACATTTTAAGGTTTTGTGTTTAGGTTTGTTTGATATTTTTAAAATTAAATCAGAAGATCAGAGAAGCAGCTTTGGCTTTTTAAAATTCTAAAGGAAACCTTTAAATGTAAAATCTCTCTCTATAGAAGTAATTTAGGGGAGTTTAACCCTTCAGGTGTGGTTTTGTATCAGATAACATATCTACATAGTACTACAAACAGTTATATAGGTCTGGATTTTAAGAGTTAGCAAAATGTGATAAAGTCAGTTTTCCATGGCATGCTTCTCGGTTGATTAATACTGCATTGCACAAATATCTTCTGAGCACTTATGTTTATAATGATGCCAAACCAGAACTCTCCTTTGTTGTGAACTCCCTAACATGCTCTCCAGTGACAACTCAAACTATAGATCTAAAGGGAAAAAGAGTCACTGAGTCCTCCATACTCTCAGGTGAGATGTCCTGTGTGCTTAGTGTTAGCTTAGTGTTGAGATAGGGGGCTCTGTGAAGGCTTATTTCACCTTTGCTACCTCTGAGGAGTTAGATTTCCAAATACTTATCTGTGTCCACTGATAGCTAGCAGGAGACCATACATCTGCTTAATTCTCTGCACTTGGGTCATTAAATAGTGAGTGAAGATGAACAATTTTACTCCTGAATCCTACTATTCATGAACAGAGCTGGGGTTTTCTGGCCCAGCCTTCAAACCTTCAATGCATGCCCAAGAAAGGCATTGCTTTTCCATTATCAAGTTCCCTCAGAGACTGACATTAAGTGAATATTTTGATGTGTTGCCTGAAAGAAGTTATTATAATCCAAAGTACAGAAGGATAAATGCCTTGACACATATCTATTTCTATATCTCTATATGAGATATTTAGACTCAGGTCCCCAGCAAAACGAAGGGAACATGTTCCCCTTTCTAGCATTGTCAACCTTCACTATCACAAAATTAATAATTATTTAGCTACTGCGCAATTATGACAGATGATTAATTGATCACAAGGAGCTAGTTCTCATGATGCTATTAATCAGTATGTCATCAAGAAGAAAGGGAAGGTAAGCAATCTGTATCTGTTACAAAACATGTAAGGGACACATTATTCAGTCAGCACGAAAAGGTCATTGTGGAGCAGAAAGCAGGATTAGGAGACTTAGCCAGATTGATGAGGGAGTGCTATTTTGTGTATTTATTATCAAGGAAAAAAACCAAACCAAAACAACTACAAATCTGTCTGTACAAACATGGCAAATAACTGGTTTACTGAAACAAAATGCTAAGACAAGAGCAGGTTGCTGAGCTGTCAACAAGGCTTTTGTCTTTTGCTCAAAGATTACCAAATGTGGAGTAAAGGAAGAGACTTTCCCCTCCCACATCTCTGTGCTCACTTGATAGAAAAATATTTTACAGCTGTGTCCTCTGGACATGACAAGCCTCTCTCAGCTCCTCTCCTGATGATTACCATGAAACCCTTTGGACACTAGTCATTATCATCTGCTGCAGGGAGAAGTCTGTTTGGTAAAGGAGTACAGGATGAAGAGTAGGTTGAGAAAGAAAGAATAAAAGGAGGTTTATAAAAAAGAGAGTGACTTTTTTCAAAGTCAAATAGGGGAAGGCAAAGGGGAATGTTCTGAACTGAAAGAGGGTAGGTTTAGATTGGATGTTAGAAAAAAATTCTTCCTTGTAAGGTTGATGGGGCTCTGGAACAGGTTGCCCAGAGAAGCTATGGATGCCCCATCCCTGGAGGTTTTCAAGAACAGGGATGGAGCTTTGAGCAACCTGATCTACTGGATTACATCCCTACCCATAGCAGGTGGGTTGGAATGGGATGATCTTTAATGTCCTTTCCAAGCCAAAGCGCTCTAAGATTCAATGCTTTTATGGAAAGCAATTATGTGTCTTCCATGGCGTGCTTTCCATGGAGTTGCATGCCAATAGGAGAAAATATGAAAGGTGTTGAGCATAATATAGCTTCTTTTCCTCCCAGGTGTGACTGTGCAGAGCAGCTTTAGGCAGTGTGATCTTTTTCTGCCTGCATTTCCACCTAACCAGAAGATATTGTGCCAACTGCATGGCAATTAAAAATTACCTTCAACCAGGAGGTGATGAAGAATCTTTAAGAAACATTACAGCAGGGGTGAAGAAGGCTTTTATATCTGCCAGGCACTTAACAGCTGTGATATTTTGTACCTGGTGGGATCTCCAAGGACAGGCACAGCATATATCATGCTCTAGTGTGTGCATCCTACAGTGTTCTGGGTAGCCAGGCTTGGTGGTTTTATGGGCACCGTTGATGTTTTGTGCTGCACGGAAACAACAGTCAGAAAGGTTGTCTCAGGGGTCTATGTATAAAATTTCTGGTGGATATGGACACCATTGCCTCCCTGCAAAATCTCTTTGTTTTCAGGCTTTTTTAAACCAGGAATTAGTGGTTTAAGACAAAGGAGCACATACTTAGTTTAATCAATGCTTACACAACAGCCAGCATTCCCCTGCAGATAAATCCAGTTCAGCCACATAAATACAGCATCCACAATATCTTAGTGGAAAACTGTGTTTGGACTAATGTATCTTGCAAAGAAAGTTAATTGTCTCGAGCATCACTCTGTTGCAGGCATTGTTTCTAGAGGTGGCTGCCATCCAGCTGGCTTGGGACAGCAGCAGAAAGAGCCTGAGTCTGCCCATGATGGATTTGCAAAGCTCCCTTAACTGTCCTGTGAAGTATTTTCTACTTTGCTTTGTGCTTCAAAGTGACAGTTCAAGAAAGCATGGGCAATACATGGTAGTTATAGATGTAGAAAAGCCTGGGTAAAACTTTCCAGGTATGATGTTCTCCACAGGTTACGAGGCTTTTTTTCTGGATTTCTGGAGCTGGTGTAAAAGAGGACAAAGAAGAATGAAAGTCTAGAACTTCTTGTTGTGCCTTCCTCAGACAGTTCAGCCAAGAAAATGATTCAAAAATATTAGATACTTTTCCTCCTCCACTCTTCACCTATTTTAAACATTAGAAAAAATATTATCTTTACTCTTCTAATTACCTCATCTTGAGTTTCAGACCAGTAGACCACACTAGTGTTAAATATCTACTTAGTCCATTATTTACCAATTTAAATATAGCTGGCTTAACAAACAGATCTTTAGATTTTTTTCTCACTGAAAATGCCAGTTTCACAGGTATTTTCTAAATGGAAAATTGTTGATGTATAGAAATTGCATTTTTCATTGACATAAAATTTCCAAACAACTCAGTTATTTGCTTATGCATTTCCATCATGCAATTGGTTTACTAAGCATTTTACAAATATTTAGATAGACATCTATAAAAATGATACTATAACAATTTTCATCATGTTTTCACTCTGAAAACTTTTATTTATCTGCCACTCTCCAGTCAAATAACCTCACATAAAGAGTTTTGCTCTTGTTCTTAGACATCATTGTTTATCTTGACCTTCTCTTACGCTTCTTGTCACAGAGGTGTCATGGTATTTGGAAAAATTTCAGGTGAAGGAAATGCAGCCACTTGTCTCCTGGAGTTCATTCATCTTCCTCCAGACAGGAATATTCAGAAAGTAAATTAGCAAGACCTTGGCATAAAAATACTAATGAGAATTGTGGAAATACAAAATGTGATCAAGTTTGCAAAATATGGTAGAGGATAGGAGAAAAAGCCATTGTACTCTAAAGCCAGTGATCAAAATTGTAAAGTCGGGAGGTGAAGTTTTTAAGCTCCTGGCATGGTGATGGTATTATTGAAATCCACAGGACAAAAAAGCAGTAAGCAGAAAAGAGGGGTGAGGGCACTGAGGAGATGACCTGAGATTTGACAAGCAGGAATTCACCAGTTTCTCTCCTACAAGTTTAAGTGTGATTCCTGACAAAGCTGGAGAAGAATTTGTCTGTTAATATGGACAAATTTGAAGAGGAGAGTGAATTTGCACATAAACACAAGTCCAGCATTGAGCTGACCTGAAAGCTGAGCAAATTACTCTAATTAAAGCACGTTTCCATGGTGTGTCCTAACCTAATGCAGTACAGAGTGACCTGAAAATAATATGACATGAATCACAGTAAGCTGTCATGGCAAATTTTAATTTTTATTTCTCAAATATCAATTGCCTATAGGTTCCACTGATGGAAAATAAATACGGCACTGCTTTCTCCAGTTAGGCATTTTTAAACTACTAGAATGTGTAATTTCTTCCTTTCAGTGATCATGTTATCAGAGACCCATATGTACACTGCATCTGCTTCATGCTGCTGTAATGAAATGAACAGGACCTAATTCACCACTTGGTTACTCCAATCTAATACCACTGTACCTCCTCTGATATCTCTGTAATGAAATCAGAAGAGCAGAGGATAACAGACTTGTTGGATTTGCTTAGGAAGAAAAAATAATGTGTATTTTTAAGCTCTTTCACTCAAACTTCTGTTGATATCCCAATCCTTTACATTTCATAGACACAAACTTTCCAGGTAAATAAAATTGATCCAGAATGAAACATGGTGATCACATATTTAATTGTGTATAATAAATAGAAATGTTTTCAGGTTTCCTCAGAAATAATGTCATGTTACAAACAGGTAAAGTAACTGAGATCTGCTAAGTATGCTGCTAGGATTTGGCAGCCGAGCCCTCTTCCAAATCCATATGCTTTTCGGAAACAGGTGTAGAGAAAGACATGCAGATGAAATAAAATGTGTGTGTTACTGAATAACAGGCGTTTTTTGTGCTGTTGCAATTCACCATTTGAAATAAAATGTCGATGTCTACAGAAAAAAAAAAAAAAAAAAAAAAAACAAAAAACCAAAAACAAAACAACAAACCAGCCCCAAAATCTGACTTTGATTCTTTTCAAAATAAGCCCTTAAGATGAAAACAACTTGATAGCTATGTAAATGCTTGGAAAACAATATCCTATTTGCTGCTCATTTTCTAAAGGGCAACAGGGCTTGAGTCCTTCCTTTCTTGCTAGGAGCAAACTTATATGAAAGCAGAAAAATTGCAACTTATAATCCATCCAATATCATAATCTTTTAAAACATCACCAGCTGAGGTGTCAGAAACCCAGGGTGATGTGGCTTCAGGTAGGGTATAAACAGCAGGAGCAAATGAATTTTAAAAAGCCAAGACACTGTTTTCCTACAGCTCACTTTGCTTCTTTCTAAGCCAGAGCATTTCTTCTCCAAAATTGTGTTGTTTTTACCTTTTTATTTTTTTCCCTAACCACCTGAGGGAGGCATTTGAGATTTAATCACATTCAGGTTCAGCACTCATCACGGTGATAGTAAAGCAGGTGTGGACTGGGAGGAAGGCAGGATTTGCTGATTTGTGAGATCCTATCACTCAGCATCTGCTAGCCAAATTGCCAGCTAATCACCTGTGAAAAAAAAAAGTCTTGTTTTGACAAGGAGAGCATTTCATCACCTGTGGAAATTGCCTTCTCAAATCCACAGCCTGGAGCCCAAATTTCTGCAGGCACTCAAAGGAGAAATCCTCATCTGTATTGCTAGGCTCTTCTGTTCAAAATTCAGATGATCAGGAGGATGCTCTGGTGGAAAAATTCCCTGTACTAGATAGCCTTGTTTTCTGCCCTGAAGGTGGCATTCCTCAGCACCCAGGAAAGAAAATGTCTGCTCTGTAGGAGAAAATATAAGGAACTTTACCTGTTTTTTGGACAAATTGAGGCACTCTGCTCGTCCATCATCCAGCCTGGCCAGGCATAAGGCCATTCTGATCCAGAAGCCAGGCTGTACCAATGCTAATGAGCCCTGCTGAGACAGCAAGGTCATTATGCATGTTTGAAAGGTCTTGGCTTGGATCTGGTCCATACATCTCTGGCAAGAAGCATGGATGAACTTGGAAAGCAGCTGCCTGTACCCAGCTATAGGGAAATGTCCAGAGACCTGAAGAGTTTAACAGGTCACTTTAAAGATTTGGACATTTTTTTTATTGGAAAGTGAAACAAGATTTTTAAAACAAGGAAAATGACAACAACAAAGCCACAAACAAATAAATAACACAAAGATGTCTGAGACATAACACAGGCAGTTTCTAATGGGAAAACTTTAATTTAATTTAATGTAATTTCCACTCTGGCATCTTCCTCTAAAACATCTGTTATTATCCACTATTCAAGAGAAAATTCTTCACTAGGTGGTGTAGATATTACTGTGTCCCCTTCTCTGTTGGTTTTAAACCTTTTCATCTTCACAGGTATAAGTGTCTGTGAAGAGCAAAATAAATAAGAAAGGGAAATTCACATTTTATTAGGAGAGAGCAATAGCAAGTCCTCCCTCATCAGGTTGCTGTGCTGTGTGCTGTTCTCTCCTCTTGCATCATGGCTCTGAGGAAGAGGTCCAGGTCAGTGGTCACTCTAGTGCTTACACTGCATGAGATGTACAAGAAACATGGCAGATCCTCAGAACCACAAAGAAGAGCAAGAAGAGATTCAAGAGAGTTTTTGTGATAAAGTGCACAAACTGTGCATTTCAGGCAAGTAAAAGACTAAAACCACAAAATACGGGGAGGAGGAACTATCTCTAGAAGGTGTTCTGCCTTCAGAGTTGGGTATATACCAACCAAACTGCCCACGAGAATAAAGGCAATACATAAAATTCCTTAGCTACTCTTCCACAAGCCAACCGCCCCATCCCCAGCTTGATAGATTGGTACAGAAACCAGCTCAGTATAAACATGTTCTTTCTGGAAATAAGTATGCCTTTCAAGAATTAAGAGTGAGGCAAGGTAGTATTGCAGACTTTGGGGCATCTGACAAAATCTTGTCTGTTATTGAAAAAACAAATAGTGTAACCAGATAAAGAAGTCCTTGCTCAAAATGACAGTTCTGTGCAGCTTCCAGAGAATGATTTCCAACAGGGATCACTGTGTGGGCCTCTTCACTGTTCCACTCAATAGGTTACTTAATAGAAACAAACTTCTCTTACATCTCACACCTCCAACCCCTACCTAAAATGGGTAGGTCTGTAGAAAACAGTTGTGTGGAACAGGCACACTCATGAATTTCCAGACAATCTGTTGTGGTTCCAAACAGTCACAGGCAGGCATCACATATGGAGAAGATCTTTGCTCAGAGCAAGCCACTTGAGCTGCTTTTCAGTGCTGTATACCCTAGATGAGCTGTGGAAGATTTGCTCACTTATTCAAGATGCTCTCAAAGCAAAGCCAAGTTTGCTTAAATACCATTTTTTTTAATGTTCATGTTTATGATGAAAGACATTTGAAAATACTAAAGAAAGGAAATGGGCCTAATTAATATGAGGAGTTTTGCAGCTGAAGGTGATATAAGTAGTGAGACTGACCTAATTTATTGGCCATAAGCAGCAGATTACTGTGTGTTTAGCAAAGAATTTTCCTGACAAACATGAATGCATACATTTATTTGACAGTTTCAAATATTTATACTTTCAGGTTAATTATTTAATTTACATTGTAAACAGTCTTTCCCATGAAAGCCTGTAATAGGAAAAAATTAAGCTCATTTACTTCCTTGTAAATTAATTTAAATTTCAATAAGGAAAGCTTAATAATGAAAAGACAATGTTATCTATAATTAATCTGGGTTTCTTTTCAAACTCATTCTCCACTTCTCCCTTAAACAAATACAGGATTATAAAACGTCAGATTTTTTGTTGCATTTTTTATTTGCGGTTATTTTTTATTTTAATATATATTTATTAGTCACAAAATTTTCATAGATTGGTAAATATATATTTCAGATGCCTAGATTGGTACAGCATACAATACATTTAATTCCTGAATTTCCATTTTACTCAGATGTAGATTTTTATTTAACATGGTTAAACTGATGGATTTTGTGCCAGAAAAAGCTGTATTTCAGTGGTGGGCAAATCCTGTAAAGGACAGAGAGTCCTGTGGCTAACATACTCATCTGTGACTCAAGAAATCTCCTGGTTGATCATAGTCCCTTTATTTCTCTATCTCAAATATCTCATTTTTAGTGTAAAATAAAAATGTTTTCCAGACTCACTTGGAAGTTTTTCAGGAAGTTGCTGGAGGAGAGTGTACATAAATATTGTAGCTATAGGCAATCATAGAGATAAAATGTCATATTTCAAAACATGTAACCAGCAGTGAAGCTGTATTGCAACAAGTATGTTTTAGCACCATCTAGCTATCTTGTCAGGTAAAATCATAGCTGTAAAACACTCCTGAAATCCAATCTTGCCCTAGGAATAAAATCCACCATGGAATTCTGTATACATTTCCCCCCCCCCCAAATTATGCGGAAGTTGATACTGAAATACCCATAAATATTCATACCCTTACAAATGACCAGTGTTAAATGTGTTAGTCCTCAAATTGATATCTATAGTGTAAGATGGAGGACGCTGGAGTGTTAACAGCTTGCCTTACAGTTGTAAGGATTTAGCAGATATAAGTGAAATACAGTAATTTTTACCATAAAGCACTGCTGCAGCTCAAGCCATGACATTGTTTCAGCAACCAGAATCAGTGTATGCTCTTTGAATTTGCTTACTGCTGCCCTTTGGTATGACTTTGCCATGACTGAACTCTCCTAAGGGGCATGGTGAAGAGGAATAGGGTGAGTGGAGACTGGTATTTCTTCTAAGTTTAACCTCTGTAAACTATGTAATTTGAATAAAATTGTTAAAAAGCTGATGCAGCATCTAAGATCAGTGCTTGTGAGCTTTGCCTCTCTTGAGATCGAAGAGTCCTCTTAGAAAAATGAGCAGATGAACAGCAGCTATCTACGCTGAAAACAGTGGTAAAAAGCACCTGGATAAGAGGTGTGCCCTGGTCAGGATCATGAAAGTCATCCAGGTCTCCTTACTGCTGACACTGAGGTGGTGTCTGTGTGCAGGGCAGGGGTTTTGAGGAAAAAAGGGAATGTGAGGTGAAAATATACCTAGCTGACTGGTTTCCTATTGTGTGACTTAAGAAAGATTATATATAAAAAAATAGTAAACCTAAGAAGAGTCAGCAGGTGAAAAAAAGATGCTGGCACAAATATTGCCAGCTGTATTTTTCCTTCTGAGAAGTTTCTATGTTGATTTGGGAGTTGTGGTGTTAATTGTTCTGGGACCTGATCAAACATCCATTACGTGCATCAAGAATTTCCAGGGACTCAAATGGTCTGGGGTCTTTTTCTGCAATTTATTCATTTTTATCCTAAGAATTTATTCTAATTTAGTAATTGAAATTGCATGGTTAGTGTTGGGACCTGGCTACAAAGTAAAGTGGAGAAATCTCTTCAGGCATTGGAAATATAATTGATTTTGTGAACACATGAAAAATAAGTGATTCAGTTCAAATACCTGCCATTTGGAATTTGTTAACACTAGTTAAATTTCCAATTTTTTAGCATTGTATTTCTTCCAAATAATTAGAAACATAGAATGGTTTGCAGTAGAATATTGTTTAGTTTCAAGCCCCTCTGCCATGGGCAGGGACACCTTCAAGTAGACCAGATTGCTCAGAGCCCCCTCCAACCTGGCCTTGAACACTGCCAGGGATGAGGGAGACACAGCTTCTCTGGGCAGCCTGTGCCACTGTCCCACCACCCTCACAGGAAAGAATTTCTTCCTTGTATCCAACCTAAACCTACTCTCTAAGTTTGCAGCCATTCTCACTTTTCCTGTCACTACACACATTTGTAAAAGTCCCTCTCCAGCCCTATTTTAACCCCCTTAGGTACTGGAAGGTACTTTAAGGTCTCCCTGGAGACTTCTCCAGATAAAACAACCCCGACTCTCTCAGTTTGTGTCCATTGCAGAGGTGCCCCAGCTCTCTGAGCACCTTCATGCCCTGCTCTGAACTTGCTCCAACAGATCCATGTCCTTATGTTGGGACCTCACCACTGGGTGCAGTGCTTCCAGGTGAGGTGTCACAAAAGCAGAATAGAGGAGAAGAATCACCTGCATTGGGTTGATCCATACTGGTTCTATGAAATAGCAGGTATGAACCAGTCCTTATTTATTACACTATTAGCAATATGTGGGGGCAAAGCAGCTACTGATGAGATACAATTGAGGCTTCAGTACCGAAAGAGGACTTTAGATAAAGCTGGCTTCCTGGTGTATTGCTCAGCACAGGAGCAGTTTATACACTTCTGAAATCCATCTGTGCAGGTAAATCATCAGGCAAAACCCATCAAGAATATATGAATGAAAGAGCAGCCATCACTTTTCTTCATGAATAAAAACAGGAGCTCAGCTGTAACAATAAAATGATCTTGGATCAAAGCCCAATGGTCTTACTTTCTACTGGTATTTCTCTATGTACACACATTCAAGATAAATGTTTTTGTTGCTATGTCTTCGGTAGTATCTCTTTATTTATTTGTTTATCTGGATGCTATTTTAATAGCCTTTCTTCTCATTCCTCACATAGTCCATCCAATATCAGCACCATGCAAAGCCTCCATTCTCAGAGTAGATGAGTAGGGACAATTCCCATTATGTCACCGTTCCTTTTTGCCTGGAGTTGGTAGATTTTTTTTTAATTAGTTCTGTTATTTTATCTTGTGTGGAAATAATGCCAGAATTCTTGTGCTGTACATTAATTACACTGTATCTGATATTTTCACAATTTTTTACATATGTGATGCCTTCCAGCTATGAGTGATGAAGCACAAAGGAAAAAGAAGTAAATTCCTATTACACCACCGGGGATGTTCCACAGTGTAGAGTGCCCTCATTTTTAGTGTTGGTGTTGTGCACTCAGCTGAGCTTCAGCTAGGAAAAAGCAGAAACAAAATACACAAGACTAATTTTATTTGAGGAAATAAATAATTACGTTTAAGTCTCCCTATTAGCATAAGGAGTGTTTTTAGCATATTGGAGAGAGCTTAAATAAATGTAGATGGACTTATGCTTGCCATATGCTTTGCTTTGGGTCTTTCAAATCCATATGTTAAAGCATATTTTTACGAAGAATGAAAAAGAGACAGATTATGCAACTCGAATGGAGTTGCTCTTTCTTCCCCCTTACCTATTCACCTAAATGTAACCTAAGGGAAGTTTCTCACCAGTTCTAGATGTTGCTATTGTTAGACAGCCTCAGTTTTGGACCTTTGAAGTTCACATCTGCACAACATCAATACTGAGAGCCAAGAGCTTTTTCTGAGGATCAAAACACCAGTAGCTGCAAAAACTGAGATATCTCCTATTGGCATGCAGTTACTCTAGATTCCCTCTGAAACCAGCAGAAAGAATAGATGGGCTGAATCCTCCTTTGAATGTGGATGATCTACTCTGACTGTAGCTTGGTACAGCTAAAGGGTTGCCTTAGGTACTTCAGACACTTCCTCGACTTTAGCTGGGATTTGGGTATTACACTCCAAATCCAAACACCACCTAGGGGTATAAAAGTGTTTCTGTTATTCCACACTGGTTCTGAAGGCAAAAATCTTAACAATTTTAATTGTGCTTTGGGCATCTTTTAAAGTGGTACAATTCTGTTTTATCCTTAAAAACAAATTTAACATCAATGGAATGGTATTGCCTAGAGAAACTGTGGGCTAAATTAATTTTATGGGGAAACAGATAAAACCTGAGCTTTGTGTAGGTTTTAGAACCAATGGAAACAACTGAGTTGTTCTTTAGACAAAATAATTTCTGTTCCTTGTGGAATTTGCCTTATGGGGTTCTCATGTACGCCAGGTCCAACACCAATGCCTTCAGTGTACCTGTTCCTCTCAGATTTGGGTCTGAATGAAACCCAATCTTATGAAATCATTCTCTCTTCTCAAAGGGCTGAGATATTTAAATATGAGAGCTTTTGAGGATCTTAGTGGGAAAATATAGAATAGTTGGGTCACCTGAAAGCTGATTCCATGTTACAGGTATGTGATACAGAGCTCCAGTTGTGAAGCTGACTTTCTTTCCTGTGTATGTGCAGTGGATTTTAACAATTACCTCTGTGCAGTTACTGTTATTGAGCACAGATTCTCTGCTGTCAGGATAACTATAGGATTATAGAAACTCAAAATGCACGTAGTGTCAAATTCTTCAGCCACTGAAATGTCATGCCCAAGGCATTACAAGGCTCATTCATTTCAAATTTGGCGATTCACACTGTTGCACTGCAGTTAACAGATTTTTACCCCATCGTGTTGTAACTTTCTGTATGGCAGCAGATTTCTGAGAGCAGAACTCCCATTTTAAATTATTCTGATTTATTGAAGGTTAGGGAATGATGAAAGAGGGAGGTGTGCCTAAAGAAGCACCTGTTAAGAATATTAGGAAGCTACAGGGGATATCTTTTTTGGGCAATGAACCAAAGAATGGCCACTATTTGTATAGAAAATGCTATTTATGTAATGGAAATATTCTCTCAACACTTTAAGACAGCCAGATGAAGCCTATATCTTAATATGAGACAGTGTTCTTCTTTTGCAAATGGGGGAAGTGCCAGCCTGTACATGACAGATTAACAAGTTTGTATTTACTTTGAAGTTCATGGCTCTTATATGTTGAAGAGATAAATCTTTTAAAATAACATTCATATTTATCATTCTCCTGTCTTTAATCTGGTGCACACAAAAGCACTAAAGTAAATACTAGCTAACAGCAGGGAAAATATTTCATATGAGAGATCTCAAATTACCCAAACAGCACCATTTGAGCTCGTGTGTCTGACTGTGTTTGTTTATGTGGCAACAATACATTAATTCAGTATTAGGTATTTTATTAAATTTCATTTGTTTTGCATTCTGATAGTGTGTAGAGACCCTGGCTGTATATATGGAACTGTGGGACTTTTATATTACTCAGAAATACTCCTTGACAAGACTGCACCTTAGTGAAATTGGGGCTTTGCAGGTCAGCTTTTTAGTAAAGACAAAAGAAAGTGTCAATGCATTCACCTCTGATTTTGGGGTGAATTTTCCCACTTAATGAGTACACAAAAGTCTCTACACACCCAGTGATGCACTGTTTACCATGGGAGAGATCCCATGCTAGAGCAGTGGAAGGATTTCTCTCTCTGAGCAGAAGGAGAAATAATGTGATGAACTCACCATAACCCCCATTACCTTTCTAGCTGCTGGGTCAGGAGGCAGAGCTGGAAAGGAGGCATGGTTGGGTAGAAATTGTTTTTAATATTTGTTTTACTTCCCATCATCCTGGCCTGATTTTGTTAGGAATAAATTCAATTAATATCTCTAACTCTAGCCTGTTTTACCCATGACAGCATTTATGAGTGATTTCTCCTGGTCCTTATCTCAACCCATAAACCCTTCATTATATTTTCTCTCCCCTATCCACCTGCAGAGTGATAGAGAGGCTTTGGTGGGTGCTCTGCCTGGCAGGGTGAACCCACTACAGATGAGTGTCTAATTAGTGCAAATAATGTTTCAAAAGAGAGCTGTTGCACTCGTGTGGCAAAGAAAGCTTTAAAAAATTGGTGCCCTTGCTTGAATGTATTTCCTTTCTCATGCTCACCTATACCTCTTTTACAATGCTACATTGCAGGAGCACTGAAGAGAGGGAAAAGTTGTTGTACTGAGCTATAATTAGCTATAATTTGGTATAAGGTACAGATTTAGTATATTTAATAAATATTTCTATTAGAAAATTTAATGTATTTGTATATCTAGTAAATGCTTATAAGATATAAGCTTAGGTTTGATGGGATAATGTTGCTCAAAAAAGGGCCTTCCAACCAAGACAGAGGATATAAAAGATGCATCAGTCTGCAAAAGGTATTAGGAAAAATATCCCATGAGAATATGGGGTATCTGCATCAAACACTGTTTCTGTGCTGTGACAGGCAAACTCTAAGGGATGTTAGGGAGTGACAAATCCTGAGCCTAGCAGGTGAGTTGTCTGAACCAGAAAATTCATCAAGTGCTCAGACTAGAATCTTCTCAAAAATCCTTATGCCATGAACTGAAATGGAAGACTTCAGTAGAGCTTAAACGGGGGCAAGGAGGATGTAAGTACACACACTAATGTGTATATTTTAACTTCCTATTGTAAATTCTTTCCCTCTGAGAGAAATAGCCCTCCAAGCAACATTTCCAATCTAAGTGTGTCTCCTACATAAAATCTCTTTCAGTGCAAAGTGTATTTTATGCAAATAGCATTTCAACCACTTGTGCCCATTAATCAAATTGAGCTGTCCGTATAAAGGAGTGGCATGCCAAGTAAATATAGCACTGCTACCCCAGCAGTTGCCAGTTGCTGATGTCTGCTGATGCACAGCACGAACTGTGCTGGCTTACAGCTATCCAGGCTTTCATGGCTTTTCACAGTGACCCTGTGCTCAGATGTCCCTGTCTGCCTGCTTCCTTTCAGGGTTTTAAAGTCAGATTCGCCTCCAAGCTGCTCCGTGGGTAGGAGATGTCCTGAGTCTTTCAGGAAAAGAGCAGGCATCATCACAACGGCATTAAAGGAAACACAAATTCCTTCCTTTGAGCAACAAATTATACTAGCATTAAGCAACATTTACTGCAATGAAAATTATTGAAGCAGCAAGGTATCAGACAAGCTGCGTACATCTGGTCTGTTCATCTGCTTCTTTGGAGAGTGCTTCATCAACAGAGACTAGCACAGTGGTTTTTGTCCTATTTTGCTAGAAGGAAAGGAGAGGATGCTGTTTTCTCTCATAAGGATCAATTTTAGCCTCTTGAAGGAAAAAACTCATGAAGTGTAAACACATCCTTGTTTTTCTGTAAGCACAGGCTAAGCATCTTTATGTTGTAATTGCAGCAGGTGTAAGTAAGGTTAGATTGAGAAAATCCAGGTACTGCAAGAATAAATCTTTAATCATTTAATAGTTGAGAGCATGTTGGGAGGCTTCATGCTGCTAAAAGATGCCATCTTGTAAATGAGATGTAAATTGGAGGTCCTGACTGTTTGTGATCATTAAAGATTGTATGAAGAATAGTGGTGATTAACTCTAATGTCCTGCCAAATTCTGGTGTGAATATTTTTTTTTCCAAGTGGAGAATTTCCCCTTAGAACTGCAGTCAGATTATCCATCACCTCGTGCTAATATTTAGTAGTGTTGACTGCTAGCTTTCACTCCTTAAATCAATGCAAGCTTTTTTTCCTGTCAAGTCACAAAAGCTTTCTTTCCACATTCAACTGGTTAAACAGGCAGTTTGATGATTCTTTTGCTGAAGGAGCTTAATACTTTTCTGTTTTCCCAGCCAAGCTGCAGTGCTGGAGAATGAAATACTCCATAGTGTCCACCACTGTTGAAGGTAGTGGACAGGACCTGGGTTTGGACTAGGGCAGATTGGCAGTACCTGAATGAACCCATGCTTGCATTCTGGCTGCAGAAGCAGGGCTCCACGTCTGACAGATGCTGATGAACAATGCAGTTTGGTGACATATCCTGTGTGATGTACAAGATGAGTACATGATTATGCCTTAGGGAAACCTTCAGGGATAATAATTGACTGAGAAACATAGGAGCGGGAAATAAAAGGAAAAAAAAAACCAAAAAACCAAAAACCCACCAACATCTTCCAGTACATTTCACAGAATCATAGAATCAATGAGATTGGAAAAGACTTTAAACATCATCAAATCCAAATGTCAATGTAGAACCACCACTTTTGGTTGATTAAGTATCAGATTGCAGAAAACTTTTTTTGTTTCATATCTTAGATTAGGGAAAAAAAGCATTATAAGTGTAGTAATACATGATTGGACTTTTTTCCCACCCTTTTTTTGAAAATATTTCTGAGGGAAATGAAAGAGTTCTATGTGTTTCTCATTGAGGTTTCTTTTGCTTTTCATCTCTTAATAATTTTATTTCATCCAAGACTGCTTAATGGCTCAAACTGAAATGTCATCCTGTCTCTCAATGTCACTTTTTCAGACAAGAGCTTAACTGTCTCTGACTATCTCTGAATTTTCTAATATTACCTCCAGACTAATTCCGGACCCTTACATGGGTTTGAACATAGTCCCTTGCTTGAATAATTTCATAAAGATCAGATATTTATGAGTTTTAAGGTTCAGATGTAATCCATATTCTACTTAATCTAATCAAACCACATGGAATGCAATAACTAGGGATAGACAAAACCACATAGGTCTACCATGGGCTGAGGTTTTGCTGACATCCTGTAGAAAATTGCAAAAAAAATGAGATGATGTGCAACAATTTCTCAAGATTCTTAAGGTTTGTATATTCAGGATCAGGTATGATCTTTGGCCAAGATATCATCCAGTTTTCATGCATTTTTACATTTATATTTACTAGATTTCATCCATTTGTTTTAATCCAGTTTCTACAATCTCTATATTCTTTTTACAAACATAATTGACCTGATTTTAATAATTCCAGGAAAAGCCAAGACCAACCTTTTCCTTTTAACCTAATCTTTTTGCTGCTAGAAAAGTTACATCTTTTAGCTTTTGAGACTTTTCATAATCTTGTCAGCAAGACTGAAATACTTGACACCACTGTCAGAGATATTTAGACCAATACTATGAAAGCCTGATTCACTTCTTACCTTAAGAAGACAAACTCCTGAAATTTCACTCTCTGAATGTCTGTTTTCCAATCCCCAAGCTACTTTTTGTGGCTCTCTTTTGACTTCATAACACTGATGTATTCATGATGTTGGTCCGGTCCTCAATTCAGTGCTCCTGTAATGGTACTAAAATTGCTTCTTAGAGGCACAAATTTAAATTCCTAAATTTTCCATGAGGGTCCTCTTTTCATACATCTAGGGAACAAACTTTTCTGCTCTTGTTTTGTACTGAAATTTAGTATTGAAGTGATAAGTGCTGAGTTCTACAGGTCATAACGGGCTTTCAAACTGAAGTACCCTGTTTCTTCATCTTGTTCAGTGAAATACATGGACACTTTGTCCTCCAGCTTCCCTAGAGCCGTGTTTGTTTTCTTCACTGTGCAATCCTAGAGTGCAGAGGAAAGTATTACAAATACCAGTGAACAACTCCTGAACAGAAACTTCAGTCAGCTTTGTAGGAGGTGGCATTTGAAAGAAGTAAACCTTGCAGACTTAACTGAAGAAGAGTCCAATATAAACCAATCAGATCAAGAGGGGAACAGGTAGAAGGCAGCCACAGGTGCACTCACAGCACTGACTTCATTGTTGCAGCTGTGTTGTTTATTCAATAAACATAAATTTGTAGAAGAGTTATTTCTGTCTATCAAAAAATAAGAACTCAGATCAAAAGTGTGTTGTCAAGGACTGGCTAAGATTTTCTGACGTGATCAGCTCACAAAACACTGTTCTCCTTTAGTATCATGTATCTCTATCCCATGCAGTTCATTATTCTGCCTCTGCCAAGAGTTTGTGAGCTGAACCTTGGGTAATCAGCAAGTACTGAAGGTTTCTGTTTGGTATTTTGTTTTAGTTTGTTTTCTCTGAGCAAAATATTAACATTTTTTCCTTGTGTCAGATTAATTTAGGGTGCTGCGCAAAGGTGGAAAGGAATTGTTTATGAATGAGTGGTATGATTCCTCCCTTGTGTGAGGGAGAGCTGTCTTTAACTTGGAGATATGTTGTTGAAGACAAGGGTTTTGTCACTAACTGCGGTGAAAATTGTGATTAAACCCAAGTTTGGTAGCAGACAACAGCCCCGTTTAAGTTGAAAATATTCTCTTTTGATTTAATGTATAAATCAGACTTTTCATCTGCTGATTTACATATATGGAATACTGAACAGGGTGGGTTGGTGTACCTGATATCTATAGGGAAAAAGTGGAGTGCAAATAAGATACAGACTACAAAAAGCAGCCTTTGTCAGGTTTTATTTTCTGTGGTTTGTTTTCAGTCAGCAGCTTTATAAATCCCTTTGTGGAATTGAAGTTTTGCATGGGCATCTACAAGAGCATTCAAAGAAATTTCATGTAATATTCATTCCTGCAAAATGAAATTTCAGTGTATGGGCTGTTAACTTTGACTGATAATTTAATGTCCTTCATGCTACAATTCAAGAAATGGACCTTGAATATCTTTGGATGAAGGACAGAATGAAAAAGAACTCTTTGTCTTTTTTGGGGAAAGTTATTTCTGTAATGAAGCACCTTTGAATTAAATTTTTAATATTTGGCTGTTTGTGTAAAGCTTTCTGAAAATGTTTGATGTTCTAGCATGACCTTGCTTACTGAGTCCCATATTTTTCGTTTGTGCATTTGCACCATTCCTCCCTCTGTCTCAGACCTGTCTTTCCCTTGCCTTTGGGGGCAGATGTGCTGCAATGAAGCATTGCTACACCACGTACTCAGCTGATTGTGTTGATTTTTACAAGACTGGATCAAGCAGAAAATGTATTGTACTACAGCTATCTTTAACTGAAAGCAAGAAGTGTGCGCTCTGTTCTAGATGAGACAACCTGATGAAACAAATCAGCAGGTAATCATTATGAAACAGGTGAAAAAGACATTGTTAGAGCTGCAAAGAAAATAGTAGAAATTCTTGCGGATAATACATTGGCATTAGGAAGTGGAAAAGAGGAAAATACAAAAAAATATTTCTTCACTAATTTATCTTCAGGAGCCAATTAGCTAAACTGAGGTAATGGAACCATTCTGATTTTTATTTATGCCCCAATATGTATTATAGATATGTTGAAAAATTACTCTAGGTGCTGTGCATGTGCCGGGAGCTTTGTTTCCAGGGAGGCTTTGCCTGGCAGCTGATCAGGAAAGAGGAAGCTTCCTCCATTGGGCTGCCAGTGACCCACCCCTCTTGATGGTGGGGCAGATACCTGGATGGCTGGGAAAAATACCTGGAAAACTGGGCCATGGGAGGAGCCTTAGTACATAAAAGCAGTGAACTGCACTACAATGGGGGCCATTTCTCTTTGATTTTCTTGGAGGGAGGGAAGCTCACTGGGAGGGTAAGCTCGGCCCCCCTGCCCACCTCTCCCTTTTCTCCCTGTGGTCCTGCTTCTTTCCTGGCTGCCTTCCCTGTCCACACCTGTCCTGATGTGCTTTGCCACTTCCCCACGGCACCCCAGTGTTCCGCTGCTCCCCAGTGGAGCAGCCACCTCCTCCCTGCCTGTGCCCCGACTCTGGGGGCTGCAGCTGCCCCACCAGCAGCCTGTTCTTCAGGCTCCTAGCCACGGCAGCCTGCTCCTCACCAATGGAAGGGGCACACGGCCGCTGCTGTTCGGAAATCACACCCAGCCCTCCCCGGGAGACAAGCAGGTCTATGGCATCTCCCAGCACACATGCTCCGATCTTTCGGGTCCACAATTAGAATATCCCAGTTGGCAGGAATCATTGTAGGAGATGGCACACCAGGCTGGAGGGCGCCCATGCTCTCCATGGCTGAATAATTGATCTTTCTCAGGTCATGGAGCAACCTCTATTTAGAAGACTTCTTTTTATAACAAATACCAGAGTGTTCCATGGGCTCATAGATGGTTCTATGTGTCCTTGAACCAGTTGTTCCTGTACCAGGGGTTTTAGGGTGTCTAGTTTCTTCTTTTCAAGGGACAACTGCAGTACCCACACAGGTTGAATAGTGAGCCATTTTAGAGTTACTGTGGGATACCTTATGCTCTCTAATACAGTGGCCCCTGTAAAAAATCCATCCCCACCTGTACTCCCCATGCAGACAGAACACCCCTCACAGGTTAAGTGGTGCTGCAGTGATGTAAGGTTGAATGGTAGTTGTCCCTCAGGATTTTTTTACCAAAACGGGTTTGCTGCTCAAACAGCTCTGTGTGGTCCATCTGAGGCCCGCAACAGCGGATCCTGCAGCCTCGGTGGGACACAATGATGGCGTTGGCAGAGATGATGGGGACGTCTGCCCCTGTGTCAGTCATGCCACTGACCTTTACCTGTGATGGCTTTGCTTGAGGCATCGTGACAGTACAAACCATATTAGGTCTTTGATCCCCTACAACCCGAGTCCAGCACACCTGGGGCTGTCCCGTCTATCCAAAGCCTTGGTATCCTCAATCCATCTGCCAAGCTGATGCTGAGAGGGCACCCAGGGTACGGTCCTGGTGTTCCTTTTCCTCTCTCTGTCTCTCTCTTCCCCTCTTGGCTCCCTTTTCTATTCCTCTTCAGTAGGAGCACTTATCTTTCTTTATCAACAAACACTTTTCAGATATAATATTGCCATGTTTGTGCTTTATGTTTTTCTGAGAAATCTATCAAAAAGAATCCTCTCCCACTCCCCATTTTACAGTGGGAAAGAACAGGAATTGTATCTTTTTTCTACTTTTCATACAGACACAAATGTTTAAATTTTTTTCAGGAATTTAAAACTCAAGTTAAAGGCAGGAATTATGACCTAGGTAAATAGCAAACCAGATATAAAGCAAAAAAAATCAACCTAGTGGCAATCAGAAAAGCAATTATAGCAATCCAGAGCCTTTCCCTCCTGAGCAAATAGGCAAATGATAAAGAACAGGTTGGGTAGAGTGTAGCAGTTAGGGATTCAAAGCATTGCTGTTGGCCAATACAAGTGACAATCCTCAGAGGTTTTTCACTGACCATTTGTGACCTAGACCACGAGACAGAAACCAGTCTCAGAGAACTCATGGACAACATCAGACTGGGGCCATGATTAATACAGAGGAGAGCAGGGTAAATCTTCAGAGGGATCTTGGCAAGTTTCAGGAATGGACTGACAGAAACTTTGTGAAGTTCAACAAAAGTGGATGTGAAGTTCTGAAACTGGGATGAAGTAAACCTGATACAACAGTACAGACTGGGGAGCAACTTGAAAAAAAAGCAGGTCCATTAAAATGTCCTGGGAATTTTGGTGAGCAACAAATTTGATACAAGTCACATTGGACCCTTGACGTTGAAAGATAACTCCATACAAAAGTACAGCTGCCTGGTGGCAGGAAATTATTATTTTACTGTGTTTGATACTTGTGAGGCTGCATCTGGAGTACTGTCCTTGTGCCTGGGGGAAACAGGTTTGTTCAGTCTGAAAAACAAATAGTAAAGGAAAAGTTTTATCCCTGTCTTCAAATACTTAGTGAAAGGTCAGAGGAAAAACAGACAGGCTGAGGGAGACACAGTGAAAGGATAAGAAACAATGCACATAAATCATAGCGAGAGGAAAAGGAGGGAAGGATTACCCACAGAGATTGTTCATCTCCAGCTGTGGAAATAATGAAATAATTCAGGAGTAAGGTAGAAAAGGCCAGGAGAAACTCCATCTAAAGTTGAAATTAGGTCAGCTTGGAGCCTAGATTGGAATAATTTGCATCATGTTCTCTGGCCAGTCTAAGTGAACCTCTTATTCTACCTAATTCAGGTACTTTGTTCATGCAGCATTCTTGAAGTCATAAATTAAAGGCTTTGTGGTTGCTTTTTCCACCAGTATTAAATTCATGTGTAGAAATACTGCTACAAGCTAAAAAATAAGCACTTATGTGTTATCAATAATAAAAAGCCAGTCCTGTCCTGACACCTTAGAAACTTCAGAATTTGTATTTGAGCAAGTGAATATGAGAAGAGATAGTTCTCTAAAAGGGACAACTGAAGAGCAAAGCTATGAAACAGGTTTTGAGTGGGAAAAGTGTTCTCTAAATTTCTTATCTCCGATATTTCTTGTATAATTCTATTTTCTGAAAACTTCAAGAGGAGATAGGGAAGGTTTAATTCAGGAGTTTCTGGACATCTATATCTACTAAGATGTAATGACAGGGATCTTGGACCAATAAATAGAATCATAGAACGGTTTGGGTTGGAAAGGACCCTAAAGATCATCTGGTTCCTATCTCCCTGCAATGGGCAGGGACATTTTCCACTAGACCAGGTTGTTCAAAGTCCCATCCTGCCCAGCCTTGAGCAACTTCAAGGATGAGGCTGCCACAAGTTCACAATATCTCTGGACAACAAGCAGTTGTTGTCAATAGTTATTACTTTAGAATAGCTGAAAACAGCATCATAGGAATTATCATAATCAAGTCAGACATGGACAGCAAATTATGGGAGAAGAAGGTAAAGACGGATACCTAGAGGGAAAGACACAAGGGAAGCAAGCAAGAAGAACACAATATTTGGCAAGAAAAAAGGAGACTCTAATCTAAAGGGGTGTTACATAAAAAACCTGTTTTCACTGGTGCATGATACAGCATTTATTGAGAGTTTAGCTGGGAAATAAATTACAGGAGTTGCACTTTTGGTGTGGGTGGTATAACTTTATTCAAAGGGACAGGAATGGAGGTTGCAGAAGTGAAATTGCTACTTTGCTGTTGTTCTTTGGGTTTGCTTGTTTGTTTTAAAAAAGAAACAACCTACTTGGCAAGAAAACATCCAAAAAATCCAAACTCACAAAGCCCCCCAACTACCCTTTTTTCCCCAATAATTCAGATACGCAATTGGTCTCAGTGCACCAATCTTGTCTGTATTTGTCTTCATTATGACTGTGTAGTGCAGCACAGATGGCTCAAAACATTTGGGATCTGGACTTGCCTGCAGTGGATGTCTTCTTATGAATTTATTAAGGTCTCTTTTTCTTTTTTAAAGTAACCCCCCACACTGACAAATAGAGAGGTACTGTCCTTTGGTACTGACTTGATGCTGACCAGCTCAGTCAAATGACTGTCACCATACTGTGGTGCCTCCTGTTTCTTCCATATGTTTGTCCCCAAATTTAAAACTGATATATATAGTAAATCCCAGCTCTCCTTGTTTGCCTTCAAAGTTGTAAATTATATGTATTCTCCCTACATATCCATCACAATAATCTCTTCATGCTTCTTTTTTTCTCTGCCAGTTATACTAAGCTTTCTTCTTTCTTTGATGTCTTTCTAACAGGATGTCCTCAGCCCCTCTAAATCCTATTCTCTTATTAAGATGGACTTCATAAATTTATTTACATAAACAACCTTTATGGATAGTTAGTTGCCATGGCATCTGTTAAAACTCCTAATCTTTCCTCATTCCAGTAAAAGGCCAGGCCATGCCACACAGATTTTTCCTGAAGGCTTTTCTTTCACATGGTTACATGAGAGATCTTTGAAAACTGTTACTGACTTTGTTTCTCTTCATCCCCATCAGTGGCTCAGCAACACGACAGTAGGTTTTCTCCACAACAGCTGTTTAGGGACCTACAAAAGTGGGTAAGCCAGGCTGCTCACATATGTTTTGCAGTTGATTCTTTCCTATTTAACCTCCCAGCTAGAAAATTAGTAAACACAGCTTCATCCTTTAAGTTGCCAAGCACTTTTGCAATTTGGATCAACAGTTGGAAACTCTTTCAGGATTGTAGCATTGCTTTCTCCTTGGCATCTCTGTTACGTATGTGCAACTATTTGTAGGACTTGAATTATCAGTGTATTCCCAAAAATAAGCGTGTGTCTGATTTATACCAATGGCAAAAAACAAAGTTTGAGGAAAAGAATTTTAGAAATTTTTAGCAGTTTATGTTCATATTGGACAAACAGTCTGGCTATTCCTGGTGAGTTTGATTGCAATTGAAAAAAAATAGATGGATTTTTCTTTCAAGGATATTTTTAAAAGATGAAGCTTTTAAAATTAGTTCCTAAACTGATAGTTATTATTGATGATTCACACTGTATTAATACTGTATTATTCCTGTCAAGCTACAATATAGTTCAATTATTACAATTGAACTATAAGTGGATATATGATTTTATTATCTTGTTTATAAAATATTGGGGTTTTTTCTGACTTTCCAGTGTGAAATTTTTAAGACCTATTCCTTTAATAAAGAGAAAAAATATAATTAAAATTAATAGCTTTTCATTATTGTTTCCTGCATAAATTAATAATCTGCCAAATTTTATCTGGCAAGGAAAAAATAGTTGACTTAAAATTAGCTAAAGGAGACCACTATTTTTCTAATTGAAACTGGTTATTATTAGCAACGAGGAAGAAAAAGCAAAAGCACATTATTTTGACCATGATGTATGAATTCTCTAATGAACTAAAAGGGTAGATATGAAATTATATTAATGTTTTAGACATTAATGAAAAGCAGAGATAGCTTAGATAACACAGCATTACAAATTCGTCTTGGGCTGGGTTGTCTATGATCTGGGAAAAGCATGCAAAGCATATGATAAAGTGAATGGGTTTTGGATTACATTTGTGGATTGGTGATTATTCACTTCAGAAAAATAAACATAGATCACCGGCTGATCTCCATCAACACGCAACATAACATATTTTAAGCAGTTCTTTATCAATCAAATTTTCTAACCTCTTAAATTTCACAGAACAGTAAGGGAAAGCTAAGAGGCCATTTAATATATCTCAATAATTTACATGACAATAATAAATAAGCCTACAAGAAAAAAGGTTATATCTGTAAGGAAAAAAAAATTACACAGGAGGACATGGTGGAAGCCATACATCAAAGTGTGCTTAGAGTGATAAAGGATTATGAACCAAACCTCTAACTGAAAACCAAGTATTCCTTATACCTATTTTTCAAATTTTATTTTAATTTATATCTATTGACTATTGTAAGAGAGAAAATAATTAGCTAAGTGATTTTTTGAATTTGCTTATCAAGCCCAAGCATAAGAACTCACATTCTTCTAGTTCTTTAGATTTCAAATAAATATGTTACACAAAACTTTAGCAGAGAAGTGCTGTGAAGTTATTGATAGGGTAGTCAAAGAGATTGATGTCTAAATGCACTGTTTGCTAATATGAAAGTGGCCTGTGGGAGGTGATGCATGGATTATGCAATTGGCTTCATCACAGAAAGAAAAAAAAAATTGTGTCTGTTGTTGAAAGTATTATGACCTCATGGTATTCCTAAATTTATTGCGTGATTCAATAAACCTACTAATTAAAGATGCAACTTGAAAAATAAAACAAGCATTTAGTTGTCATATTTGAGCTGTTTTTTTGCATTTCATCTACCTATTAATTAACTGTAATACTGGAATTTAGAACTGTTTTTTATTTCATAGAATAAGAGTTCTAGAATGGTTTGGGTTGGAGTGAACATTTAAGATCATATGTCCCAACCCCCAGCCATGAATGGGATGAACTTCCACTAGTCTGGGTTGCTCCAAGCCCCATCCAACCTGGTTTTGAATGGTTCCAGGGATGGAACATCCAATCTGTAAACTGTAAAACAATTCTGTGACATATCTTATAATTTTGTTGGAATTTTCAGTGCTTCTATCTCAAACCAGAAGTAGAGGTACCAACTGGAAAAAGGAAATAATCACTACATTTTTTTCCTGTGGATGGGCAATTAGGAGAAGATTCTGAAAAGTTTACAGGTGTCCAGATGGTTCATTGGGTGACAGACACACGAGTATTTTTGAAAAATGTTGAGCTAAATGAAATGCCCCCACACCAAATGAATGCAAGTCCACTCAATAAACCCTAGTAGCAAGAGGAACTTATTTAGTTGGATACCTTGATGTGTCCTGACCTTTACTCAGATTGGCTCATGTTCCTGTGATGCATACATCTGCAGGAGAAATGACTGATTGCTGATGCTGAACTGGTGGAAAGTTATTATTGTTTCTCTTTCTGCATACAGACCTCCCTAGACTGATTAGAAATTAAACCAGTTTTCTTCTCGACAGCAATCTGGAAGCACAAGATGTAGACAATTTCAGCTGGGTTTTTGAGTGATTATTCCTGGTTTATTTGCAAAGAGAATCAGAGTAATGCCTTATATTAATGATGGAATTCATGGATTTTACTGATCCTGTGCAATCTTCCCTGATTCCTGCTTGATAGCTGGATCTGTTTTTTATTATTGTTTATCTGGCTGGCCTCAAGGTATTTTCTTATATCTGGTGAAGAAAACCAGCATCAAATATCTAAGAGAGTTTATTAAATTTACAGTCTTGACCAACTACCACTTTGAAAAATTAAGCAGTATCTTAGTGCAATTGGTACTAACTAGTAATCAGAGACCCCTTTTTAATTAACTTTAAGTATGCCTTTTCATAGCATATTAATCTTGTAACCAAGGTAATTTTAACTGTAATTTCTTGAACAGTATGAACCAGGAGCATACCTTTTAAAAGAAAAAACAAGCTAAAAATATAATCAAAAGTAACACCCAGTAGTTACTCTTGGTTTCTGATCCATTAATTAAGGCAGGTTTTCCATCGAATTATAACATGAGTCAGTTTTTCTAGATGGTTCATTAAAGGCTGGATTTTATTACATATTACATGCTTTATGCTTTTCACACAAACTTATTATAATGCTCAGAGAAGGTGATCTTTTAAAGCACATTAGACTAATGTTCCTGAAACTCCATCTAATGTAAGTTTTATTGAATTGCTGTAACTAAAAAGGTCACCTAATAATTTGTTCAGATAATGGATTTAGTGAAAGGAAAACAAAATGAATGGGTTATTGTAGTAACTCTGACCTTGAGATACATTTATAGTTACTGAGATTTATGAATTTAGCTACAAATGAAGAAACTAAAGAGCATTTGTTATAGTAGTGCCATTTTTTAACAGTGGGTGTAATGCAAAGCAAATTAAAATTATATTTGTTCCACTCTTGTGAGATATTATACATACAGTAATAGCTAATACCCTGGAGCAGCTCAGCAACATGGTTCTCTTAAGGTCACTATAGAAACATGCCAAAAATTCACATCTCATAAAGTGGCTTCTTGTTCAGAGAGCTGGTCCTGACTTTCCCTCACTTGCTTTTAGTCTCTCTCTCTTTCTTTCTCTGTAAAAATGAGGGCAGTTGTATATCTTCACCAAGCACATTAATTGAGTAGATAAACAATCACAGCTAAAATTGTAAAGTACTCAGATTGCTACAGCAATGACACAGTGGAATATTAGAAAAAAAACAAAACTGCTTTGCTCTGCTTCAGTGGGAAATGGACAAGTTGCTTAATTTTCTCATTGTCCATCCTTCCCAAATATAGACAAATCAATGTTGTCTCATAATAGCTCTCTAGCAAGTACTATCTGTGGCAGAAAATGAAACACATGATTGTTCTCAAAACTAGCCCCTGGGCTCTATTAATGAATACTGTGAATAATCAATCAAACATTAAAAGATAAGGTCATTTACTTATGTGAAATGGGAAGCCTACTTTAAAAAGATCTTTTTTTTTCCCCTAAAACTGAATGTCATGATAGACAGTACAGAGGGACAAGAGAGACATTCCACTGGTTCTGTTAGTAATGCTTCAGGAATCCCACAGGAATTTTCCCCTCTGTGGTTTTCTATGGGATCCTCTAATAGCATCAGCTTTTGTTTTCCCAAGAGCGGAATTATAAAGCAATATTTTTGAACAAACCTGTGTAAAAATAATTCCCAAAACTAGTAATAACTTTCAGTCTTGAAACGGAAAATATGAGCATTTCCATAGTACCATAGTAACCAAGAGTTACAGTCTTCACACAAAACTTTCACTTGATTGGCAATGCAATATACTCAAGAGGTGTGAAAGGAAACAACAGATAGAGGATGCTGAAGGTAGAATTGAATTTTAGTTATAAATGTTTACAAGTAGTTACCATAGGGTTCTAAAAAATACCATTGAAATTACTTAATTCTCTGTGTCTGAATGGTTTTGAGTCAAAAATGGGAGCCCTCCTGACACAATGATTTAGTTAAATACAATTAATGTAAGCTTACTGGGTGAAATTGTGACATTTAGACGTCATAATTTAATAGTCTCTTTCAATTTTAAATTTTATGAATCCTTTGGGACAGTAATTTATTGTTTGAATATCGAAAGACAAAATGTGAGAGAGGTACATTATTATGCTTGTGCATTGGTAAGATGGGGTTGTTTTCTGGGAGACAACAGCTAATCAGAGATGTTGAATGTATTTCACAGCTTAATTTTTAAACACACAAAACTACATTTAATCTTAAAATAGGGAATGTTTCCTTTTTTATCTTTTTTACCTTTTTTTTTTTTTTGTTAAGAATTAATAACTAAAGGTCTAGAGGTAATGGGAAGGCTTATAAATTACAGCAGCTGGAAAGAAATGAACACCTGAGTGTACTTATGGAGCTACCAAAAGACTCTTTTAACTAATGTTTTTCAAAATGCAACACTAAAGATTGACAAAAGCTGCCTGGCTTTCTCCTGGGTTTTATAACTTTGAACAGCTGCTCGGCAGATGGGTACTTGTAGTATAAATTCATGATACACCTGCGCTTTTCCTGATGAAAGCACTTGCTGTCTTGGCTTCTTGGATCTTGTAAAGTGGGAACCGTAGCACGAACCTCACTGCAGGGTCAGGCTCTAGAGAATCTTAAGGGTAAAGCAATCCTTTAACACAATAATTTCATTTCTACTTTAGATCTCTGCAGCCCGACAGTTCCTTTTGAACATCTGCACTAAGGAAATGGAATGCAGAACCAGGTTTGCTCCTGGGTGTGCCGGGGCAGATGTGATTTTCCTTTGGCAATAAGCTTGGTCAGTGTTGCAAAGTTGCACATCAATGCCCAACTCACATTCTGAAAACAGCTGAGCCGAGAAAGCAGAGAGAAACAGAGAGAACTTGAGAGAAATTAGCCCATGGTCTTCTCTGGGTGCTTGTGGTATCTGAGACAGCTTTGAAAGCAAGCTCATGTCTTCCTGTGCTTCACTGAATCTGCAGTCCAAATGGGCCTCAGGTCTCCAGCTGTTTGCCTGCTCTTTCCTAGAAAACTACCAAGTATTCAGGGTGAGATTTTTTCTCTTATCTTCTGTCTTTAAACCGGTTTTGCACAGACATTTCAGCAAAAGCCCCCAGTTACCATAATGACAGTGAAGAGGAGAATGATTAAGTCATCAGCAGTAGAAAGTCTTCTTACAGACAGAAAAGGATGCATATATGTATTGCATAGTCAGGGAAAAATATCAAAAGGGACCTATTATTTTCTTGTGCTTACATAAAATAAGCAGGCTCTAAGATACATAAGGTCTGTATGCCTTACAAGGTCAGGCAAACTTGGGATCTTCAAGGTTCTAAAGTGAGTTATCCCCTCCTTGTCAACAAGGACGTTGTACACCCAGCACTGACAAGCCTGTGTGAAGAGCATAAAATATCAATTAGACATGTATCCCAAAGCATCAGGGAAAAAAAAAAAAAAAAGAAAAGCATAAAACAAAAAAACCACCAAAGTGATCAAGCAGCAAATATATCTGCTTGAAGGTTTATACAGCCATAAGAAGCAAGATCTGGAAATTTCTAGGTGGGAGAATTAATCAGAAAAATACCTCCTTACATGTACCAGGCCATACTGCTGAGCAAAACTTTTCATTTTAACCTATTTGTATCTTTTACTAGCATGCTTGCAAAAGAGGGAGGAAAGAGGCGTAAAAAACATTTCCATTGGCAAGATAACATCTCTGCTTCAAGACGCAAAACCAGATTTAGTGCATGAAAGGACCAAAATTCTAATGAAACAACCAGTAAAAGGATAAAAAATCAATGTCAAGCTTTTTTAAAGTCTTTTAAAATGTTTTTGATAATGACAGTTAACATTTGCTGAAGAGGTTATCACAAGAACTGCAAAAGTGTCTTATATGGGATGATAGTTGGTTGTTGTATTAAGGGCTTCAAAATAACTGTTTCTGAGGAAAACAGAACCATTACTTTTGTTTTTTTTTCTTTTTATTTCTTTTTCACTTATTTTTTTTCTTTTTTTCCTCTCTTTATTTTTATTGTTTTCTTTTCAGAGGAAAAATAAGTAAGTGCAAGACAGTAGTAAACTTTCAGCAGTCCACATCTATTCGCATCTGCTGACTTGCAGGAAGAGCAGCTGCTCTTCCAGGTTGGGAAATGTGGTAGAGAGATTCCAAATGAAAGTGGGAACAGATTTGTGTAAGCACAAGGTGAGAACTGTCTTTATAAGGATTAGGCAGTTAAGCTCTGAAAGTGGTTGTTTCTCTCCAGTGCCAGTGGATGGAGGCTCAGGTGGTTATCCCAAATAGAGGTGTCTTCTCCAAGGGCATCAAAAGCAAAGTGGGATAAATCCCACTGTATGCATCATAGCACACGGTGGAAGTGGCTTTAATATCTGCTCCATGTCAGCTTGGGGGTGCTGCCAGTCCCTCAATCAGCTGCACTTGCTGAGAGGACAATGTCATCCCACTCACCAGTTCATGGAGAAGGGGAAGGGAATGTCTGCTTGGAGATCCATGTCTATAATATTCGCATGTCAATACATAAGCAAAGCCACCAAGTGAGATTTGATTAGATATGATGAGATGATTTAAGATGATCTGAATTTCTGTGTTTTCAGACTCTCATTTTGTGCTGTTCCTTGACAGCAGGTCTTAGGACATTACTTTGCTTTTTTTTCCACTCTGTTATTTCTGTAAGCTATTCCTTATGAGCTCATAGGAGCTAAACAGAAGTAATTTTTTGAAATCAAATCAGATATTTTATCATAACTCTTGTGGACAGCTGATTCTTATTTTGTATATCCTTGTTCTTGCTGTAGTCCTCAAAAATCCCAAGTTTAAAATGTTATTCTTCTATTAGTAAATGCAAATAATATATTTATATAATTTTCTTCTATTAAACATTTATGTCTGGGAAGTTTCTAAGCTGATGTTTTGATTTGAAAAACAAGACCTGCTGTTGACTAAAGGAATCACAGCAAAGCTTGCAATATGCTTCAAAAGGCTGAAAAAAAACCACTGTCTATGCCACATCATACACTCAGCACAGTATCTCGATTCAGTCAGAGGCATCCCCACACTGCATAACTTTTATTCACAAATGGAGATTTAATGGAAGTGCTCAAGGCCAGGCTGGATGAGTCTTTGAGCAAGGTGTCCCTGCCCGTGGCAGGGGGGTTGGGATTAGAGGATCTTTAAGGTCTCTTCCAACCCAAAACCATTATATGATTGTATGAATCTGTGAATACCAAAGTTTGTCAAAGGCCACTTTGGTTATTGCCAACGTATGGATTGCAGACACCTAAAAACTCAGGTTTGACAAAACTCAGGTGTAGTTTTGTCAAAACAAGTGTATGTTACCTGCATGGATGGGCAGAATGTTGGAAACCTGTCCCTACAGTTATACTGGCCTCTCCTGCTGGCTGCTGGGTGTTTGGTGGCTGCCAGTGCCAGTGCCCTGTGAAGCAGCTTGGTGTCATGGGACTGAGGCCATGCATGAGAAGCCTGAATTAATCTGCAGGTTTTTGTTCTGTATCTTTGGAGAGCAATTAAAAAATTTAGCAAAATTCAGGGCTAGATACCATTTCCACCTCTGAAATTTAAGGGTTTTGGTAAATAGTTTATCATTATTCCTAATTATCTAGTAATAGGCCAACAATTACTTATGTATATTAAAAATAATATGCAGAAATCCTCCTTTTACTTATTTGCATTTTAGTTTGATATATGTGTGCTTCTATAGCATTGAAAGCCTACATTAGGCTTACATCAGAATCATTAATTGTCTGATTAGTACTAATTACTTATTCTGTTCAGCAGAGATGGTTATTCAGTCTTAATCCAAATAATTACTGTAGTGGAATATCCATGTCCCTTGCTGACAAATGGTCCAAGACTTCCTCACTTTTCCTGCATGGTTTTATGACCATATCTATTGCACTATCCTTATGAAAATGCCTGCAATTTATTTTCATCTAGACACTTAATGCTCCCTTGCAAACACATGGTAGGACATGAAAGAAAAGTGAAATCTGTGTATTTTGAGGTAGAATCAATCATGTCATATTAACCATATAAACTTTAGGGTTCTTGTCTAAGCCAGTCATGAGGCCAGCTAAGTGAGAGAGGATTGCTCAGACAGTCCTTCATTTATCTTAATTGTCTATTTTAGAATTGAATGAATCTGGAATTGGTTGTCTCTCTCCATCACTTATAGAAAGAAATTAGAAGCCTAATTTAGACTAAAAGCCCAAGTTTTCTGTGGCTAAATGTAGATAAAATGAATCCCAGCCCTGTGGTCCACTATTGCAAATGGTACTCTCTAGTATAGTTCAAAAACTGAATGATTACTTAGTGCTTTCCCAGCATCACCAAAATTACTTAGAATTTCAGAATAATCAAATGAAGAGAACTTGTATTCTTACACCCACACAGAGGACTGGAGGAGTGACATGAGATCATCAATAATTGATTTATACAGAAAAAAAGAGAGTATGTGCAAAAAACCCTGCAATTCCTTACCCTTTTTTGTCTGTGAACTGGCAGAGACTCGGGTAATGTAATTCAGGATTTTCATGGTATGTGTGCACAGAGGGACTGATCCAAGGTTGTATCAGCAAATTGAAATACAGTATATCCTAACTGAAACCCCCTTGATTTCTTAATAGAAATGTTTCTCATGTATGGCTAATTAAGTTATGTATGGGTAATTAAGCTATGTTGTGGTGCTGGTTTTACGACAATACATTTTTTGAAGCAGAATTAGCACCAGGGCATGACTGACACCTCATTTGAGGTTGTTGTTGTATTCTTGCCTTTTCAACCGACCATCGCATGTGACAGATGCCTCTAAAATGTCCTTTGTGATTTGTTATATAAAATGTGGTCATTCCTGCCACCTGGCTTTTTCCTCATCATTGCAATGATTCAAGTGCATCTTTCTCTATTTTCATCTTTTTCATAACACATTTTTAATGCAGTTACTATTTTATCTAAGCAATTTGTAATTAAAACCTATTTGGCTTTAACATAGACTGTTTTAGTAATTGTTAATTTAAGGCGAGAACATGTTTTCCACCATTCCTGGTGAAATATGAGTATTTATTCTTGCAGAAGGACATAAAGAGGTGACAAAGGGGTTTTTTTTTTGATATCTCAGTAAAGTTTTATGTATGAATAGACAGGATACAAATCACAACTATCAACTAAATGTGAGAATAAAGAATGCAATACAGAAGTGAAAGAAAAGGTGAAATGTTGGGAATGCACGTCTTCAACTCTCTGAGTTACATTTAATCATGAAAACTATCAAGAGGTATCTCAGAAGCCATTCTTTCCATGGGCTTACTGGCCACTGACCCAAACAGATTCTTCACAATCTGACAATGGGAGCTAATTTTCCACTCAAAAGAATTTCTGCCTTTTTTTTTTTTTTTGGCCTCAATTATGTTCATAATAGTTCAAAAGAGTCAGAGACAGAAAACACTGTTTGGACATTTAACCACTTCTTGGGTAACGGCATTGTTCCATAAAAACTTACATAGCTTTTTTCCTGCCCTACTTTTGAATACTCCATGTCTTTTGGGAAATATTTCACAACATAAGCCAGCTGGCATGGAATCATTAGGATTCAATAAGACCTCCAAGATGCGGTCTGACCTTTAACTGAATGTTCTCTAAAACATATCACAAAGTACCACATCCACTCCTTTTTTTGAACATTTCCAGGGATGGCAACTCCACCGGTTCCTTAGGCAGCCTCTTCCAAAGCTTGACCACTCTTTTCCGTGGAGAGATTTTCCCTTACATCCACCCTGATCTTACCCTGATGCAACTTGGGGCTATTTCCCCTTATCCTATCACTAATTGCTTGGGAGAAGAGGCTGACCCCCCTCTTGACACAACCACCTTTCAGGAAGTTGTAGAGGCAATAAGTTCATCATAACCATTTATTTTTCTTAATTTTTGTGTAAGTTGAATCTTTTCTGCCTTTCATGTCTCCATTTACAGCTGTTCTGTTGTATTTGACGGTTCTTCCCTCTGTTTGATGCTATTCCTACCCCATTATTTTCAGTGTGTGGTTAGTCATGCTGAAAATAAGTAGCATTTTTCATTGTAAATAGCTGTGTACTGGAGGTAAATATTGAGAGAATTGCTTGGTGTGAGTTGCAGAAAAAATCAGATTAATCATGACACACATCCACAATCAACTCTTGAGCAGATGTATCTTCAGAGCAGGTTTTGAAATCAAAACATAATGGATAGCAGGAATAAACCAAACAGAAACATATCAGACTCCTCAGACTGATGTTCTTAAATTTGTTGTCTCTGATCCTGATAAGAATAAGCCATCACTAGTAAAAATTAATTAAAATTTAGCTTTAAGGTTGGTAAGGAACTCGGAAAAGCCCAAATTTACACAGATTTGTTATGTTTATCTGTCTGTTTTTATGATGGGATCAGCTTGTTTGAAACAAAGAATCTGTAAAAAGCTTAAAAGCAGTTTAAGTAGATATTTATTTGACATTCTTATTCCACAGAGCCTCCTACTAGAAATGCAATCTAATTCATTAAAGGTCTGAACCACAGAAGCATAAAATGATGTTGGAATAAAATCTCATAATACTTACCAGTGTTTGTAAATGACTAATGCTGTTAGGAATACTTCCTGTCATTATCTGCTTGTGAGGGAGACTGAGTGGGATTTCTTCAGATAAAGTATTAAGCCTCTCTGCACAGACTACAGGTCTAATGCAGTGAATGGCATTAAAGAAAAACACAGCTGAGATTACACTCTGTGGAGTGCCATTTTTTACTGTTGTCACTATTTAAAGCATCATAATGTCTTTAGTGACAGTTTCTTAAACCCCTGTACATAGAACATTTCATCTTCTCCTGTAAAAGCCTTTATACACTGAAATAATGGGTTTGAAGAAGCTTATTTGTCCATTGTGTTTACATGGAATTGGCATTTTAGTCCAGTAACATTTAGCATCTTCACTGCTCTCATTAAATTTGTTTCAGTTAATTTAAATATTTCAGTGCAGCTTAAAGCCATGTTGAATTTAGCTGTAATTTCTTGTCTTACACATCAATTTTGGCGAAGCTGATCTGTGTTTGAAAAGAACATCATCTGAAAAAACAGAGAAATAGCTTGATTCTCTCTTCAGTTTGAGCACTACTAATGCACTGATGCCCACCAAATGAATGGAATCTTACTTTAATAATTATTATCTTAATTTTCTTATAAAGAGAATTACCAGGCTCTCCCCAGTTTTGTGGAGAGTCAAATTATGCCTATAGGGACATGAAGAGAGAAGAGACCCAGTACCTTTGCATATACTCTATAAGCTAGGAGTATCTTACCTGGTTACTACAAATATTTATATTTTATTGGTCAGAATTGAATTCTAACCAAATATGCCATATTTCAGAAAAGAAGTAAGCATCTTGATTCATGTCTTCTTATCTCTGAATATATTATAATATTTTTTAGTATAACCTGGCTCCTCTTGTATGGCAAAATTCTATCTACAATAAAATATTTCTTCCCTAAGGAACCTATTTGTTTAGATATTGTTTATTGTACTCAAAACCAGGACTTGTGTCTTCAACTCTTACAGCCACTCTTTTATAAACTTTTGCATCAGTTCAGTGTCCTTCATTTCACAAGAGCAAGGCCAGAAAAGTTCTAACCATGTTTAAAATCTTTTTGTTCAATTTGCGTGATAAATTAAAGCTAAAGAGTAGAAATTGGTTCAAAATATCTGGCTTGCACCACACGTTGTGTGATTTTAGGAAATTAGCCAATTTTCATGATAATATCTCATAGAAATGTAAGAAATTTAATTTTGTGTAGTTTTCTAATAGTAAAAAATCCAGCTTACATATCATAAAGGCAATTACAGCAAATATAAGGCTACAAAACCCCGAATTTCTGCACTAATACTTGCTCTGAGATGCTCTTGTGTAAATGTGTCATCACAGAGAACTTGAGAAGCTGCACTGATGTGTTGGAGGTGACTCCAATGACCTGAGGCATCTGATTCCCTGACACCTTCCTCTGACTTCTACCTTGCTGTATAAAGCAACTGAGACAAATATTTTTGCTTTCTCTTTTTCCCAGGCCCCAACCGCTGTTAAGACTGGCATGAAAATATTACTGACAGATGGGTAAGTTCTTTTGTTTTAAGTTATGATAGTTTAATATTTTCAACTTGTTTTGTTTGAATGTTTTTCTTGGATTGTTCTTTTAAGACCATCTTGACGTGCAGTTTAATTCAAACAATGTTTGAATTCATTGTGATTCATGTAATTCATTTGATTCATCGTAATACAGGCAGAACTTTCAATTAGGGTTTAAAAACCAAATTTTTGCCATTGCAAATGGGTGTTTTCATATTGAAGGAAAGTGATTCAATTTTACCATCTTCTTTTGCAACATAATTTGGCTTTAAGTCAATTGAACAAGTCTCTGAACATGTTGGAGATGAGGCAACACCTTCTCTCAGTGGCGTGGTTCATCCGTCATTCCTAAAACTCCTACTCTGAGGTGGCAGAAGTATATGTGATTTGGTGCTATGGTACATACACACAATATCAAATCTGATGTGTTTTAGAGAAGTTATCAAGGTATCAGAGTGTTTTTCAGGAGCAGGTTCTCTCCCATACCAGTCAAAGGAAAGCCTTCTATCAACTTCTGTGCTGGCTGGGTCATTCTGCTTTAAAGTTGACACAAAAATGTTGCTGAGTGTAAATGTAGTCATTTGTTATACTCAAACTTTCTGTATTATCTCCAATAAATTTTTTTCAACTGGAGTTAGCTCTGAAGGATTTAGCCATTTTTCTCCATGCAATTTTACTCTTATGTTGTTTGTTGATGTAATGAAAAATAGACCATCAAACTGATATTTTATTTGACAGAAGCAACCTTTAAAACACTTAGCTAATAATGTATCTAATAATAAATAAGAATCCACAAATATATTAATGCAACTATTTCTTCAGGTCAGTATAAAATACAGTATGTTCCATTCCATGGTACAAAACTAGTTATTTTAAGCTGCTCTTGTACCTGTAACTTGAGGCATCCATCATTTCAAGGCATTAATTTAAAAAAAAAATTAAACGTGCTTTGTAAGGAGAATCCATCAAAACAGCTTGCCTATGAATTCTTGATAAAATATTTGCATCAAAAAGCATTATGTGATTTTCCTGTGAAAAATGTGCCCTCCAGTAAATGGATTTTGTAGAAGCAAAACAGATGCAACATGCTTTACAAAAAACTTGGATCTAGTTCTATGAAATTGCCACAATTGGGAAGCATTTTTATTTGAAACTTTTATTGTTTTATTGACCATTTTAGAGCTCTTTTAGTAGTGAAATCAGTGGTGAAGCAAGTCAACCAAATCAACAGAATAAAATTATATACATGTTAAAAAATACGCTAAGTTGAAAAGGAAAGTGACACAGATGTCTCTACTAATGCACTCAGAAATGCCATCAGGAATTTGCTCATTTTATCATTTTTCCATTAAGTTTTGCATCTCTACCAAAGAAGATTGCTATCTTAAACTCATCTTGAGGAAAGATTATGTTTATATGAAAATATTAAATGTCAACAAGAATGGGTCCTCCCCATGTATTTTTATGTGTTATATTTGTGTTTTTCTAAAAGCAATCATTATGATTGAGCTGTATCAAAAAGCTGAATAGAATTTTTTGTCTTACATTGTGTACAGACCTAGAGCTGGTGAGCATTTTCCCTTGTGGCAGTCCCAGGTGGGCAGAATCCTATTTTCTATGCTGAGGAGGTAGCTGTAGGAAATGTCACAGTTCATTCCGGGGAAAGCACGCCACTGACCAGAAATCAAATCAAGCAGCGAATAATACAGTGTTAGTGGCTTGTTCTCTGCCTCTCCAGAGTACACTGTGCTCACCTTCACTTTACAGGCAGGTTTTGGGTCCCAGTGCAGCTGTGGTACCTGTGTATAAGGAAGCTGGAAAACAACTTAGAGAGAGGCTTTAGGAAGGAACAGAAAATTTGCTGGAATAAGAAAGATCCTTTGAAAAAGGTGACATTTATGTAAGAACATTACATCTTTATCTAGCTGAACAACTTTTAGGACCTGGTTAAGAAGGTGTTCAAAATTAGATGCCACAGATCATCTCCCCCAACATTGTTTTCATCCAGCGTAATTTAGAGAAATCTGTGGCAGAGCATCATCCCGGTCCTACAACCTCCCCTTGCCAAACTGGATGTTATGATCTGTGTAACTAAACTAGAAAGGACCTAGACTGCGTCATATACTTTGCCAAGCATTGTGTGCTTCCAACAAACATCCACCATGGTCTGAAGAATATCATAAACCACAGGCTACTCTAATCTAGAAGCAAGGTTGAAATTATCCTAATTTACCACAGAAAATAATTCAGCTGAATGGAGAAGTGTACTGTGCTCTTTGGCCTCAGTAAGGACAAGCAGCCACCGATCCATTGTTTAACTGATGGAGATGCACCCATAGGTATGGATTTAGATAAAGGGTTAGAGTCTGATTCTGGCCCTAGCTGTGTCAAACATTTCTGTCATAGCTCTGTTCAAATAGTTTTAATGGTATAATGTTGATAAAAAAATACTGGGGGGGCTTTGCAAATAATTTTGCTGTAACTACGTAACCGTTTCAGATTTTATCCCACTAATTTTGGTAGAGTTGCTTTGTGCTACTGCTCACGTCAGTTCTTGAAGCACAAAAAGGCCATTCCATATAATAAGTTAAGCCTGGATTCATTTTGACTAACATGGAAATTCTGAGTGAGGAGTAAGCTCCTTTCTTAGTTAGTTTTGGCTCCTTAGCTTAGTCTAGTAAAAAAACATCTCCAGAGGACAATTCAATCTACCTCTGACAGGAATGACACTGAAGCTGTCTCTCATTCTCCACTGGTATGCAGATAAATAAAATGATTCTAAATACTTCAACTAGACCTGCTCCTAAACCTGACATGGTGATCTGCTGTTATTAAGCACATCAGTATATTCATAAATACTTTCTGTTTCCCAGTTTCTATTTGAACATTATTATCTTTGTACATCTTTTTTGAGACATTTGTAAGTTCATGGTGGAACAGAAACTTGTGTATTGTCTCAAAATGGATTGACTTTCAAGAATTATATTTATTTCCTCATTTTGTGTTAAGGGTCAGCGATTGTATTTTCTTCAGATGACTTAAAAACTGAAAAGCACTTTTTAATATCATACTATAGTAATTCACCATATGCAGTGGGAAAAAAGGATAAATTAAAGTTTTTGAAACATCACTGATAGAATTTCAGCATAGAATATTAGAAAATATTTGCATATCAAGAAAACACTAAAATTTACAACTGTTTTTACTGGCAGACTTAGGATTTTATAGCCTTCTGTGTTATTTTTCAGAAACAGAGGGAACTACTTTTGTGATCATCACGAGTCCTAGTTTTCCTATTTTAACCTTGGACCATCCAAGTCCAGTGTTCTGTCTGTTTTTAAATTATTTTATCTGCTAAAGTATATTCTACATCTCTAACTCTCATTAACATTTGCCAATCTTTTGTTCATTTTTTATCCCTTCGGTGAAAACTTTGAGCAATGTCATTGTTAACAATTCAAAACAACAACATTTTAGTGTAGATAATTCCCAAATGAATTCCCACAAGAACTCAGGGACCCACTTAAAAAATTCAGGAGGGCAGAAACTTGTGGAGATCATTTGTTCCAAAGCTGTACTTTGCTCAGACTATGTTCAAGGACAAGTCTGGTTGCTCAGTATTTTGTTTAGGTGAGTTTTGCTTATCTTCAGGGGGTGGAGACACTACAACCAACCTGGAGAACCTTTCCCAGTGTGTCGTCACTCTAATCATGCACTATTTTTTCCTCATAGTCAATTGAAATTTCTATGTTTTGCCTTGTTGATATTGCCTGTTCCTCTTCCACTGTACATCTTTAGGTAGAATCTAAAGATTCCACCTTCTTTATAAACACACTGAATACTACACTCATTCTCTATTACCTAGATATCAAAATAGTTATCACAAACAGCTTTGAAATGCTTTTTTTCCAGGAGTGTGCTATCTCTTAAAATAAGATGTACAAGCAGAGATTTTATTTATAAATGGAATGGGGTGATTTTCTGATACATCTGCAAGCACCTGTCAACAGGAGTTATAGGTGAGGAAATCAGATGAAGGATGATAATCACACATTATTTTAACCTGCTAAAAAAAGCAAAATTGAAGAATTATCAAGTCAATATTACAACATACAACTTTCTGATTCTCCAGATGACTTTATAAAGTTGTCAACCCTATGCAGTGCACTCAGGTAGGAAAGCATAATAAATCAGTAAGCAACTCAGAAGAGACAGGTTCAGTGCTATGTGTGTATTTGTAAATTTATGTTAGAGGTGAAAATAGATTTTATATCCTACTGCTTCTTTGTTACATTTACAAACACTTGTGAAAAAAGAGTACCTGTTAGGAGAGTCTGACCTAAAAGGTGTGGCTGATGAATGCTGTTTTACCCACAGAAAGCAGCAGCAAACAAATCTATTGATCAATATATATGAAATAGTGTTTACAGTGCAAAGTGGAATAATATATTTCACAAAAGAGACAATATCTGGTGCAAGATTGCACTAATTGCAAAGAAGCAAGGATAGTTGATATGCAGATGCTAAGTGCATTTGGATATTATGATGGTCTACCAAAACTTCATAGTTGTTTTTGGGGCAGAGCTCTTTGAGGTAGTGTCTCTGTCCCAGCTTTCTAGGACTGAAGTCATCATAGTGGCCCGACATAGGTCCTTTGCACCTCATTTTGACAGGGTAGATGAGTATGATATTTGAGGTAAATGCTCCTCAAATCTAAATCATGATTTCTCTGCTTCTCTCTCGCTAACTTGATATATTGGGGATTCTGGTAGACAGCTCTGGTCTTTCTAAATATTGTGACATCTGGAAAGTTCTCTGGATATCAGTCTGGGTAATTGATATTTGTCCAGAATACATTGTCACTTAAAAAAAGTTAAGTTCCCAGTGTGTTTTAAAAATGCCTTTCTTTTCTGTAAAAAACTTAAAATATAAATATAAATAATATTGTGAGTTTCGGATCTAGTCCAGAGACATTCTACAAAACAGCCTAAGTAAACTCTCCTGTCTGCTATATATGTGTTTAATTTGAAATGGGAATTTAACATGCAGAGAAGACAACTCAGAGAACATTGAAATTCAAGCTCCAGTTCTGTATTCAGAACTCTACCTGCACACTGAGGTCCAGAAAAACTACACAGTGTTTGTCTAATCTCTTCTAAAGTTCATCAATATATGCACCTTGCCAAGATAAGGCAATCCCTTGCAAGAAAGATATTCTTATGCTTGGAACTCCTTGTTGGCCCTTGGGGTGTTTTTTTGTGGTGAATTGTTTTTGTATGGAGGTTTATCTTTTTCTTTTTCTCCCCCCTCAGCAGATTGCTTAGGAAACCTAAATTAGGAGTAGAAAATATTGTATTACAGAAATCCTATTTGAATGTAAGGTCTTAGTATCTCATTAAATAATAAGTTCTCCAGAGGATACAACCAGTGGGAACTCAAAGACAAAATTATTTGCCTGAGATTAATAGGATAGAGACCAGAAGATGCTCAAACTCCTGAGTCCTGGTCCCAGCAGCTGCTGCCTTTCATGCTGTTTCACTTTCAGTCACACAACCAGGAATTTTCATGACTTATGCCTCTAATACATTGGGGAAAGATTTATAAAACAGGCAACAGAATTAGGGACAACCACAAACTGAAAAGCAAACAATTTATTATGGAAGGCTTTTGGATATTCAACAGGAGGTAGGCGTCCACACAATAAGGTTTTAAACAAAATTTGAAATCATCTGCAAGTCACCATTACTCATAGGGTGTTGATGGGTATAATTTATGATAAGACACGATGACACAGCACGAGTGACGTTGCCTAAGGCAGCAACAAGCCTTGAGATGCTCGAGTAACCAGATGCAAACAAAGCTACATTGAAATGATAGAGCCACAAGCTATTTTGTTTGTAAGGTTTTTGGGTTTTTTTACCCGCAATGTTCTGTCCATAACTTCTTTCATGTCTGTTTGAAAGAGACACGAGAATATATTCTCAGTAACAGTTATATTTTATCTGTGTTTAAAATTGTTTGGTGCCTAGTGTTACACCTCTAATAGGGAAATAAATCTAGGAAAGAGGGCTTTTTCCTGGTAGCTAAATTTTAAGTCTTCCCGTGTGGTCTTTCTCCACCCTGTGAATCTTGATTTAGAACAGATCTCTGAATAACCTCCACGCTATAAAAATAACCCAGAAACCCTGGTCCATTGGTAGCCATGCACAAAAAGAGTTATAATTACAAAGTCCAGAATGTGCACCGCTCACAGTCTAGGGACAAAACATCCCTCATAATCTATAGAAAATTTACTAGTAGCTGGAGAAAAAATATACCATACTCTAATCCATTTTTAGGAACTCCAGATAGAAGTAATCACACTACTCCATGGTCAAACCTGAATTCAAACAAGAAAGAATTGTTTGAAATAGTTTGAAATTTCTTGCTTAGAAAGAATTTTGAAAGTGCCTGAGGAGGGAGACAGGTCCAAAAATCTTCCTGAAGTCAGGGTAGATGACAGCCAGTGCTCTCTCCTTAGCCAGAGATCCAGACTCTTTTTGTCATAGAAGGCAATCACTGGTTTGACTGATTTAGCTTTCACAAATCCATGCTGACTGCTCCCGATCATCTCCTGCTTCATGTACACTGAAATGTGTTCCAGGATTGACCTCCATAGCTTTTCCAGGGAATGAGGTGAGGCTGACCAATTTGTGCTTCCTTCCATTGTCTTTTCAAGCTCTCTTGAGGCTGAGTGCAGCTTTTGTCTTTGATTTTTTTTTTTAAGTGGAATCATAGAATCATTAAGGTTGGAAAAGACCTTTAAGTCCATCAAGTGCAACCATCAAGCTAATATCACCACCATGTTCACCATTAAACCATGTCGTCCATATCCACACTTTTTTTGAACAATTCCAGGAATGGAATTCCTACAATTCCCTGGGCATTCTGTTCCAATGCTTTACAACCCTGTCTCTGGAAATTTTTTTTTTTCGTATCTGTGAGTAAGATCTTCTTTCTCTCCTCTCATAGGATAGCAAGGCTTCTGTCTCAAGTTAAGATGGTTAAATAATATTTTAATTCTCTTACTCCCCAAAACTACTTTACTGAGGTAAAATGCCTCAGATTTTAATTTTCCAAGTTCTACATTCAAGAATGTTTTTGTTCCACATTTTTCAATCAGAACTTTCCCCAAATAGTATTACTGTTATTACTAATGTACTTCAACACAATGACCAGGTCACCCTTCAACCTTCTCTTTAATGAGATGAATAAACTACTAAGCTTGAAAGAAAAGGCAAGAAGTTTGAACTTGATTTTTAAATGGCTGTTTTGATGTTCTTCAGCCTATTTCCAATAACTTTCAATATGTATAATTTGTACAGTTTTAAAAACTTATTCTTTAGTTATGATGACTTTGCTAGGATGGTATGAAAAGCACCCAAAATTATAATTTGTTTTAACTGGTTTTAATCAAGGATTTGTACAGACCTTAGACAGGTGAGAATAAAACTATATCAATTTCACTCTCATGTGCTACATTGTAAGTGGTGAAACATTTTCTCTATGATTTTGTGTTCTTAATACCATATATTTATATCTAGACAATCAGTAAGGGTCCCAGTAGAGAGAAGAGGCCTAAAATACTTAAGTGTAAGTATGACCTCCAAGTGACAAAGATCTCTTTGTCTTAATAGGAAAATTAGACAAAATTTGGGAAGGGAGGAGTGGAATGTCCATTTCTGCCTTCATTTTCAGCTAGTGACAAAAAAACCCACCACTTCCTAATGTGACAATAATTAATTTGACTATGATCATGGATCTCAAAGTCCCCTTGCTACTGTCTTTGTGCAAAACCAATCTGTCTCTTTCACTGAAATCACAAAGTTAAAAATTTTAAAAAAAATAATGTGTGTGCATTCAGAGATACTTTAATGCAGAAGGAAAAAAAAACCCACCCTAGCCCATTCTCATTCTGTGTATTTGTAACACTTTAAACACACCCATATTGAAAATAGAAAAGCTGCCTACTTACAGATAAAGGATTCATTACTGGGATTAAAACAGAAAAATATCTTCATTGGTTGTTTGCATCACTCCTCAGTCAAATTTATGATTTAAAGGATCTGACTGGAACAAAATTTAATGCAAGATTTTTATCAGAGGTAAAAGACAGCACTTTATCAAGTAACAATTCCACACTGGTAACAGAGGACTGATTTATCACATATTACTGTTACATGATGAAAGGTTTAATAATACCAATAATACTATATTGCAACAAGACCAGCATAAACTATGAAAAAAACCCATGTTATGTTCTAATGATCTGGGAACCTAGAAGGAGTTATTCAACAGACAATAGGAAAATACTGTACCTCAGTATAGAAGATTTGAGGGCAGAGCCTCGCAGACAGAAATGATTGATTGTAAGGAAACAAAGGCCAGGAGGATCATGATACTTTCTTTTTGATAAAACAGTACATCCATATAAACTGTTCATTTTTAAAAGAAACTAGGAGAACAATTTTATGTTGCTAAGAGATGTTGGTGGGAACATTTTAATAATCTCTGTGATAACTGGCTCCGATAATTGAGTGTATGTTATCTATTTCAATCAAGCATTTTTAATGCTATTCTGTAGCCCTTGCAAGAGGAAATCCAGCATATGATTTCTCTTAGAAGCTCATGGAAACATTTTCAGGGACTCATCTCAGCAGAAGATTAATCCCATTCGTTATAAAACTTAAATTATCATGGAGTATTAGTGCCTATGGGTATTACTTAGTCATTCATTGTGCTTATGCTAGACTAGAAACAAAATCAATACCCTTTCCTCTTAACCACTTCCTCCCTAAAAAAAACCCCAACAAAACAAGTTATATGATATTGTTAGATACACGGGGTGGAAATCCAGTGTCCAGCGAAGCTGATTGAACATGCTGACTGTTGCGGTGCTCAGATCTCATTCTGAACAGTTCCAGTGGCTACACACAATGCAGGGCTTAGTTGCAGGCAGATATTACATCTCACTAATTACTTAAAATGAAATACACAAGTAGATTTGTGTTTCATGTTGGTCTTCCACTGCACAAAATGAGTAGTGATGAACCACTGCAAAAGGCTGGTGGGAAAGACTAATGCTCTTTGCAGCATCTGCTGAAATTGGAGTTGAATTTGACCACTACATTTCTTTAAGAAGACAGAAACAAACAGAAATCTAAGAAACTTTGGTGGGGCAGTCTTTGAGACCAAGACTGTGTTAGAGCATCCCATTTCAAGAAAACAGTAGTGTGCAATATTTCAGCGAAATGCAAAGGAGGCTGTGACAACATGTCATAGCATATCTTGTGTGTCAATTGTTTCCTCCTTTGGGAAGTAGAGCAAAAAAGGAAGTGTTTTGTGTGCCATTTGTTTAGCATAATCCTACATTTGTTCATATATCAACCATATGACCAGTCCACATATGTGTCAGAAAAGATCACTCTTTTCCACTGTTTGTTTGACTGTGTTTTAAAAGGAAGTCTCCCCACCCTTCCTTTAGCAAAGAAGTTTCTTGAAATAAATGGCATAACTCTAGATTTTATACTCATTTATTGGGCCCCTGAATTCATGTCTCTAAATACATATGAGTAAGGGAATCTTCTTCCACTGGAATGTGTTTCACCTTGCTAAACTAACAACTGAAATATGATTAATCACTTTTCCCTTGGGGTCATTTATTATGAATGGTTCATGTAGTTACTACATAGAGCATCTTAGCATCCCTCTAGGGTGGTGTGATAAAGTGAATGCTTTTACAAATTGGATTCTTGCTTGGCTGGTGTCTATTCCTATTACCTGTGTGAAACTGCATGGCTGACTCTTGCAAACTAATATTTTGAGAAACTGTTCTAATATCCCAAAAAAACCCAACAACCAAAATCCACCAAAAAAAAAAAAAAAAACCCAAACAAAAACCTCCAAACAAACAAACAAAAAAAACCCGCCCCAAACCCCCAAAACAAAACAAAACCTACCAAACCTAAAACACTCCAGAATCCTCAGCAACCAAAATTTCTGCACTATCTACCAGTCTGAAAAAAACCTCTCTATCCATTGCAGTTTTATATTTGCAAAATATAAGATGATATAAACAAAAAATTGATGCAATGTAGTCTCTGTAAAAGTTTGGGGTTTTTGAGTGCTGCTTAAAATAATTTTCTAATATAGAACACTAATGTGAAGTATGACTGTCAAAAGAAAATACTTTCTTTTTTGGGCAAACAAGAAAATAAAATTACATTTCTGTCCCTAAGACATCACAATAGACAAGAAACATGCATGTCTGCAAAACCAGTCTATTTAAACCAAATTTCATCCAACTTCTAAGAAGTTGTCTTTGCATCTGGTGAATGTGATGTGTCCATTGTGATAAGACAAATCTTGAGAATCACTACTATAAACACCTTTTTTTTTTTTTTTTCTTGCAACCCCTTTTCACTTTTGAATGACTACCTTCTCAACTTGTATTTTTCTTATTGGAATAAATTGTCTCTGTCATAAAACCCCCTGAATGTTTTATTCAAACGTGCTGAAGGAGACTTCAATAGAACCAGCTGGGAGCAGAGCACCAAGCTGGACTGTAGGAAAGTGGTGAAATGAAAACTTTTGGGAAAGTTTTTCTAAATAGTCTCTCTGTGGTCACATTGCTGTAATTGTTTAAAATGTTTCCTCAGAATATCACAATCTTTGTTTTTGAGGCAGTCACTAGAACACAAATTCCAGTGCCTGTGGCCTTCATTCTGAAGTAAATCAGTTTTTGACTGAGGGGAATGAAGATAAAATCAATATTGGGGGAAAAAGTGTGAAAAATATTAGAACTATGCCTCTAAAAAACAGTTATATTTGTACTCCCCCCAAAAAAGTTTTCATATAAACAAATTAGTTTCTCCTGCTGTTTTAACTGTAAGCCTGAAATACTGTATTGTATTAACTGGAGTAAATTTAGAGCACAATTTATGTCCTTTTAGTTTGTCATGACCTTACGTAGACTTTATTTACATTTCTTAAAATACATCCTCATAACAACACTTAAAGCTCTTTAGTAATAACAAACAGAAACATTCATGTCCCTAATGTTGTTAAAACAGAGCAAAGGTGCTTGTCAAATATCACATCGTATTTTGTATTTAAAAACCTGATTTCATCTCTTCCTTTGAAATGGAGCGTCCTATATTGGTGGATTCTTGGGCATGCTGAAGTCACCCTGAGGAGCTGACTTGCTGTGAGTGGCACTGGTGCAAATACAGGTTTATGCTGAATTAGCACGAAAGCAAAGCCCGTCTGTGCAGAGAAGTGGTACCTCTAATAATTACCCCATGTGATGGGGAATAACTGCACTCTAAAAGTATTTGCAGTGAAACTCAGAAATGTGTTAAAAGTTTACTCAGCGTGAAAAATAGAAGGATTAAAAAATATCCCACTGATTTCAGATCCCAGTAGAAGTCTAAAATAGATGAGGCTTCCCCTCAACACAGATTTTCATTTTTTCCCAAGAACCCACATCAAACACATTGAAGAATGCAGGCTTCCAAGACCCAGTATGAACTCAAGTAGGTTGGTTAGGGCTGCTTTGCAATGCAAAATCAAGCTTCCCCCTGGGTATTTGGCATGTTTTCTTGCAAAAAGGATCTTTTCAGTTAGAAATCTCTAAATAAATCACCGTCCCTTGAAAATTCTTCCCATGAATATCTTTATAGTTAGTTTACCACCCCTACTTTTGTAGCCTGGTTAAATCAGTATTTCTGCAAAAAAAGTGATATGTGAGGTCCAAAATGAATTAATCTTCTCTGATTTTTATAATTCCTTGGAACAGATATTGGAACATGTCATATATGAAAATATGTCATTAGTGAAAAAAAAATGAACCTGTGGCAAAAAGTGGATACAGTGTTACAAGTATTAATTATAGGGGAATAATTCCTTCCCTGGATCTTCTGGATCTGCTCCTGCTCTTGAAACCCAGGATGCTGCTGCTCTTCTTTGCTGGCTCATGTTCCAAGATTTATCTGTAGAATTTTTACACAGTCAATCCTCAAATGCTAATATTTGGAAATGAGGGGTTTTCAACTCTCCCACACACAGGATCTTGTTTCTGTCAAGGTTATATGGGAGTGGTCAAAGCTCTTCTTTTTGTAGTAAAGTTTTTCATTTATTGACTTAAATTTGGATTTTTCCGTAGTTAAATCTGTTCAAGCAGAATGTATGCTCCAGCCATATCTCATTGTTCCTAATGATTAGGTTTTTAAGTAGAACACATAGGAAGCAAGAAAATGTAGAGCAAAATACACAACACTTAGTGGCAGAAAGGCATGAACATATTAGAAGAGAAATAAAGAAGTAATATAATAAACTCTTGTGAGAAGATTCTTGGAGTGTTAGATGTCTGGAAATCGACATAGCAATATACAAAGAATATTCGATGTAATTATTTAATTACTGCCATATTGCCCAGGATCTTTATATAATTATGCTTACTTAGACCTTGGGAAAGGAAACCTGAGCAGCCCAGAGGATTTTTAGTTAAAATAAGGTCTTATTTTATAAGACATATTCCAATCTATGCAATAATAGATACATTTTATCAACTGTTTGGGTGAGCTGTATTTTACTCATCCTGCATGTAGTACCACAGGTTCCATCAAGGTGTCCCTCGGGCATGTCATTACTGCCAGCTCTGCCTGCAGCATGGAAGCAAAAACAACAATTAAGCCTAAAAACTGAGCATTAGAAAAATCAAGAAACTTACTGGGCTACTCTAGACTTACTTTCAATGACATCATAGGTATATTGTATGTTAAAAGCAGGAAAAAATTCCATGCACAAAAAATAAATATTTGACTTCGTGGATGTGACTGGCAAAATTTCAGTTGCCTGTTTGATAAAATCCTTTTGTCATTTTTATTGCCTTCCTGCAAGCATACATGGAAGTAAAGCAGGTTTTCTGAAACACTTACAGAAACCTCACATAAAAGTTCAAATAGAGTAGATGCAAGCAGAATTGTAAGTAAAAGTCACAAAATGTGTTTAAGAAAAGATTTTTTCCCAAAGCCAAATGCTTTAGGAATTAAGAATCTTTTGTTTTGCTTTGATCTGTTTGTATTCAATTTTTTTTTTTTTTTTCCTCCTTAGTCTGCCAGAAGTAATTCCTTTGGATTCCATTTTTCAGCATCTGTGAAACACCACAGAATGTGGTGCTTGAACACTTCCTCATTCCTGGAAGTGTTTAAGGCCAGGTTGCACAGCTCTTTGGGCAAGGAAGTAATGAGTGGAAGGAATCCTTGCCCAAGTCAAGGGGCTTGGTACTGGTTTGGATTTAAGACTCCTTCCAACCCAAAGCTTTCTGTAGTTCTGTGATTCTCTGATCACAGTTACTATACATTTCACATGAAGAAACAATGGGACCAAACAAATGAACTGGACAACAATGTGTCAGTTAATTTAGAGACTGGCCACTTCACTTCCCTGCTTTCACATAAAGTCCTCTCTTCACATGCTTTTGCTCTCCAGTTAAACAACCAACTTCATCTCCCTCTGATTCAATTTTCCATTTGTAAAAGGAGTGTAATAATATTTCTCTATCTCTACAGGGTCTTGTGCAACCAATGCAATATTACAAGGCATTTGCAGATACTGCAGCAGCAATGAATAATACAAACAGGAAGGTGATGGAGACTGCTTCATCTTAAAGAGTTTAAGTGTGCACCTATTTTTTTGTGTTTTCCTAGGGACACGTGGTTTCCTTTGATATGACTATAAAACCACTGATAATATTCACAGGATTTAGGAGCATTCAGTGGGGGAATTATATGACGACAGACAAAAAAAGGGCTGTGGGTACCTCCCCATGAACCTTCTTTATACATAGTAGTGGTTTGCTTTTTACTTTGCCTCCAATGGAGCATCAAAAATTATTTCCTCACCTTCTGATAAGGTGAAAAAAATATTTCTTTGGAATTAACTGAAGCCTAATTTAGTTCTGAATTCTTTACATTGTACGTGGACTTCCACTGGGAGATTTTTATTCAGCTGATGATTGCCTGTATCTTGTCTCCATTCTCAGGGATAAAAAGATCTGAAGTTTTTCTGAACACTTTGCTGTTGCCAAGGTGATAAAACACCAGCTCAGAGATTAATGGTTTGTCTCTTGGTACATGTGTCTGAGAGAGGGTCTGAATGTATATGCCCATAAACATAAACGGGATTTTAGTCAACAAGCTTCACACACGTTCAATTCTACAGGAAAAAATGTTATTCTAGATGATCTTTAAAGCCACTTCCAAAGCACACCATTCTATAATTCTGTCATGACATCTCAGTATTTTAGGTAAATTGTGGCAGATTGACCCCAGTTCTGATTGGGAGCAAGTAAATGTTAACCAGCTTTGGAGTTAAAGACAGCGGCACTTGAAGGTAAACAATGTAACTCATATTTTAGAAAGATTAAAAACTTGATTTTTTAGGATTCTTCTATTTCAGAGCCACAAGATGTCAGTGCAGTTCAAGCAACAGCAGAGCACTTTCAGAATGTGAACTGCAATGAAAAGGGGCAACAGAAAAGAAAGTGAATACCTATAGTTAATTATAAGATCTGTTCTCAAAGAAATACATCTACAGTGTCCACATGGCTTTTTGGTTCTTTCCCACTTACTTCTGGATCACGCTCTGTATAATTACAATTATAATGAATATAAATATAAAAATTCCAAATAGGATCTAGTTTATATCCCTTTCTGCATTTCACTTTTCTTCTTATTCAACAGTTAATGAAAAAGCTGCACCTAAATATATTTTATTGCTCAGTAGAGCAGCATTTTCTTTTCGGCATGGTGATACTTTCCTAATTTTTGCTCAGACTTTGTGAAAAGAAAAGGAGGATGAGGAAGAGGGAAAAAATCAAACCCAGCTCACTTGTAGTAATGACACATCCACCTCACTTGTAACAGGAGCTATGTTTCTATTTACAATGATCCCATAGAATGGGTAGTTAATCATCAAAAAAATTGATTAGCTGAATGTCACCAGGAACCTGTGTCCTGTGGCAAAGGAACAATGGACAACCATTTAAGCTTTAATTCAGCAGTGAGTTCCCCTCAAAAGGCTGCTTTGCTCTTTATGAAATTGGGTACGAAGTTAATGGCATGATAAATGGGTGTTTGAAGTTAGTAAGCTTCTTTGACTACAAGGACAGAGTGCTTCCTGCCTAAGTGCCGGCAAACATCTCATTGGGTGTTGTTTCATAATGTTTTTGAATTTTCACAAAACTGGAGCCATCACATGCAAGGCCAAGGCAGGAGGAATCTCCCATCCGAAAATCAATGTTTTCATGATTTTATCTTTTGAGATATATATTTTACTGATGCAAAATGATCCTTTTGCACAATGCACAAAGCAATGAATTTGTCCACTTGGCTTGGCCCGTGTCCATGTGCTTAAAATGCTTGCATGGCTCTCATAGACAGATTGGGAAATTTGAAAAGAATCTTTTGCTTTTTCGGAGATTAAGTGCACACATATATGTTTCAAAGCCGCATTATGGACAGTACACAAAGGCTGACACAGCCCTGAAATATAAATATAAATCTCAGCCTGAAAAAATCAACAATTTAAGAGCAGAGATGTGTGAAAGAACAGCATTTGGATGTGGAAGTTGGAAACTAAATGAGGGCCCTGAATAAAAAGGCTTGATTGAAGGTGCTTCTGCCTACCCACAGCCTGTTTCTGTACAGACAATCTGCTCAGGCTTTTGAGGGGTATTTTTGTGTGTTCAGGATGATGTAGTGCTAACCCTCCACCTGTGCCCAGTTTGACAAAGTTCAAATACCCCCAACCAACCTCTGAGCTACCACTGCCATTCCTGGCAAGCACAGCACCATGATACACCTTCCAACCAGAGGATAATGACAGCATCAGTGATTATGTCTCATCATTCCCTTAATTGGGACCATTCCAAAGGAAAAGCTATCACTATCCTCTTGGCAAGTCAGGATTCAGGTTGTATTCAAATAGCCTGTTCCCCTCCTGCCTCAGTATTGTGTTTATAGAAGAGTCAAACCAGCAAGAGGCAAGGAACTGTAGGGGAAGAAGTGAGCTCTTGCTCCATATCTCACTCAGCATCAGCCAAGGCTTGCGCGAGAGTCATAGACAGTCCCAAAATATTACCCAATATTTCTCTTGCTCATCCATTACCTTTCTTTTCCTCCAAATAATAAGTGAAGAAGTAATTTGCTTACAAGCCACATTCTCTTTCTCTCTGCTGGGTGCTTCAGATGTCAGTGTGATGGAAGAGCGCAGCAATTTGTACATTGGCCAGGGATCTGCTGCAGAACCCATTATGACTGGGGGTATTTGCACGAAAACAGGGCATCCAGCAGCTGCTTTCATAAGTTCATATCTATCCAAGCAGAGAAATAGCCACAGTATCAGCAACCTCTTGTGTTGTAATGTGTACCTTTCTCCATCTTCAAGTTAGATGGGTGTCTTTTAGGGAAAAGTTGTTTTTTGGCTTGAAACACACATCATGCTGCAGAATGTTTTTGGAGACAGAGGCAATTATTTTTGCTCACTAAAACAATATCTATGTGGAAAGTAAAAAACTGATCTGGATTAACAAAATCAAAGCAGAGACTGTCTTGTCTTTGTATCTTATCGAGTTTTAAGGTGAGATAGCTAAAGGTAGCTAGTCAACTAATTTGATACAAACGAAAAGAATTGCACTATGTTTTGTTGAACTTCTCTGTTTTGTTCTCTTCCAACCCTGATGACACCTGTTATTATTCTATAAATAAGATTGAATTCTTGTCTCTGATTTGGAATTTCATGGCGTATTTTGGATTATTAGTTTTTCTACACCTGGAGCAGTAATTATGCACATGCATAGGAATGGACCTTCTTTTAATGGTCTCTGATACGATGTTTACAACCTTAACATAAAGTCAGCCTTTTCCTAGTAGAGGAACCAAAAATGAGAAAAGAGGCATGTGTAAAATAATTATTTTCCCTCCTCACTCCTTATCAGAATAATAGCTTAGGCAGGATCTAACCTGTATGCATTTGGATATGGCTTTCAAATTCCCTTGATTTCAGCAGTCAGCAATAAATGTCTGGTTATTTGAGTCCCATTTCTGCAATCCTAAAGGCCTTCTTTTTAAAAAAAATTTGCTGTCAAGATTATAACTTCCAAAAATATATCAGGAAAATGCAATGAAAGCTAGATAAATTAGTATAGTAGTGAATAACTTGAAAAACACTCCTACTCCAACATTATATGAATATGTGTTAAATTATGGCAATTACAGGAATAAATTTCTGTGGATAGACTCAAAACCTATAAAACAAAATATTTACTTTAAAACCCAGGAGAATGTTCTGAGTTTTCCGATTTTGTCATATTGCTTAAATGCAGGTGAATGAACACTGTTCATTTCCAAAGGAAAATCAATTTCTTATTTTAAAATGTAGCATTTGACAGAGGTCATAGCTCTGAAAACTGTGACTAAAAGTGTAAGTCTTTATTTGTCTTCATGGTGCAAACTTTCTACACTATTTGTAAGAAAATATGCAGGAGACATTTTTCAAAATTACTTTCTTTATAAATATTTTTTCTAGTCTCAATATATCACACCATTCCTCTTTACATCCAAGTGATTTCTTCTAATTTATGTTGTGTGAAACATTACTGTAGAAGGTCACTCAAGACATTTAACTTCAAGACACCCCTCTTTGGAAAAGTCTTGGATAGCTCACAATATATTATTGGTTTACTTGTTTATTTTCTTTACACCAAGTGCAATTTTAATTTATCTGTTTCAAACTGTAATTTATCTGTTTCAATTATTTTATTCACTCTCAAAATGAGAAGGGACAACTTTTTGCAGTTATCTGGGGGTCTGATATAAATGCTAGCTTTACTGTACTAAGACTCATAAAAATGTAGGAATAATTAGTTCCTATTTCTGTGTTGCAGAACAAGCCAGAATTGGTCCCAGGTTAAATCAGTTCTTGTAATAATGCAGGTTAAATTGTATCACTTTGCAGAGGACTTGAAACTGCTAAAAGAAGTCAACCCAGTATTTTCCCATGCTATCACCACCATCTCTACCTGTTTATGTGGATTTTTACTGGAAAGTAGAACAGCTACTGAGACCCTGCATGTAAGAAAAGGACTTAAACTTCAGAAGGAATTTATGCAGTGCTCAGGCTGTCCTGAGGATCAGGAAAAAAGAGATGCTATACAGACTTCTGTTTGGCTTTGAAACAATGTATTCCACACAGTTTCCAAACCCTCTGTGTGTCTTTGGGCATGCACTTACTTCAGTGAAGTATTTTACAGAGATTTATATTACATTAGTCAGCTTTTCTGTCTCATGCTTTTTGAGATGAGGGATGCTTTTTCTGACACTATGGATAATAGATTTGAGAGGAAAATTTACAGCTGGAGGAGAAACAAGGATTTAGGCTTGTGCCTAACAACACAGCATATACAGAAGATGAGCTTTGGGACAATAATGGGTTTTACTATTTCTATGGGAATGTTTAATCTGTGTACATCGTCTGCCTCTCCCAGTGACTAGAACACCGGTGTATAGTTTAACGCTGGAGGCACAGACAGCAAACTACTTGAATCCACAGAGGCTAGGAAGGCTAATTTCTTTCTGTAAGCCATTTTGTCTTTGGAAATATATTTTAGTCCATTTTTCATCAACTAGACCAAAAAATTGAAAATTGTCGTACAAGTTTGACGTTTCACTTTATTTTGGTATTAGCCGCAAGAAATTGTGGCTTTTCTGAAAGGGCAGACAATCCCCATAATCTTTGCTCATGCTCTAAATACACTGTGTCATTACTGTGGACCTCAAATGTAACTTCTGACTGAATTGTCCTGAATCTCACGCGTTTCACTTCAAGGACACCAGAGAATATGAGAAATAAAACTGATCAGGCTGTTGCAGAGTGGCCAAAAGGCCACTCACACAGATACACTACTGCTATCCGAATTAGAATGCAGAATATTGATTCTCTTGGTGTGTTAACATACTGAGTTAGCATAAAATCAGGTATATACACCAATAAAAATTTTCAACAACAGGTAAACATATTAAGTAAGCTATACACATATATAATATATGTATGTATGTATGTGTGTGTATGCAAAACAGTACAAAGATTTGCAGAGTTCTGAAAGAAACATTCTTCAGAAATATCTTCAGAGCTGTATATTAAATGGAGTGCTTTGGTGTCTGCAAGTTATTTGTTCAGTACTTTATAGTGAGATCATATCCATCATTCTTCACTTACTCCAGAGTCATCTTGTTAATTTATTAATTAAAAAGCAGGTTTTAACACTGGAATGTTACAAGGTTTGTTTTTTCTTCTTAGGGAATGGTTGATTTTCTTTTGTTTTTCCCAACTGGCAACCCTGCAAGCTTGGATCAGGATCTGATCAGGAGATGTTAATGAAGCAGTTATTTTGATTCAGTTTTGTTTACATTCCAATAAAATTAAACAAAATGTAATTCCTTGGTAGCATAGCAAAACAAAACACAGCAAAAAAAAACCAAAAAAAAACCAAGGTACATTTCTTAAGGTACCTTTCTTACACATTTTAGGATTTTTTTTACTCAAAATATATAATCATCACAGTTGGTTAGCATTATGTTCATATCACTAATCTTATTGATACTGTTGTCTAAAACGAACTATTTTTCTTTAATTTAGATAGATTGTCAAAAATCAATTTTTCACAAGATGAGGATGGCATAATAAACTCTCCTATGTGTTGTAACTTAGTGAAACTAGTGTTGAACAACTTTAAGGTTTAACCTTGTATGTGGTAGAATGATCTGATGGATTTTAACAAAAGATAGATTGATAAAAAGATTGAATTTATCATTTCATATACCCTTCTGTTAATACATTGGTAGGGTGTATAAACTTGTAAGTGTAGATGCTAGGAATGAGTTATTAAAGATACTCTCTGTGGGTCAATAGTCCATCAATAGTTCAAGATATAATTTAGAAATATGATTATATTCAATACATTATTACTGTTTGCTGCTTTGCTTCAAAAATATCTTAAGACTCACAGACAGATATTTATTTTATTTAATTGGACAATCATAAACCCATCCTGTGGAATTTCTCTAGATAATAGGAATATAAAATTTTGTAATCTCCAGTGCAAAAAAAATGGTAGAATCAGTGAAACAGTGATTTGAAGAACAAGACAGAAAAAATCTGTGCTCATCTGAGATTTTTTTTTCCCTCTGGCTATGAATTATGGTGTTCAGATAATCTTAGTTTCTTTAAGATCTCTTTCATTACCACATTACTAAACCACCAAAACAAAATGAAGAACTGCACAGACTCTGCCAAAAAGGAAACATATTGTGCTTTTATTCATTTCGGTCATTCTTGCCAGTTGTCTTTCCTCTCACTCTCCATTATGCCCCTTCCCTTGTCAGGCAGCTAGTCTTCATTATTGTGGCATAATTTGTTCAAGTGGAGGAGGAGGAGGAATGTTCTGCTCCAAAGATTGCCAGGCTGAGGCTGACTCTGTTTTCCTGTGATAAGGAGTTGCACAGTGTATTCCACCACGAAGCCGATTCTGATTCAGAGTTGTGCCCTGTCTTCCATCTGTCTAGATGGCTCACAATAGAAGGAGTGAATTCTTGGTACCTCAGCCTTGAAGATTAAAGCAGCCACACTGAATTGGGTTTGAATCTTTTTAATTGGGAGCCAGTGGAGCATGTGTGAGATACTCTGTGCTTCGCTTCTGTGCGATGTGCTGCACACTCTGCAGTTTGTGTGCTCTATTCAAAGCCAATACCCAGCCAGTACCAAAGCTCCTGTTTGAAAGTGTAATTACAAACATAGTCACAAAATGGCAGGGATAACTGTAATTCCAGCCATTTTGGGCATAGCTTCCTGGGAAACCACAAGCCAGAGATGACATCACTCTACACATTTGATTACAGCAGGAGTACATCCAATGATAACAGCTCAGAGATTGTAAGAAAACCGAGAGTTCTACTCAATGTTTCTAAATTCTGTATTTCTTTATCTGAACAATTAAATTTTGCATCTTCTTTTCCTCTCCTCATCTGTTCAAAACATCTGTCAACATTAAGCATAGGCAAAACCACATTTAACCTCTCTACTCGATTCCAACCATTCTAAAAGGTATGACATTTCTGAGTTTGGAAGTAATTTTTCTCCAAAATGTTAAATTTTGAAAGATTTTCTTGGAATTCTTTTATCTCCTTAGAACAAAAATCCTTAAAATTATTTAAATACTCTTCAAAACGCAAAAAATTTCCTTATAAATTTCTTCTGAACTGCTAAATCAATATATATGGACATGGAAAGAAAGAAAAAGACAAAAAGACAATCAGACAGACAGACAGAAAGAAAGAAAGAAAGAAAGAGAGAGAAAGAGAAAGAACCTTTGAAACTCAGAGATTTCTCTTTCTCTCTGGTTCTTTATGACAGTGACTGTTCACAGATGAAAAAGATTATGTGAATGATATGAAAAGTTTCTGCACAAAGGGAATGTACAGATAATATGAAAGGGATTTGTCTCTGTAGGAAATTAGTTCCTATCCTGAAATAACATTGATTAAATCCTTTGTTTCTGTTCATCTAGTCTTGCTCTCTTTATACCCATTCTCAGGAGAATGAACATCTATTCTTCTGAGGTGTTTAATCAACCTCAAAATTTATTGCTCTGTGTATTTTTAATGCTATAAACTCAATCCTTTAAATAATAATGTCAGTGACACCGTTACTAGATACTCTGTATCTTGAAATTTTTATGGCTGATACTGGTAACTGTAGTAAATCCAGTATTTCCTGCTTCATTAAAAGATCTCTTTGAGTTTCAATGCCAAATAGAGTAACAAGCTGGCCAGGAATTATGGCTGAAGTAACAGAGGATGATGTGGTCTCTATTTGCATTGCCACCTTGCCTAAAACTAAGCAATTCCTGATGGCAGGTCCCAATCCTGAGAAAGATGTGTGGAGTTTGTTACACTTGGGTCAGGTGGAGAGTGTTGGCATTCTCCAACAGCTAAATCTGCTGCAAAGAGTCATTCAAATCTCAATTGAATGTGCATATGATTCTTTACCTAGTTGTCTTTGACAACCAATTTCTCCAAGACTGGATATCTGGCTTGATTTATAAAAGCTGACCAACAAATATCTGGAGGTATTAAGAGAGTTCTTATTCTTTTCCCTTCCTCTTTCTCGGGGCTTTTGTGATCTTAGACTCCATGTTTGATTTTAAAGAATAATAAAATAATTCCAGTCAGTTGATTAAAAAACAAAACAACAACAACAACAACAAACCCACAAAAGCCCAGTCTGAAATATTTATGCAGTTTTTGGAAGGCACTTGAAGAACCATGTGTTTTTCTTTTTCATCCAGCACGCTGTAAATGAACTGTATGTGATGATATTATTTACAGTTCATATACCTATCATTTATATGAACTGTGTATAGTGGTCCATGCTGGGAGAGGTCTGTGTTTGTTAGTCAGTCTATACCATATTACTGTAAATAACTTTAAGAACTTGATTTTAAGTTATATTAATATTCCCTAAAACTAATCAGAAGAACTTTGTTTCTGTTTCTTTGTCTATTCAACATGAGCTTCTCTTAGTGTTTCACATATTGAGACATACAATCTAAATCTTGATCTAGAGATCAAGGGGGCTAATTAAAAGCTGTTAGCAAGATGCCTGAACTCTGTATTCTCATGTGAAATTAATTCAGAGAAATATTTATTAAGTTTGTACAAATCTATGTCGTGGGAGTAGACCACAAGAAGCCTTTTTGAGAAAGTGACTGCATTCATTTAAGGCTGTAGATCTATTTGTATTGAAGAAAAAGGTGTGATATATATATATTTTTAGAAGCACTATATGAAGTGTTTCACTGTAGTTTGTTGCTTTGACTGTTTGTAGTTATTGTTGCTATTACTATTAGCTGGGATTCAAAATATTGTTCCTATTCAAAAATTTTACTAGAGAGAAGTGTCATGCTATCGATTCTCTTGGCTTTTCAAAAAGTTTGTTCTTTCTGTCACTAGCCAGTAAGCAGCTTTCAGATGTTGAAACTCTTGTTGAGATCAGATAGTGTCAACAGGCTTTGCCTGGTGTTCAGGAACTTCAGAATTATTCCACTTGGAAAACAGTAATCAAATTCTCATTGCAATATTGTGTTGAACCAGAATCATTGAGCTAATGTAAAGACTTGAAAGTGACAATTGAAAATTCTCTGTTCTATTACTTCCACTGTTAGACAACTAAAAAATACATGCAAGTGAGCTTAAATTTACCTTCAGTGTCAAAACCTTTCTCACATCATTCTCCTGGAGAAACTGGCTGCTCATGGCTTAGTTGAGGGTACAGTTTCCTGGGAAAAAAAATCTGGCTGTGTGGCTCACAGAGTGATGGCAAACAGAGTTAAATCCAGTTGGTGGCTGGTAACAAGTGCTGTTCTTCTGCACTTAGTACTGGGGCCAGTCTTATCTAATATCTTTATTGATGCTCTGGGTGACAGGATCAAGGGCACCCTCAGCAGGTTTGCAGATGACACCAACTGAGGTGGTAGTGTTGATCTGATGGAGGGCAGGAAGGCTCTGCAAAGGGATCTAGACTGGCTGGATCAATAGGCTGAGACCAGTGGCATGAATTTCAACAACCCCAAGCACTGGGTGCTGCCCTTGGGTCACAGCATCCCCAGGAAGTGCTACAGGCTTGGGAAAGAGTGGCTGGAAAGTTGCCCAGTGGAAAAGGACCTGGGGGTGCTGGTTGACATCATCTGACCTTCCACCAATATGTGCCCAATAGCCAAGAAGGCAGATGACATCCTGGCCTGGATCAGCCATGGTGTGGCCAGCAGGACCAGGGCAGGGATTGTCCCTCTGTACCAGGCACAGGTGAGGTCACACCTGAAATCCTGTGTTCAGTTTTGGGCCTCTCATTATAAGAAGGACATTGAGGGCCTGGAGCATGTCCAGAGAAGGGAAACACAGCTGGGAAAGCATCTGGAGCACAAAGCTGATGAGGAGAAGCTGAGGGAGCTGGAGGTGTTCATGAGCCTGGAGAAAAGAAGGCTCGGGGGGGACCTTATCACTCTCTACAACTGTCTGAGAGTGTAGCCAGGCGGAGGCTGGTCTTTTTCCCAGAGAAACGCAAGAGGAAATGGCCTCAATTTTCACCAGAGGAGATTTAGATGAGATATTAGGGGAAAAAAAATCTTCATGTAAAGGCTTGTCAGGCACTGAAACAGGCTGCCCAGCAAAGTGGTTGAATAACCATACCCAAGGGTATTTACAAGACATGCAGGTGTGGCACTTAGGGACATGTTTAGTGGTGGGCTTGGTAGTGCTGGATTAATGGGTCAACTTGACAATCTAAGAGGTCTTTTTCAAACTAAAGCAGTCTATAATTGTGTGATTCTATACTCAAAATACACATAATTGCTCAAAAAATCTATGCTCTACGCTCAAATACGTGGTGTGCTGAATTTTGTGCTAATTACAAAGGATTAGATTTGAAGTCTAAATGTGTCATAGAAGAATCTTTTCAACATCAGTAGATCTTATGACAAACTTAATAAAAAATCTGCTAGATATGACAAAGGGTGCAGTTTCTATATATCACCGTGAGATGGTGAAGAACAAAATCACAAATTGAAACAGTACATGTGACTGCTATAGAGATGGCTTATAAAAAAAATCCTACTACACATTAGAAGATAACTTTTCTAGAATTCCCAATTGTTCCACCATTGTTCAAGTAACTAAGTCACTAAAATAAAATCCTTTTATTTGGAGTAGAACAGTTTTTAGGCAATTCCATGTCGAATAAGAAAGTATGTCTGTGCAGTTATGAATCCTATTAGAAGGGTCTACATTGAATTTTAGAAACCATGTCACAGTGATCCCACTTAAATTGACAATTAAAGTGTTTTTTGCTTATGGCTGGCTTCAGACACCCTGTGCAATTTACTAAGTAATAGGAAAAATGTAATTTGCTATATGCAAACTTCTATTAGTATTCTTTGCCAATTTAAGTTTACAGCTATGAGAAAGACCATTAGTGAGATTTTCTTAGTGCACTACAACCTCACACTATATTCTGTATAGTGTCAGAATTACAACACAAATACCTTTGCAATAGTCTTCCAATATGCTATAAAAATAAATATGGATTGATTTGATGTAGCATTGAGTAGATTAGGGAAGCTTTGAGAGTAACAGAGTCACATCAGCTTAAAAGTTTACAGAGACAATGAGACTCATGCCTTTGCAGTGGAGAAAATTACAGATGAGAGCAAAGCATATTGCCTCTCTTGAAAACATTTTCACTGTGAGAGGCTGGGTCTTTGTGAAAGCAGTCTAATTCATCTGGAAGTTTTACAATAATTTCTTTCTAAATTCAACATTTATGGAATCCAAAGTTTCTGATCAGCTGTTTATGTGTTCCTTAGCGTGATCCCAAAGATGGTATATCCCGTATTAATTATAGAAGACTCTAGTATTTAAGCAAACTAAATACTTACACTTTCTAGACTATTTCTGTTTTCCAGAGTAACATGAAGAACGATTCTCTCTGACTGTGAGGAAAATGAGTTACCTATTTCAGAAATTAGTAAAATAACAATGTTAAAATTACCACCAAAAAAATCAAGAAATGGTCATCATTGGGAAATTGGAACCAAGAAAACACAACCAACCAAACAAAAAAACCACAAAAAACCAGACAAACAAAAACCCCACTTTTTTTTCTTTTCTCCCATGAAACAAACAAAAACTGTATTCTCCTAGAAGAGGTTGGTTTTGGTTTTGGTTTTGGTTTTGTTTTAATGGATGATTTGGTCCTTTACCAATATTTTGTAAACATTAAAAACCTTTAACACATTTTGTAAATTCTTTTATCAATGTGTCAATAAATAATTTTCATGAGTAGAGTTTTGTAAGAAATATGTGGACTGTTTTATTAAGAAAAATGACAAACCAGTCAATACAAACCAACTGCTATTGTATAATTAATTGTGTTAGTTATACACAATGTCATAATTTATTTGGACTATATTAAAATCTATGCCAAGATTTCATTATTTTTCTGAAGCAGCGAATTTAGGATGATAAATTGAATTCTATCTTCAGCCAGTGAAGAGATATGAGCACTACCCAAAAAATGATGTCACAATGACAGTTGTCCTGTGAGGTTTCTTATTTTCAGTGTAGCTGTAACCACGAAACTCCTTAACTTCTCACAAATATGATTTGCTGTTAGAAATTTGGTTCCTATGTCTACAGAGTTCATTGCATTACCATGAGCAGACATTAATCTGTTCTTCAGAAGGTATATACCATATCATCATAGCATGGCATGAGTTAATTTGTCTTGCCTGCTTTAACCTGGTACAGTTCATAAGTCAGGTACACATCATGTGATTCCATTTCAAACCTATTCACAGCTAAATGAAGAACCTGTCCTATTTCACCAAATCCTGTGGGGAAGAGGAACCTTGGAAATTCTTGCAGACATGAGAAAGTCACTGCCAAAGACAGGAGCATTAAGCAGTTCATTAGATTTGTGCTGTGCTAAGTGCTGCTCTCTAAAATAGCAGGATGCTGAGATACACCACAGGGTCTACTTTCACCTGTGCAGCTGTTGAACAGGTTTGTTACCTCCTCGCAGATAGAAGAGTGACAGTGCAGGTGCTAATCAGGCCTGTGGGGCTGAGCAGGATAATGATTGGCTCATCTGCTGCAATCTGACAGCTGAAATTGCTCAAAGAGTTTCGGGCCCTAACAGAGACACGCATTGCCAAGAGAGTGCTCTGGTGCCATTTGTCTGCCAATCTGCTTGGGGACCATGTTGTTGTTTTCCAGACTGCGTGGAGAGCATGAAAAATACCATATTTGTATTCTAGTCAGGTTCTGCTCGTTATAAAGCAGCACAGAGGGTACCTTGGCACTGCAGGAGAGGTGACCCAAAGCAGCTTACTTGCAACTCGTTGTGCATCCCTGGCGGATGAGAAAAATAGCGAGCTTCTAAACATCGTGAGAGGGTGAACTCCTGCAAATAAGACAAATTGATTTTGTACTGGAGCACTACTACTGGGAGGTGCTGGCTCTGACTTCACTGTGATTTGCTGTGAAGTTTTCATTGTTCAGACAACACAGGTTCTCCATTTTGAGGTTTCTGCTTCAAATAAAAACAATATAAATTCTGATTTCCTGCTCTGCCACTTAGCTCTCTATTGCTCCATAAGTATTTCTGCTGACTTCTTTAACTCTTGGAATAATGACACATTTCCCATGATAATTAAGAGCACCAGGATCTGGGTTTTCTGTCTTTGCAAAGAGATGTGCTCTCTATACTTCTCACAATTGGTTCTGTATTGGCAGACTTTCCCTACCGCATGGGATATGTTGCCCAAGAAGCCCAGGAAAGTGATGGAATCACCACCCCTGGAAGTATTCAAAAGGCATGTGGATGTGACACCTGGGGACATGTTTTATTGGTGAACATGACAGTACTGGGTTAGTGGTTGGGTTGAGCCTCAGAGCTCTTTTTCAGCCTGCACGATTCTATGGTGAGAGGACCATAACACCTGACTGTCAAATCTGACTTCAGGGAAGCCAGGTTCTTAGGGTGGTGTAAATTATCATGGCTCTGTTTAATTAAGTTAAAGCATTCAGAGATCTAAACACACATTTTTAAAGAAATGTGTGGGTTTTTTTTCTTTTTGAGTAGCCAAAGGATTAATAATAATGTGTTATATTAAAAAAAAATCTTGAAAGATGCTTTCAGCACTGGCCAAATTATGAAAGAAGGCTCATGACACTGTCATATAATAGTTTTTAATATATAAACAATAATAAGGTTTGGCTTGGCTTGCAGTTTTTTACTAGGATATGTTTCTGTGATGTATTCCATGTACTCAGGGTGAGATTATAACGCTTGAGGGAAGGTTCCACGAATTTCTTCTACTTGTTGTTAGATTGGACTGCACCCATTGGCTAAAGATTTTTAGTCAGGTGACATGTGCCCTTTTCTCCCAGAAAACTTGCAAGAGAAAAGGGAAATGGCCTCAAGTTGCACCATGGGAGGTTCAGGTTGGATATTAATTAGGAAAAATATTTTCAGTGAAAGGGCATTGAAGCATTGGAACAGGCTACCAACAGAAGTGATGGAATCACCATCCCTGGAAGTGTTCAAAAAAGGAGGGGATGTGGCACTCTGCACTATGGTTTAGCGGTCAGAGGGGTATTCAGACTTGATGATCTTGGAAGTCTTATTCCAACCTTAATAATTCTATGATTCTGTATTTCCTGACAACAAAAAGATGAATTTAATCTGCTTGCTCATCAAACCAAAAGAAGAAAAGCAGCTGTGTAGCTGTGCACAATACTCTTAACTCACTTTTGCTGAGTTATAGGTCAGAAGGCTTCCTCCCAAGGTGTTTATTTTGGCAACGTCATCAAAAAACATCTTTGCCAAAACTTAAACAAAATAAAACACAGGAAGCAAGAGCTTTAATTTAGACTCAGCAACCTTAATTGTTAGAGCCAAAGATATGCATGTTACAGGCAGGATTTGGGTGAGCCTTAAATGCTACAGAGAAAGAAAGAAAGAAAGAAAAGAAAGAAAGAAAGAAAGAAAGAAAGAAAAGAAAGAAAGAAAGAAAGAAAGAAAGAAAGAAAGAAAGAAAGAAAGAAAGAAAGAAAGAAAGAAAGAAAGAAAAAGAAAGAAAGAAAGAAAGAAAGAAAGAAAGAAAGAAAGAAAGAAAGAAAGAAAGAAAGAAAGAAAGAAAGAAAGAAAGAAAGAAAGAAAGAAAGAAAGAAAGAAAGAAAGAAACTGAAAGTTACTTCCAGACTTATAATTGTGATGAAGACAGTACAAAGGACTCTGGAAAGCAGAAAGTAACAGGAAAATTAGATTATTTATTATTAATAGATTAATAAATTACCACGTACATCTGTTTAGTCCTCTTTTTCTCCATGCATGCAGACACTAGGTTAAAGGAATTTTAAGTGTAATGTCCTTTATAAAGTACTAAATGGTGGGACATGAGTGTATCCACCACTTCTGTAATTATCTGCCACAGTACATTTTTATCACTGCTCCCTAGTATGGAGTCCTTTTTTCAAATCCATTTTGTCACATTTAGAAAGATAAAAATGACCCCAAAAACCAGATACTGGAACATCTTATGTCCAGTACATATTCAACGGTCAGCAGAGGTGAAAAATCTAATAGTCCAAATCATGGCTAAATGGACTAATTTAGAGAGGAAACTAATATTAGTGTTTTTGCAACTAACAGAGGGATTATATTTTGCTACTTTTTATAAATCCAAATCATACTATTTCTTGAATGTTTCTGTCAAAGTATGATGACCCAAATGCATCTCTAAGCCACTTTTTCTGAAAACAGGGTTCTGTAGTGTAGACATTTTTTTACTGTTCCCATATATATTTTCTTGATCTATAAAATGTTTTCTTGGATGGCAAATCACACTATGACAGTAGCTTTATTATTTTTTTATTCCAACAATATCAAAAAACTCCTCCATAAAGATGGAATTTTTTTGTAGCTGCTGTTAATAGATGATAGGGTTTTCTATTGATCATCAGAAAGGGAGTCCCATTAGAAAATTAACAAATTTAGAGGGAAAAAGAAAATAGAAAAGAAGAAAACAACAAGAAACAAGAAGAGGACAAGCAGTCTGTATGGAATTGTCAAGAACAAATACTCTAAAAACTGTCTGATCCCTTTCTTAAGAGAGCAACACATCTAATATATAGAACTGGAACAGTAGATGTATTTCTTGATTATGAGGAGCCATTTGGCACATACTCCCATGAAGCTCTGATGTGAAAAAGTCACAAATAAACCAATGGTTCTACGAGAATATTATGTGAAAATCATTTGGTAAAGAAAAAAACAGCTCACAAATTATATTTCTGCAGCAAAAAATTGATTGCAGTGTGGGAATGACTGCTGTTTGCAGAAAAGACTTTAATACAAAATACAAGAGTTGTGAAGAAGAAAGGATTTGTGCATAGCATCTCTGAAGTGTGGTCCCTTCCTCTTCATATTTTATATCCAATAGATGGTTACAAACTGTGAGGAAGTCACAGGTAAAAGTAATTTCTGTAATGGTCCCTCATAATAATAAAAATGTGTAGTAAGTCTAAGATTCCTCTTATTTAACCATAACCATCTAACAGTGAATTCTGACTTGATAGTTTCCCTGACTTTGCTTAGCATCATAGTCGTGAGCTGAACACGACCCTTGAGCTCAGACCACACCACATTTTCTGTTTCTGGAGATGGACAAATTGCTCATTATTACTTTGAACTAGGAAATTGCAGCCATCCTGATGCCTAAATTGGCTAGTGTAATAGGCAATCTGCAGGCAGGCTACTTAGCATTTGGAAACCTGAGCCTTGGTGTAAGGAAATCTGACAAAGATATTCTGGGCTTTTTCGAAGCCAGCCACAAAAGACTTCAGTAGTCAAAGTATTGCCATTGGTGATTCGCAGAAAGGAAATAATTTCTGAAGAGGATGAAAGTTCCCAGTTTCCTAGGAATGCCAAAGGACTTTAGACCTAGGAAATATCATAGAATGAAGTTTAAAAAAAGGGGTCAGATATTATTTCTAGACCACTATATTAATATAGGGCTGATAAAAAATATAAATACAGTAAAACAACAAAGAATAAAATAGTTAATATCTGATTAAAATTTGAACAGGTTAATTCACAGGGAAGGTTAATGCCTTTGCTCTTTTGGAAGTGACATGATTTTCTTAATGAAAATGGTCAGGGCTGCAATTTTATAACTGTTGAGAAAGCAGCATTTCTAGGACTACAATGACCCCTGTGACCATGCCTGCAGGAGTGATTAAATGCTCAAGACAGAAGAGAAGATCTGGCTACTGAATTTGTGACCCCGTGAGTTGCAGCACCTGGATTTACTTAGTAGGTGTCGTGTCTGAGTATCGACCAAGCCTGACCTTGCTTGTCCTAGGAGACTGTAAGATCATAACTCAAAGTAGTATGGCCACAGGCCATCAGTGTCAACACCCACAGGAGTTGACTGTCTTTGTGGTTTTTGCTTGGATGTGTTTTCTTTTTAAAGTTGCACCCCTTTTTATTTACCAAGATGTATTATTTCAACTGCTCTTTCTAAGGCTAACTATAGAAAGAGTAAGTAACCTTCCTGTGAAACTTTCAACTGTAGAATAGTTTTTACAATAAAAAGAAACAGGATTTCTTTAGTAGTAGGGGGTGAAACTGAGATCAGAAAGTATTTAACCTCACAGAAATCTTCAGCTTTTCTGTAAATTCAGATCTGCTCTGCATTTAGTAAACTCAAGGGCAGCTCATAATTTCTCCCAAGCTGTGAGCTGTTCTGTTTTCCTTAGATTGTTTTTTGGTGTTTTTAGTTCTGTTATTCAGAGATGCACTCTAAAGAAACTAACTTGCGATGCAATAAAAATTCTTGGTGGAAAAAATAAGATATTCTTACAAAAAAAAAAAAGAAAAAGATACAAGGAGTTAGTTTTAATTCTTTCCCCTTTCTAATTAGCCTCTGAGGGCTCTGAGCACACACACAAAAAGTTGATTCCCCTTTTTAATTAGTTAAGCATTATTTTTACTCTTATTGACTTGGAAACTTAATAAGTAAGCCAGACACACTTAGTAGATCATAGAGGTAATTTTCACACCTATTGTCATTCTGTTGCACAAAAAATGACTTTGCTACATCATACTTGACAATCTTTTATGTTTACATTAACAGAAAGAACAGGTTAAGTTATCTATTTTACTGTTTTCCCCAGCTGCCAAAACAAGCCAGACCTCTCCTAGAAGCATATGCACAATAAAAATATGCAATATCAATGTGTCGTCTTTCTTGGAATATTTCCTTAGAATCACTTCTCATGGATCCCACAAAATTTTTGACACAAATGGACTCTGACCGCAGTTCATTGATGTAATGATTACTCAAAATTACTTTGTGTTCCTGTCTTGTGTTTAGAATATTAATCTTGCTCCAGCTGTGTTGCCCCTGTTTGGGCTGATCCTAACCAGGATGTTTCTGCATGTGTAGGATTCAGCTGCATAACAGGCAGTTTATCAGCGAGTGGCGTGGAAGCATAGAACTGGAAGAGAACAATTCCTGGACAATATTATTCATTGCCTCCTAAGACAGGTTCTAAGAAGTGGATGTGGACTCTATACAAGCACCCCCAAAAGGAAATTATGTGGTCTCCTCCAGGTTTGGTGGCAATTTTGCTTAATAGAAAGTGAGAATAGTAATTACTGTTTGTGCACAAATACTAGGAGGCCTAGATCAGCTTTCTACCAGGGGTCTTTATTAAATGTTAAGAACAGTAAACTTTTCCTCTCCCTGGATTCTTAGGCATAGTGTGATTTGGTTTTTTTTAAATTATATTTGATTTTTTGAGAATATTAATCCAATTATTGTTCCCTTTTCCCTTCAACCATTCTTTATATTTTTCTCAGTCTCCTTTTCCTCCAGCCGTCCTTCAATGAAATGCACGTAGGGATTTTCTTCACTAGACCAAGGAAGGAATTAAATTGCTGTGCAAATTGCTGAAGCATCACACAAGGAACTACCATTACCATTTCCTTTGGGGAATGAGACAGGAGGAGGCAGAAAGGTTTTGTGTATTTTATAACAAAATGTATTTCTGAAATCATAACAAATTCTCTTTGTTACGAGGCCAACAGGTCTAAGGACAGTCTTTCCACTTTAAGACTCTTGAAAACACAGAATTCAATAGCTGGGGTTTTTTTCAGTTTTAGGCATTTTTGCTTTTTTCCCTTTTCCTTTTCTTTATTTCCCCTCACAATTTATTCTGTTTTTATTTCTGGAGGAAGGTTGAGCATAAATAAATCAGCCTTTCAACTTAGACCTTTATAAAATTGGCATGTATCTCTCTCTGACATGTTCTCAGAGGTACATGAAACTCATGCTAAATTACTTCTACAAACAGTTGATTTTTGCTTTGCTTTGCTTTGGGTTTTTTTGGGAGTCAGGTTGGGGAAGGCAGCTTAGTTTTTCTATAAGTATTTAAATTTTTTATTACTATTAATTAAAAAGTAAAAGTGTAAACATCCCTTTGGGGGTTGGTTAGAAACAGAGGGACGAGGGAGTGGAAGCAGGTAATGAAGAAAATTAAATTATTCAGTCTTAAAATGCCTTGGAAATTTCCTAAAAATAGGAAAAGACCTGGAAAGAAGACAGAATCCAATAGATTTCATAGATAGGTAGCTCCCTTGCCATGTTCCTGTAGGAGACATAGGATTTTATTGTTTCCAAATTCCCTGAGGGGAATTAGAGCCAGATGACTGCTGGGATTTTGTTCAGCAAAAAAATGAAGTAAAAAAGGAAGAGTTTTGAAAGTTAATTAATGGCAAATATTTATGAAACTTTATTTACTACTCTTGATGCTTATTTTGCTTTGCTAATTGTGGATGGAAGGACTAATTGCTTTTGACTCATTACTGGTGTCAGTCAAGAGGAACTGATGCATCAGCAGATTAAACGTGGCATAAAAGTGAAATGAGTGAAAAATCTGGGCAGCATGAAACTGGACAAAAACAAGAAGCACAGGACTGCTCATGAATAACCATCTGAAACCCACAGGTTGATTGCTCTGTAAAACTTAAATATCATTTAGTTCTGTGAACCTTAATCTTTTAACCCATTTACTTGCATACAATTGTTTATATTTGCCAGTCATAGATAATACATAGCTGATAGCTCATCTTAATATATTAACTAGTACAATTATCATCTGGTGAATGATGATAATAGCTGAATGTATAGCTGAATCACTGATAATATCATTGATCAGATTTAGTTTAGATTTTTACTGTTACATTCAAATAGCAATTAAGTGTGGCTGCTACCATAATGTAGTTGTCTTCCTTTGGATATCTGCATCCCTTCATGTCTTTGCATCCATACCTGCTACTGAAAATTTTCATTACTTATACTTTGGATGCTTGTCTCAATACAGAGGTGCCTTTATAAATTTTCTTCTGCTGGCATGTGAATGTGATTTCTGAAATCCCTTCTGACCTTAAATACTGTACAACCAATGAGTACTTTGAGATTATACTGTGTGTTGTCTTCATCCAGTCTAATCTAGCCTAGCCTATATTAGATGTCTTTCAACAGGATCAGTCAATTTCACTTGAAAATTGCATCTGGCTTCAAAAAACAAAGACCAAACCAATTCTGGAAGTGAAAATGTATGCTCCTGATCCACTCCCATCTTTTTCTACCTGTGTGTGGTCAGGAACTTTTTTAAAGAACAATCTTGTAATATTCCTTGAGTATTCCTTGAGTGTTCCACAGCACTTTATTTGTGTACATATTTAGATAGAATTATAATTTGTATTCCTAATCATGTAATTATTTTAAAGCTCTTTGAAGTGTGTCATTAGCACAGTGTGTGTCATAGAATCATAGATCATCGATATCAATGACATCAATCATGGAACAAAATAAATGTCCACAATCTTCATGTAAATAGGGCTCTAAGGCTTTTGTATTTGACCTGTTCTAGTATCCCCTGTTCCCTAAAGTTTGTACTAAACTTTTGAACACTGACCTCTTTGTTCATTTACACGCTGCCAAGTTTATTTTATATTATTAATCACATGCAGTGATTAATCTTGGAAGTATCTTGGATCCAAATACATAATTAATGGCAATAGTACAAGGTGAGGAATTAACATCTGTTGACTCTTTGGGTTAATGGTGAAGAACATTTGGCACATTTTGAGGGATTGAGAAACATTTAGGATGGAAGGTATATTTGCACTAATGGAGGATCCTCCATAGATAGGGAACCCTCCAAACCAAAAATAGTTAATGCTTTTCTTGTGAAAGCAGGGTGAGTATACAGGTAAATTCTTGATAAAAATGTAGCTAAATAGGTAAGGTAACAAGTCAAAAGGTAAATTAACAAGCAAATTTCATCTGCTTACTAGATTAACAAACTGTAAGATTTGTGCAAATGAAAGAGTAGGTTTGGATGCCATGATGAAAGAGGAATTAGACCGGGTTTTAGGTCACACAAAAAGCTATTTGAAATATCAACATATTGTAGAACAGGTAACACTTATTAATTTCTCTATAGCTTTTTTAAGTGTGGCATCAGTATTTCTCCTATTGCCCACATGCAAAAAGAGTTAGGAAAACATTTGTGTCTCTCTTGTAAAACATTTATCAATTTCTGTGGGAAAGTAGTGTTTTATTTGGGATTCGTTGTTTTACAAAACATAATATGCTGCATGTATTTGTATACCCTGGTGAATCTTATTTACTGACCAAGTAAATTCTGTGATGGTAAGAATTGGGTTTACAGTGCACAGTTAGACCTGAGTTGGACCTTGCTAAATCAGTGGAAAAATACTAAAATACTTTCTTGTTTCTTGATTTAAACTCTTCTGTAATTAGGAAAGCACGGGATCAAGGATCTCACAGTCACTGTTAACATTTCTAGAACATTTCTAGAACACATTTATTCAACTGCTGGATCTTGATAGATGATTTGCTGCTTTCCCTTGCAGCCTTGTTGCAGATCCCTTGTCCTCTGATTATCCACATAGTAACCTGCTTCTGTTTGGCTGCCAGGGGAGTAAGCCAGTATGTTCACTCCACAAAGACAGACAGACAGACATACAGACATGTTTTCAGAGAGCCTCTCCAGTTAAACAGTCTGCATGAGGACTGTGCTATATTTGGCTCCCTTCACATAGGAGTCCTCCAGCTCTGTCCAAAAAGGACATGGATACTGAAGTATTCAATATGTTTTCCTAGCATGAGAAGGTAATGAGCAACAGCTCCAACACCATGCTGCAAAACATCAATGGAGCCAATGCAAGAGTGCCATCTCATTGCTCTGGGGACTTTGAACAGAGAAAAAAATATCATTTATGAGAAAAAAAATAGCATTTCATTTAGGCTACTAACCTTTAATATGAAGTCAAAAGCTCAGATCCAAGTGTTAAAGTACATGGGGTAACCTTGCTCCACAGAAACCTGGTCTTGGTATCGATGCAGACCATTTCAACAGGACAATGTTTGACCACTGGTGCAGCCCATGAGACAATAAAGATTGAGCCTGTCTACCATTATATGCCTTCACAGAGCCTTGGAAAATGAAATTCCAGTGGTAGCTGAGTTTTTTCAGTAGGGCTCTGGTAATAACTAAAATAGAGATTTTTTTTTTCTGAAAAATAACAATAACAATAACAACCTCCCCACACGCCATGATATAAATGTAGATAATACTGTCATACAAATACATGAAGATGTTAATTCTGAACTAGTTTTTCAAGTTTTTATGAGAAGAACTAATAACAATAAAATGGAAAGAATTCTATCAGGAGGATGTTGGAAACGGACTTGGAAGCTGAATTTCTTGGCATTTTCTCTCACTTAACACATTTTAATGTTTGTGATTTGACTCCTATCAATATAAATCATAGACTCACTCTAACGATTCTTTTATCTAGCTGAAATATATCTTAAATCAGAGTTTAAAGTTTGCTTTAGCTGGGCTTGGGGAATATAGTGATGTAGGGTGGCAGCTGCCAGAAAATATGTGAAAGGAGGAAAATGGTGCTTCTTGGCATGCTGAATTGGAGGCTCTGACCACTGCTCAAGATTTCTAAAGGTATGCTGTTATCTTCCAAGAAAAGAATCCTGAGTCTATTCAGTTGCTTCAGCTTTTAAATCCAAAGATGGTTATACAGCGATTTTAAAATGTGTACTGAAGCTCAGCATGGTTGAAATAGTAGGTATGATGCTACACTGAAACTTGAATCAATTTTTTTCATTCTTCACATTTCCTGTTTCATCTTGGTTATGTTTCTATTTTTATTATCCCATTTCATAAAATGGAGTAAGGGTTGTCTCATCATAGAAAGTGTATTTATTCTAAATGGAGTTTTATTACTTTTTAATAAAATCCAGGTTTATATAATCAGCAATATGAATGGAGAAAAAACTACTACAAAAATTATGGAACAATATAAATTGGAAGGAATGTTGTGGTGTCATGTACTCTAATTCCCTGCTGAAAGGAAGGCCAGTTTGAAAGTTATCTTTTGTGTTATCTGAGAACTATCCAACATATGCATGAATAAATGTAGGATTTCTGAGGAATAGGAGGTGAGATTACATAAACTGAGCCCATTGTCGCATGTGCAAAGAGACAAAATTTATAGCAGTGCAACAAGTACTTGAGGACTTGATTGATGGATGCAACAGTGTTCTTTTAGCAGAATTACAATTGCTCTTCAATTATTAGCAGAATTACAATTGTTCTTCAGTTATGTTGCCACCCAAGTATTGTAAAAGAATGAGTCTGTATGAAAAGTAGTTCCCATAACTGGGAGAATTGAGTTTACATTCCCTAATACACTGTGCATTTTTCTTAAACTAATTTTTCTGTCTTCACAATCTGACTCTGTAAGGCATTATCATAAAGGTACAGTAGTATTTCTCTTGCACTTTCCAATAGTGTAGTTACAGGTGGCTGCCTGTGTTGCAGAGAGGGAGATCTGCTGGGAATCTGTTGATATTCATACACTTTCATGGCTTAATGCATACCAAACACCTCTTGGGTATGGCAGCTCACACCAATACACTTTTCCTTTGCTGACTTACTCAACACCACCTCCTAAACTTCTGTGAAGACTTAAAGAGCACTCCTGACCTTTTATTGCCTCAGAGCGTTATACTGAGTGCCACACAGTGTGATATTAAATCAACACAATATCACAAAATAATATCACAAAATAATAAAATATGTTCTCGCTTGCCCATTGTTCTGAAATATGCACAAATAGAGGTAAATAAGAGGCTTATTATGTTATTTTCAAACCTAACTACCTGGAAAATAACAATATCAAAGCAACTTGAGGTATATGCAGAATATATCTTTGACCTGATTAATCTGAAAAATAACCTAATGTTTTTGAATACAGAAGCCTTCATCATCATGTATATATATGAACATGGCCAGTCAATCTGTCATTGAATATAATGTGTATTGTTCTCACTAAGAATTATACTTTAGAATTTTTAGGGCTATTTCTAAAAGTATATCTTTTAAGGGTCTTTCTTCTCCTTCTGAGAAATTCTACTCCACACTGTTCCACTAAAATGACAGAAAGAACTGAAAACATGATGTGATCTGCTTATCAAGCACGATGCTTATCCTTTAATAATAGTAAAGTTACTAAAAATATAACCATTTAGGAGCTAAAGGTCATGTTTTGTTCTTCCAACTTGTGGCTGTATGTGAATTAGAAGGGATCAAAACCTGATGATAGATCAGGCTGTCCTAGTGAAGCAAGTAAACAAAACAAAACATAAAGCCAGAAAAAGATAACCAAACAAGAACTTTGAGCTACTAGCATCTTCCCATGGGCATGAGCTAATCTAGGCTGCAAAGAGGTTGCCATCATTAATAGTTTTAGCAAAGCAAACTGTGCTATAGGATTTGGGTGTCTGAGTACATATGTGCACTTAACAGCTAAATTTCAGTGACACCTATGGGATGAAGACACCTCAGTCAGCCTTGTGAAAATACAGAAAAGAAGTTCAGCTTTGTCTAAAGGAAACACATCAGTTCTGTAGGCAAATGCATTCTTCATTGTGCATAGCAAAAATGGAGTTTACTAAAGTTAATTGTGACAACATAATATCAACAGCTTTTTTGCTCTTTTGCCCTAGAAAATGGCTTAGTAAATTAAATTTTTGAAAAAATCAAACAACAAACTAATCATAGACGAACAAGAAATACTTTCTAAAAGACTGATGTGTCCTGTAGCCAAAGATCATGCACTATATTCTCAGGAAAACAAAACAAAACAAAACAAAACAAGAATTTCCAGAACGAAGACAATGTCTTTTATATACAAAATTATGTTTCTGATTTTTAAAAAAGCTGACAATTCTTCTTAAGTATCTTTTTCATTTTTTTTCTGCGGTAAGTTATAACAATGTTCTTACAGGTTCTGGGAAAACAGACACTATTTAAACTTTAATTTTCTCTTTGTAGTTTTAGTCAATGTTGCAGCTAAAATATGTGTCCTTTGTACTCTCCATTAAAAGTTTTTATTTTGCTCTATTTCTATAATAATTTCACGTTTAAAGATGGATTTATAACTTGCATTTCAAATATATGCATTCTTGCTGTTGCATATCTGCAAATGCTCATCCTGATCTACCAGTGGAATGACTTAGAAATTATATATATAAGGAATATCTGTCAGGAATTCTGCCTCTTTTTATTCTAATCTTGGCATTTTGTCTCCTGACTGATTCTTCTGGGACCTGGGTTTCCACAGGTCAATTTTAGGCTCAGAGGCACTTCTTCTTTCAAATGTACAGGGAGGAACTGAGCCGTGGAATGAATGTAGATGTGAATATATGCCAGTATAAGGTTTTTGAAGGCATAGCCAAGAAGATCTTCTGTAAGGAGGAGATTTTTTTTCCAAAATGTTCTTCAAGAAACATTACATCTGTGGACAACACTGCCTTCTCTTCTCCCAGACCTATTAACTCTGAGCTGTAGAAAGAAACTGTGTTCAATCTTCCTACAGGTCTGTTCCATTTGTCTTCCTTCAGCATTTCCTAGATCTTTGACTCTATGATGCATCTGTGTACTCCTTGATAAACTAGTGATGCCTTTTCAAATCTTGGGATGATACAGTAGACTGCAAGGCAGAAATATGCATTGCAAAGGGCAGAAGGTGAGGGATGAGCATAAAATATTCAATCTCATAAATCTCAAAATTCTGCTTTGTATTAACTCATTTGATTTTTCCTATTTTTCCCCCAGTTTTATTTGAAGATGGCTCCATTTCCAAATTTACCTTATTAAGTTTAGAAGATGAACTGAACAGAAGATGAAACTGAAGAGAAACATAATTGAAAGTGTTATGCTTTCCCTAGCTTCATGCACCAGTCTTTGAGTCTCTAGCAAAATCGTGCGTCATGCATCTTCCCTGTGATTCATGGAAACCTTTTTAGAACCATAAAGAAAAACCCCCCAAAGTTAGTTGTCATCTGTCACTTTATTTCCATGCACCATTAACCATTGCCTTGGGGAGGTCCTACCAACCCAACTGATGTCCAACAGCCCTGGCTTTGACTTTGTGTAGTTCATTGCTCCTTCTTAAAAGTTCATAGGAGATTCAGGGTATAAAAAGTCCAGTCTCACTGCTTTGAGCTAGGACAATGTTTCAGTTACTTTTTAAAATAAATACCGATTGATAAAAACAATAAATAAACTGGACATATTTTTATCTGTTTCTATCTTATTTTCAGCCATAAAATCCAATTTACCATTTATGTTTTCAAATTAAACTCAGGAAAGGAGAGCATCTCCATTCACAACTGCTCAAGTTCTGTGGCCAGCATGAAGCCTGAAACTCTATTTTCTTATCTAAAATATGACTGCTGTCTAAGAAAGACTCTTTGACAGCTGTCAGTGAAAATTAAAGGTCCTTGACAACCATGCCCTTGTTTATTTCAGCAGCAGTGACATGGTTCAAAGAAGATTAGGTCTAGTGAATATGGCTTGAAAATATGACAACTTTGTTAGGATTGCTTCACATGTCTTGACAGAGGAGAACCAGTGACCTTTATCTACGAAGACACAATATATTGCTTTCTGTGTACTTGATATAGTTTATTTCAAGTTTGAATGAGTGAAGAATAAATCTATCTGAATGCCTTTATTTGAAACTCTTCTGTGAACTGTAATGAATGTTGTTCACTGTCATAATCTTATCCAAAACCATGAACTAATGCATGTTTAGTGACTGCATGAAGTTTTACACTCTGAAAAAAATTATAAAAGCATTTTGCCATAAAAATCAAGTGCCTCTGCATTAACTATAGTCTTTATAACCCTCTTCTCCAGGAACACAGAAAACAGGATCCAATCAAGTACTGCAAAATCTATGAATTGGATATTTTGAGCACCAGGTTGTAGTTCTGGTGTTGCAGACTCCCCTAAGCACAAATAAAAGACAGTGTTCTATTACTCAGAATGAATGCATAATTTTTAGTTTTGCATTGACTTCACATCTCTCGGTTCCTTCAGTCAGAAGCCTGAACCAGTCTGTGCCTTCTCACAAAAGCTAATGCAAACATATCCATGGAGGTGTGGCTAAAGGCAGAACTAAGCCATGACAAAGCAGGGAAAGTTTCTTGTAGCTCAGTGAACAGTGAGAGGAAGTGAACATTGGTGATTCTATTCTAACAACATAAAGGAATCTGCATTAATTAAATATTTAATTTGACTTAAAAAAAATTACAGTGGCTTCAAAACTGGCATATTAGATTAATCCTTTCATTTAAAAAATCTGCTTTATCAAGAGAGGGTTTTTTTTTTTTTTTGTTTTGTTTTTTTTTTTTTGTTTGTTTTTTGTTTTTTGTTTTTTGTTTTTTGTTTTTTGTTTTTTGTTTTTTGTTTTTTGTTTTTTTTAAATCTCATCTCGCCCTTTTCTTTGTGGCCTTTCCATTTCTTTGCTGTTTGGGAAGTGTCTGTAGATGCTTCATTGGTCAGAGTCATCCAAAATACAACTACAGTGTCCAGTGGTTTTAAAAGTAATGATGTCTTTCTGAAAATCTCCAAATACAGAATGTCTCAGAATCTCAATAAATCAAGGTAAATTGGAGCACCACTTCTGTCTTTCTATTGTATATGTTTTACTTTTAGCTATATGTCAGCCAGTAACTCTGAATATTGTGAAACTAAGCACATATAAAAATATCCAAACCATTTGTTCAAATTCACAATGGTAAGTAAAGTTACTTTTTAAGGCAAGCCATATTGTTATGTCTACTTTTAACGTCATAAAGAGGGGGTTATATTTCAGGGACACTACACTGAAAGCCTTCTTCAAGCTTTCTCTAAGTATTTCAGAAAAAGCAGTTTAGCAAATGCCTCTAACTTTCTAAAAGGAGACTATAAGAAAGTGAGAGGTTATTTGAAAAACAGAAAGGACAGGAGTATTCTCAGCTATTGCATATGAGCTCAAAGTAAAAAAAAAAAAGAAATTGTTCAAGTAGAATGGTGAATCATATGTCCTGCTGAAAACAAGGTTTCTGCTTAGAGGTATTCATCATATGCTTAGAGTTCCTTATAACAAAAATGGTGAAGAAAGTAGATTTTCAATAAAATGTATGGATGTATTATCCCCAAATTACTGAACTGTTTTTTCCACATTCTGTTTTCTTATAACATCTTTGGTGCATACATTGACTGGAGGCAATAATTTATCATGGACTCAAGATTTATTGCAGGAATATATGATTCTGCCAGATCATGATGCTGACCTTAAGATATATGGCTATTAAAATATTCTAGCTTTAGAAGTTTAGTTAACTTCATGAGTGGTCACAGACTGAAAAGAATCCCACAGATTTTTCTCTCTTCTTCACAGACACCTTCCTTGGATGCTCACTTGTTCATTGTAGTTTCAATAAAGTCTCATCTTCATTGTAAACCTTTACACAAAAACCACTTTAAGCATTTCCTTGCTGGTGTCACTGCCCTTGATTTTTGGCCTTTAATTTACTTCTGCATCAAAAGCAGATAGTACAATTATTTCAAAACAATAACTGTCATTTCTGTAAATAATCTATAGAGAGTTTGTTCATGACCCCCAGCAAGTGTATCTTTTCTGCAGGGTACAGGATAGCTGTGGTATCACCACTGCTGGATACCATCAAGACCTTGCTTTTGTGGGAAAGCTTGAACAGCTGCCTGTTTTTATCCAACAGTGGCTGTTGTCTGCCAGTGATGGTTAAAGGCATATTCATCTACCTCTCTGTGACCACCTTAGCTAGGTAATTCAGTTGGTTTGTCTCCCTGAGCTACATCTTACTGGTGAAGAGGGGTAGGATTTATCAGAGCAATTCACTGAGTCACATTTTGGATGCTAATCTGGAAAACTCTGAATCCTCTCTTGACTGTAAATTGTAGGAAAATAAGGCAGGCAAAATGTCCAATTTAGACCTTTGAAACTTCAGTGTTGTGGTTATTTCTTATATCTTCAGCCAATTCCATTTAATTATTCAAGATCCTTTGCTTCTGTATTCCTAGGACAAGGAAACAGCCCCAGGTATTCATGGAAAGTGTTAAAAAGCACCAGAACAGGCTGCCCAGGGAATTGATGAATTCATCATCCCTAGAGTATTTAAAAAACATGAGATGTGGCACTCGGGGACAGGGTTTAGAGGAGGGTTTGGAAGTGTTGGAAGTGTTGGGTTAGCAGCTGGACTTGATGATCTTAGAAGTCTTTTCCAACAATCCTATGATTCTATGATTATGTGTAATAAAATCCAGAAATTTACTGCAGAAGTGCCAAAGCTGTCACACCGTAAGACTGTCACAGGGCTGACAATCAGTAGCAGAAGGAGAATCATTCTGAACATTTGGAAGGAACAATGCTTCCTCTTGCTCGTGTCTCCTTGAGTTAGGTCTCAGAAAATAAACTTTATTGTAGTTATTTATTTATTCATTTTCTTTAAAAATCAGAAATTCCTGCAGCATCTTGTAAACAGACTCCAAAAATTCAGGTTTTGTGGTAGAGTCCTACTGGTCAGAGATTTGAAGAGTTTATAGATAATGGGTTATCTGACCACCTTTTGTTTGTTTGTTTGAATGTTTTTCCCCACTAGGGACAGTGGTCAGTTATCAGACCTTAATTTTTCTGACAATCAGAGTCACAACACATGGCATAACATTTCACTGATATCAAATGGGTTGACAGAAAAGCAGACTGGAAGTTATCTGCAACAGCTACAAGAACTTAGCACCTCAGGAAAAATTATGAAAATTAATAAAAATTGGTGTCACTCTCAAGTATATTTATCCAAGGATTTGCTACTATGTCAATGTGTGGGGACAAACTGAGAAGCCTTCCAGTTATGAAACTTCGTATGGCTGCTAGGCATGCTGACTGTGGCATAAAACTTATCTGTAGATGTTTCTGCCCAAGTTCTCATAAAGTCAAAAGACAGCAGTTTTCCAGATGACAGTGCTACAGGAGGCATCCATCATACCATGATAATTCCTGTCTGATTTATTTCTTACTCATCTGGCAATTCATTCAATGTAAACTTCCAAATTTCTGTAAACAAGTTATTATGTTTTAGCCTGTCATGGCAAATTTGTTTCACTTCCCTGGGCAATTAGCTAATTTGGACAGTATTCATGCTCGTAGCCTTAAACATTCCAGGTACTATGGCTCACAAATATATTTTCTGATTCCTTAAGAGCAACCTCAGAAACCTGTCAGGATTAGCATTTTCTACCAGCTTTCTTCACTTTGACTAAAAATTTCTCTCATATATTTCCTAAAATTCATATACAAATCATGAGTGCAGCAACATCATCGTGGAACATAAATGTGTCTGTGCTGCAGCAAGCAGTGTGGGTCCCCTGCCATCCCAGTGCATATCCAGCAGAGCAGAATTCATGCAGACAGAGAATAAATCATGTTTCCTGCAGAGCAGTCTCCACAACACAAAACTTTAAAAATATCAACAGATGAATAACTTGCAGCTCGGCTCTGAAAAAGCCCACAGTAAATGTCACAACGTGCAACCAGTGCCTCAAAAATGCAATATTACAGCATTTGCCTGTATTCCCAGCAATTTCCTGAATATCCCAGTGGAAAATGATGTGGAATACTAATGCAGGGGTATTTCCTTATCAAAGTTGTCCAGTGTCTTCAAAAAATGATACATAATTTCCCCAAAGCAGACAGAGATAGAATCTAAATAAGAATTTGAGTCCCTTGATTTCCCCTCCTTCTTCTTAATTGCAGGGGTTTGTTTCTTTGTTTCTTTGTATTTTTCCTATATTTTATGTTAGGATTGATGTGAAAATCTCATGCCAACAGTATTGAGAATTTTAAAAAGTACACAAGTAGCAGAACTAACAAAAGATGATTTCAGGTAGAATCATGTCACTGCTTAATTGATTTTCCTATCGTGACTACAACATCTCCATCTTTCCTTGCACCTTTTTTCTCTTTTATGTTACCAGTCACTGAACACCCCTGATCTTGAGCCATGCCCCTTGTGCAGTGGCACAGCAAATGCTACAAAAGGCTGTGAGAAATGAACATGTTGATAAGTCAGCCTATATAACAATATTGGCTGGTTCAAAAGGAGACAAAAACAAATCCAAGCATAGTGCTCCTTTTTCAACTTTTTCATCATTGCAGGCATTTGGAGAGGAATAAAAATAGAGGTAGATGATCTTGTACCTTCTCAGCTGCACTTTTCCCCCAGACTAAAAATCAATGAACTCTGCACTTTCAGAGATTCATTGAATAGTCTGGGTTGGAAGGAACCTTAAAGTTCAACTAGTTCCAAAGCCTCTGCCATGGACATCTCCCGCTAGACCAGCTTGCTCAAACCGAGCAAACTGAGTAATTCTAGAGAGGACATTGACACTGAACAGACACTGCAATTGCACAAGTCACATTTCCTTATGAAATACATTGCACAGTAACAAATACTTGATTAGTTTGTCCATCTCCTGTAGCTATTATCATTTTTTTTTCATGCTGAGTTCAGAGAATTGATCCTTATGAGCCACACTGCACTAAGATAAGGAATAATGGACAAAAGACAATTGTATGAGGATTGACAAGGTGAAGTGCCAGGTCCTGTGGTTGGGTCAAAACAACCCCAGACAGTGCTAAAGGCTGGGGGCAGAGTGGCTGGAAAGCTGCCCAGCAGAAAAGGACCTGGGGATGCTGGCCAACAGTAAAAGAACCTAAGCCAGCATCTGCCCAGGAATTCAAAAAGGCCAATGGCATTCTGGCCTGTATCAGCAATCCCGTGTCTAGCAGGACCAGGGCAATGATCACCTCCATGCATTTGGCACTTTGAGATCTGTGTTCAGTTCTGGGTCCCTCACTGCAAGAAGGACATTGAGGTGCTGGAACGTGTCCAGAGAAGGGAAACTGAGCTGGAGATGTGTCTGGAGCACAAGTCTGATGAGGAGTGACTGGGGGAGGTGGGGGTGTTCAGCCTGGAGAAAAGGAGGTGCAGGGGGGACCTTACCACTCTCTACATCTGCCTGAAAGGAGGGTGCAGTGAGGTGGGGGTTGGTCTCTTCTCCCAGGTAACAAGGGATAGGACAACAGGAAACTACCTCAGACTGTGCCAGAGGAGGTTTAGATTGATTAGGATATGACTAGGAAAAGCACTCTGTTATAAAGCATTAGAACAGAGTGACCAGGGCAGTGATGGAGTCACCACCCCTTGAAGGGTTAAAAAATGTGTGGATGTGGCACCCAGGGACATTGCTTAATGGTGAGCATGGTGGTAGTTATGTGTTGGCAACTGGAATGGTGATCCTAAATGTCTTTTTCAGCCTCAGCAATTCTATGATTTCACAATTTTATGAGGAGCACTCTTTTTTTCACCACTCATTTCCAAGACATTTGCCTTACTGAGTTTTAAGAGAACTTACAGGTAATATCCTAATAGACAAGGAAGAAATCTGAAATAGTGTGGTTGTTTCCACTTCTACTGCTTAAGAATATGCCTTAGTATTAGTTTAAGATGGCTTGGGGTTTTATTTTCTGTCAGTTCTGCATTCTCTTTTTTTGGCAAAAATATCTGGGAATTCCACAGCTCAGTGCTGATCCTGAAATAATTCAAACCCACTGCTTTACACAAGTCCCAGTTCCTAATGCAGACCCTGCCACGTGTCCCTGAAGTTCTTATCACATCAGTTTGGCTTTTGGCAGGTTTCAGCTGTTGCCAAAGAGTCACTGAGAGCTATTTTCAGTGTGAGGCTGACATCTAACAGAGAGCATTCAGGAAAGCAGTTGATGTAAAGTGTTGTATTTTTGTTATGACAGTGTTCATTTTGCAGTGAAAGACTGTAACTAAAAGAGGAAATAAAAATGGAAAAAAGTCAGAAAGTCTGAGGTTCTTGCCTGCAAACCGCTCTGTATGTGAGGAGATAGAGGTAAATATTAGGTTATATATTTGCCTAAGAGTACAAAGAAAAAGACCTGGACTTCAAAGAGAAATCCAACCAGGATACTTGAGGTTAGTGCTAGGTCTATTACTAGAATGCAAACACTAAAAGAGAGGGGAAAAATAAAGAATGAATCTTGGATCTGACACTCAGTGTAGGAACTTCTTAGTTAAAGAAACAATTAGTGTGTTCAATAAGTTTAACAAGGAGTGTTGGGAAATTTCAAGGGGAAAAATAGGTAAGTTGGAAAACTCATGCAGTTACCAGATGCAGAAGGTATTAAAAGTTAACACATATAATTTTCTATATAAATTATATGTTTTGCAAATAGATGTCCAGAAGACGTGGTACAGACAATGATCTATATATGATATTTAATTATTGCAAACATCATTTACGCAAACACATATGTCCTAAGGGAGTTTCATCCTCGGTGCCAAAAGGGAAAGACCTTTATGCAAGAGAAGGACCAGATTCATGTCCATGTTCCCTTCTGAGGAGGAATATCTTCCATCATCATACTTCAGTACCTGGAAGAAGCAACATCATTGTGCATGGGATTGCAGCTGAATCCCCATCCCCCAGTTCTCTATTAGCCATGGTTCAACAGGGCAGCCCTTCCCTGCAGCAGGATGGCCTGTCCTCAAAGGTGTATCCTGAGTGTATTGACTTCTGGCTGTGCAAACCTTTCCCAGGCAAATATGGGCTGTCCCTTTTCCTTACTTTCCTCAAGCTGTCCCAAAATCAATCATCTGTGCTATGGTGATGGAGACAAAAGCTAATTCATTCTCTTTCATCACGCTCATTATTTCAGATTTAAGGCTAACATGAATTCCACTTGACAGCAAGTGAAAGTGGTTGTAGTTTTTCTGGATATTGGTGAGATTTGGACACTGTTCCTCACAGCATCCTCTGGATAAGTTGTCCAGCTGCAGGATGAGTGAGTTCACTGTTTGCAGCATGAAGAACTGGCTCAAGGGCAAAGTTCACAAGGTTGTAGTGAATGGGGAAAATATTCAGTTGATGAACTTGAGAACAAACGTGAACATTGATTTTACTCTGCTTGAATCTCTATTGCAGTAGGCAGAGCTTTTCAATATACTGGTAACGTGGCTTCTGAAGTAACGTTCCTTTTGTCTACCCAAGTTACTACTAAACTTTTGCATTTGGTTACAAATATCTTCCTGTATTTTCTATGATACATTCCTTCAATATGGTTTTCACTTCCAAAGCACTGAAGTTTTCAGAAACCTGCATGGTGTAATTTATTTCTCAGGGCTTCAAGAGATGTCAAGAGAAATATCTAGAAATAATAATACAATCAATGTTCATCAGGTGATTGAGTCAGACATAAACACACATGAATACAAATCTTTGGTGAGCTTTTATGCTGAAGTCCACTGTATCTCATGTTCTCCTGATTGGTAGTAACCACACCTAGCATCAGTTTCTGAATCTTTTGATACAGTGTTCAAACCTAGAGACAGAAACTTATCTAGGAGGGGAAATTAATGAACATATTACTCTTCGTGGGTGTAATATAGACCCTTTTAAATTTTACTGTGAAGCTATTGTCTTCTGATTTTATGGTTAGTGTTGTTATGTCCTGAAGTGAAAACAACTTTTCCATATCATCTGCAGTTCTGATTATAAGAATGATGAAGTAGCAGTGAAAAGCGTGCATCATGCATCTTCTTGAACAAAGATTCCTGCAGTCATACCCTGTTATCTTGCTCTGGGTATGCTGCTTTTAACCCTCTCTTATAAAGGGTGTATGATCCCTCTGTGTGTTATGGATATAATCCAAAGCCCACCGAAGTGGAAAAACTCTCACTTGGCTTCACAGAGGTCCTATACCTATAAAGAGAAAATCAACTGCAAAGGAAAATGGCTTTATATGTTCATTTTTGTGCAGATTTAAAAAGTCCACAATTCCAGACTGTATCTTCATTTTCAACTGTAGGTGTGAGTTTCAAACTAAAATGTTACATGCTACCCCTTTTTTATTTACATGTTGAACCTATTTGCTATTTCTGGTCTAAGCTAAGAAATATAGAATGGAAAGGACTGAAAAAAGCTGTTTTTACAGAAACTGCTCCTTTTCTAGTACAGCCTGGAAACCTTTGCCCATCACTGCATGTTTACTGGTACTGTAAACATGTAAACTGGATGTGTGCTGCTGGGAGTTAGCATCACCAGCAGAAATGAGAGGGTTGTCTGTCATTCAAGATGTACAAAAGCAGAAGTCAGTCTCCTTTGCATGTTTTAGCTGATACAGTAGAAAATGCACTAAATTATGATGAATTTTGCCCTAGAAGTTCTACCATGGACTGGGCCCTCCTGGACAGAGGCTGAACAAATTGCTGTGTTTGGACCTCAGTCCACTGTGTAGCTTTCACACTCTCCAGATCTCAGCAGGTTCCAGGAACCACCTCTACCTGAGCTGCAGCCTGTTTTGGGTAGACACTTGGGATGCTATCTCTGCATGAACTGGGATGCTGTCCCCCAGCCCATAAATTTCTCCAGAAATGACCACTGAGTCTGTACAGTTTTATTCAATCTCCAGTTCTCTGGAAGCTTTGGGTTTACACTTCAGCTCTGGACGACAGAAATGGAAAGGACAAAAAGATTTTGAAAAGTTTTCTGAAATAAAACTCCTTATTTCCTTTAAAGCTATCAGAAAAGATATAGAGATCTGGACAAAAAATAATAAACTCCTTGCCTGCAGTTCCCTGCCCTAATTTCCTTGCTGCTGTGAAGTCTTCAGTGGCTCTGACCACAGCCCAGAAAGCAATCTCTCATATTGCCTTATGCAAGTGTCTATTTCTCTAAATCATGGATGCTATCTGCTTTCCATAGAGATTAGTTTTTCTCAGCTAATCTAATAATGGAATAAAGGCCTAATCTGTAAAATCATCCTTATATCACTCTGTCCTACATATTTTTTTCGTTGGTTCCTGAGAAATTCTGAGCTTTCTTTTCACTGCTCAATCTCAGAATTTTTTAAGCTCTAATACAAATATAAAATATGTGCTTTATTGGGGGGATTTTTCAACTCTCCAGCCCCTCTAGATGTAGTGAGTTCTTATATTTTTACATGGAATTCACACAATTTGTAGTTCCAGAGTATTTCTAAGGAATGACTTTAGCTTAATACCCTCACATTACTTCTGGACTTCAGACATCAGGTAATTATGATGGAAAACAATGGGTTGCTATGAGTCCTGTTCACGCGCTTAAACCATTAATTTCCCCCAAATAGTGGAATCAGAAATATATACTTTTTAAAGCTTTCCATGGGTATGAAACCTAGAATAATAATTTGGGAAGATTTTTGGTTAAAATCAATCTTTAGATGTAGGAGAAAGAAGTCGAATGATTTACAGTAGTTTCAGATGTAAGTGACAAACAAAAGGAAAGGAAAAAAGATTTAAGTGTGATGTCCTGCCAATGATTTTCTAGTTCTCAGCCAGGGATATAGCTGATGTTTTGTTTTGACTTCAGTGTAGTATTTAGAGCAGGTAATAAAAATGTAGTTTATTAAAAGCAAAATTTCATCATGATGATATAATATATTACATTTGTTTAATGAAGTTGTATCTCCTCAGATGCTTGCCAATGCTTTCCATACTACTACCCTAATTTGTAGTATTAGTAGTTTGTGTAAATTAGCTTTAGAGGCTAAAATATAGCATATATTTTTTCCAGAACAGAATTGTATTGACCTTGGATGGCTTTCAGATTGAAAACATTGATGGCACTGTGCCACAGACAATCATCCTTCTCTAAACAAGGGGACACTGGGAAACTTGGAAAAACTCCTTCACAGAAGGAATGCATAAACTTGAGTGGTATCTATTGAAGTTTTACCTCTTTTTCACTCCTGTTTTTCAAAAAATATGAAGCCCATGAAAAGAAAATGAAACTTTCACTTTCTCTGAAATCTACAAGAGAGTTAAAAAAAATCACCCCAACATAAAAACAGCTTTGAGAAAGGTGGAGGGGAAATAGCAAAAATGTAAAATTTTAGATTGAAAAAACTGGAAAACTGGATTTTGATGGGTTCCTGCTAACTTTTTTCCTTCCTCGTTCTCTTGGCCCATTTCCACTGTGTGTTTGAGGACTGCACCTGCAATTTCAGTTTCAGTTACAACCGAGATCCCTGCTCACGGAGGTACACTCCCATTTTTGGGGGAATTTTGTAGTTTCATGACTAATAGTGCTGGCACCCCTGTATTGGAGAAACCAATTCACTCTACTAGATGTTTTTGTGTATCCCATCCACCACCACTGCACTGCTTTCAATTCCTGCATGTGTAGCACAGTTCTCAGTGCATGGGCAAACTTTGAGCCAAGACACATCACAGTGTCCTGGAGAATGAGCACCATGAAGAAACAGCTTCTGCTCCCCTACAAAATCTCTGTTGTTCAGGTTTTGGCTGAGTGACTGTAGGCTACTCCCTTAGGACACAAGCTTGCTGATACTTGAATGAAATCATATTTGACAGACTAACAGCAAAAGGTCAGACAATGTTGCCTTTCATACTAAAGGATAATCACTCTTCTCCTGGGAGCTGATGGCTGCTCAGTTAGTTAGGAGAGAGCTGCTTCACCCTTCCTTCCTTGTTACATCTTTAACAGAACATCATCTTACATGTTCTTAGATCTAGCAGTGCATTCTGACTGTCTACACTCCATAGCAGGGCAATACCAGATTATTCACCCTGCTCCTTTTCCCCATGCCTCAGTTTCCATGCCAAAGTAACCCAGACCCAAAAGACTTACAAGAGAATTATCATCCTCCAGCAATACTTCAAACTGGACAGCATCCCACTGTCTCTGTGCTGTCCTTGATATAAAATCTGCTTTCAGGGATCTTCAGGAGAAATAAGGTGAAATAGGTCCTGCTGTGCTTCACCTAGCTCTCTGACCCTGAGCTGGGACACAGATAGTTAAATTCTTGCATTGGATATCATGTCCTTTGGCCATTTCATTAAAGATCTAAGCCAGCTGCTGTTCTGCTTAGTTTATATACTATATATAATTTATATACAATTAACTGAATATGTCCTAACAAGAAATGATGCATTTGCCCTTTGACTGTAAAAGGTCACAGGTCATAAATTTGACTTAAGATAACAAGGCTACTCTATCATTAAATCTCATTGAAGATTGATTTATATTTAATATATGGACATTGTTAATCAAACTCCTGTGGTTGGGAAAGTTGGGTTTTATTTGCTTGTTTATTTTCTTGTTGGTTTTTTTGTTGTTTTTTTTGTTGTTGTTGTTGGTTGTCGTTGTTGTTGTGTTGTGGTTTTTATTTCATCAGAGAACCTGCTGCCGAGAATGATTCATTTATCATGAGATATTTAGAGCAGCAGTGTCTCATTTCTACTCCTTGCTAATCTTCTACTCCTTGCATAAGTCCTCTTGCAACTCACTTGGAGCATGAATGAGTGGGCAGTAGGCACTGTAGTGATTCTGTGTGGAAAAGAAAAATGTATTGGGCATGCTCAGTGGATGCTTTTCATGCAACTGTGAGCAGACAAATCAGGCAAGACACTTGATTAAACAGCACAAGTGCACTGCAAAGCAAATTATGATAAATTGCTAGTATTGATTACTTTTAACCAGACGGATGAGATTGTCTGGTGTTTAAATTTAGGAATGCAGCCAAAAGATACCTTGACCTCACCTCTGTTCTGGGAACCAATGTAAAATTAATTGGAGCTGTCGTTCAGGTAGAAGTCGCAATTATGTGACAATAGATTTATTAATTTAAGAGCTAGATACAAACCAGATGCATTCTTCACTCATACATGCTTTCTGCAGTCTAGTTGTTTTAATGCAGAAAACCGCCCAGGATGTTGATAGTTCTAGTTTAGTGCCTGCAATATAATACATTTTCATTTGAATTAATGCACTTCTGATCAGCAACAAACTGTTTTAGCTCGGGTTTGTGGTCACATTTTCCCTTTTTTAATTCTGTTTTTATTTTGCTAAGTCTCTTGTACTGCTGAATTCATAAGAGGTAACCAACTGGGACTTGGAGTCCTTCCATAGTGTGGCATTTGTAGCAGGCATCTGAATTTGCAAATGCAGTGTCTTCTGGTACTGTTAACATCACAGATATGTTGCACCCTAAACAAAGCATGTAGTCCCCAGGATTCTCAGCACCATTGAGCAGCTGCTTCTTTTCTGGTTTTGTCAAAGGAACTGATCTCTTGTGACTGCTGGCTAACCGCCTGCTCAGTGTGGACACTGAAACCTCAGCATAGGTGGCAAAATTTACTCTTACAAATCTTTTCCATATGCATGCATGCAAATACACACACCTAAAGTTGTGTTCAAGGGAAATTTTTTTTTTTGTTCCAAAGTAATTTCAATTATTCATAATCAGTAGGCAGTGCCTCTGCCTTCAGACCAATAACATTTCTGGACCTCCACAAACCACATTTTTCCTCCCATGATCATAGAAAAAGAAACAAAAAAACCCCCAAAACCAAAACAAACCCAACATTGAAATAAATGATTGTAGAGGGGGTCCCACCCTAAAAGTCAGTTCAATACAAATCTATAACTAAATGTAAAATTCTAGCTACGAAAAAAAAAAAGTGAAAAGAGCATTAACAATTAATACATGTAGATATTTTCCTCCTTCTTTTTTCTCAACTCAGTCTTGTACCATAATGTACAAACATTGAATCACGGAATCATATTGCAAAAGGCCTTTTAGATCACCACCAACCCTTAATCCAGCTCTGCCAAGCCCACCACTAAACCATGTCCCCAAATGCCACCTCTTTAAATACTCCAGAGATGGTGACTTAACCCCTTCCTTGGGCTTCCAGTGTTTGACCCTTTCCATGAAGACATTTTTCCTCATATGCCCTCTAAATTTCTCCTGCTGCAATTTGAGGCTGTTCCCTCTTGTCATGTCACTGGTTACCTGGGAGAAGAGACCAATTCCCACCTGGCTACATCCTCCTTTCAGGCTATAGAGGGAAACAAGGTCTCCCCTCAACTTCCTTTTCTCCAGGCTAAACAAACCCAGCTCCCCCAGCTGCTCCTCATAAGACTTGTTCTCTCTCCATAATGTGTTGCTCTACATAATTTAATGCCTGAACAGTAAAAAACCCAACAAAATTAATTCTGCTCCTAGAAACCTACACAATATCTGCCCCTTTTTCTGACTGTACTTCTCCTATTAACATGCATCACACTTGTATGTGCAAAAAAACAATTCAGATTTTCAAAACTAATCTTCTGACCTTTCAATATGGGGGTGGTGTTGGTTGTGGGTTTTTTCCTTAGTCGTTTTTAGCCACTTCTTTCCCTTGCTCCCTTTTTCTCTTCTCACTTGTGGGTCTACTGAAAGTAGAGCTTTGCAATTATATTGCTAAAAGTTGTAATAATGAAGTATTCAGCCCTGTTCTGCCGATGATTTTAAGGCTCAGTCTTTTGAGAATTGTCAGAGTTAGAAATACATTTTCTGAGCTGGGAATTTCAGTTTTTCAGCCACATCAAATGCAATGCAGCATTTATTTAGAAACCTGGCAGATGATGAAATATTGAACCTTAAAACAGTAGTGACATCTTGATTTATATTAGAAAGGACTGATCTTTTTCTGTTTGCAATTCCTCACCAGCATCTTTCTGTTGACTTCTGTATTTACACCAGAAAAATAGACTAAAATCTGGCATAAATAGTTTTAAATGTTTTCTACAGGATTTAAAAGAAAAAGCTTTTTTTTGTTTCCTCATGGAGAGTTTAGTTAGATGCAGGATGTCAAGGTAGGCTGGATTTTACAGGCATACAAATGCAAATTATTTTTCCAATACCTTTTTTAAAGACTCAATAAAAATATTATAAACCAGATTTTATATAAAATGTAAAGCTTAAGCAAATTGCAGGATGGCATTATAAAACTTTTTACTGGAAGAATTTTGATCTGGCTAGTATAATTCACCGGGTTATTTCAAATTTGCTGTAATGAAACTTTTATGTCGTCACATAACGTTGTCTTCTGTATAAAGAGACAGATCTGTTAAAACAGTTTAAGCTATTCTGGTTTACAAACTACCCTTGTAAAGAATTATAGGCCCTATTTATCTCTAGTGAGTGTGATATCATTTTATTATTTTGTATCTAATAATTTTTGTGAGGGTTTCAGTCTTAGATCAAGGCAAAAAATTCACTGTTAAGAAGATTTTTTCCCAAATTCATATATCCTAAGATATTTTGGAGCTATTTAAAGACTGAATATACATATTCCCATATTTCTCTATTTGCAAGTGGGATGGAAAAAAAATCTGATCTGACAGCAAAAGGGAGGAAAAATTACTTAAACACAGCCCTCTAGTTCACTTCAACATCTTTTGAAGTAGAGTTAATTGTATGTTTTCATCTGTTGGACATGTGACTTCGCCTTCACGGATTGTTTTTCTTCCCATCTAAGACTCGTCAATCTGTCCAAGTGTTCATAAGGCACCTTGTCTTTACCACCAATATTAATAATGAAATTAATAAAAAAATTGTTCACATTGTCTCTATGAATGTGAAATAATGAGCAAGATTACAGCCTGTGTAGCAAGATAAAATTTATTGTAGTAGGACCAAACTCATTTATGGTGAATATCTCATATCTTGGCTTGATTAAATGCTTTTCAAAAAGAGCAATGATTTTCTATTGATTCACTGTTTGCAAACATAATTAGAGTAGTAAATAGGAAGAATCTGATGCCAAAGAAATGAGGAAAGATATATAAGATGAACTATCTGCATTGTTAAAAGCAGAGATGTGTATCAGAGTTCCCATTTCAGTAATGTTAACATTAATAGACTACAGCAAATGCACTCTTATTTGGCCAAATGGACAAGGGAATACAATTCTGGCCTTTCATACTGAGTTTGAGTCTATAGTAGATATCTTTTATGAATCCAGGTAATCTTTGATAACATCTTATCTGACATCTAAATCTTTGCTGTTGCTGTTATCCTCGAGGTTAAATAATGCCTTCCACCTGCCCTGTCTCTTTTGATGCTTGTTCATCTTCAATTTTGTTGTTTTTTTTTTTTTTTAAATCATCTTCTCGTGTAGAAAATTGTGTAGCTGATGATGAGGTCTGGTATGTGTCACCATCTGCAAGCACATGGCAGAACCAGTCAACAATGGCAGACTCCAGAGCAAGTAGCATAAAAGAGTTTTAGCACATAACTTTGAATTACTTTTCCAAAAATCCATTTGAGAAAGTCAGCCACAATATGACTTCCAGATAGTTTTGAAATATCAAATCATTTTGACACTCTGTTATGTAAAGCTACAGACAGGGTCCTCAGTCAGTGGCATTTAGTAAACATTAAGAGGCAGTTCATTCCCTGGAATGATGGCAAGGAAGGGTCATTTGGAGCAAAATACCAAAACAGGTCTCATTCATCCAGAATTGTAATTGCGTGCTTGCAGTCCTTTCTTATAATCTCTTGAGATCCGAGGGGTCTCAGAAAAAATAATTGAAATCTGTAGAAGCACAGTGCTGAACTGAATAATACTGGTATAAAGACATCTAATAAAGGGGAGGGTGACATCCATTCAAGGAGGCTTTGAATGCTTTAGCAGTGAAAACTCGGAAATCCTTAAGGACAGAGATAATCATCAGAAATGGCAGAGGTCTTGCGAAATGTTTACTTGCTGTGTGCATTCCATGTGAGTTTGTGCAATTACATGTTATAATGTAAGGCAAGGTCTCTGCCCTGAGGTCTGTGCCATCTGCTTTTCCTGTGTTTGTTCATGGAAACATCTGAACTGTCTCCTCCAGCAGCCAGTGCCAGGGAAAAGTGTATACAGGCTGACCTTCAGCTGTGCTCCACTCATTATTTCCTCTCCCATTTTCATCCCTGCCATTTTCTGAAGTACCAGACATCATCTGGATGCTCCAGGCAGATTGCAGCCAAAGAGGCTAGGTGAAAATGCTGGCAATGCCGTTGCTCAGAATTGCCATTTTCCATATTTTGGATGGAATATTGAAAGATGAATGACGGATTTGAAAATGTTCCAGTGTTGTTTACAAAACAGGGTCTCAGTATAGGTGCTGCAGTACACGGCACCTCGTGTGGGTTCCAAGGGTTTTTTTGTGGGCTTTTTTTTTCTGAGAGTCTAAGAATGGCTGTCTTTATGTAAGTGATCAAATTCAGAGACAATTAGGGTAAGCAGCCACCATATATTTTTAATTTGATTTGAGCTATTTGAATTTACTGCAATATTGCTGGAGCAAAGGGTTGACACTTCAGATTTGCCAGAGTCCAATAAATTCTGTCCAAGATCTTTTAGAAATTGTATCCATAGGAGGTATAATGTTTAATATCAAATCTATTTATTTAAAGGTAGTTGTTGTTACAAACGATTTTTGATTTATCAAGAATGATAAAAAATTTGTTTCGTAACATAATGTACATTCCTATTAAATTTCACACTGATGACTAAAACTTTGACTGCTAGTACATACAGATTTTTTTAAAGCTTTCATCTTTTTAATGGGAAGCAGCATCATGATAAACTAAATTTTTAATTTAGTCATTTTATCATTGATATACTAAATTTTTAATAAATAAATTTATTTTCTGTCGCAACTTCCTGATATGACCAAACTAAACACTTGAACCTTCACAACGATTTTGCTGTAGATTGATAATAATTGACAAGGATAATTTATAAGAGCTTGAAATTGTTACAACTCTGCTAAGTATAATAGAAAATACCTTTAGGTATTGTCTTTAAATATTTTTTATTCTTTTTACTAATTGAAAAATAAAGATTTGAAGCTTGTCTGTTTGCTTTCAGAGATGAAGGAGATTTTGTGTAGAATTCCACAGGTAACAACTTGGCCCGTGATCCTACAGTGTCTTTAAATGCAAGATTTCTAATACTATAGGGAAATGAGTTAAAAAGAAAACCTCAGTAAAAGGAGATGAAAACCTCTGCTGCATGTCTTTATCCATAACAAATGTATGACTTCAGAGAGTATTTTCTGGGGACCTGCTGACAGTTTTTATGTGAGATAATTGCAGATCAGAATGCATTATGCTGTTAATTTCAGCAGAGGGATTTTCTGTTTATTGATGCAGCTGATAACACAGTCATAATAAAAGATTGTACAAAATTTCTCACTTTACCTATCTATTTTCTAGAATTACAGAATGGTAAAAGGCTTGGGTTGGAAGGGGTCTTAAAAATCATCTGGTTCCAACCTTCCTGCAAGGGTGGTGATGCCATCCACTATCGCAATTTGGTTTTTTGTGGGTTTTTTTTTTGTTTGTTTGGTTTTGGTTTTGTTTTGGTTTTGGTTTTGGTTTTTGTTTGTTGTTTTGTTTTGTTTTTGGTTTTTTGTTTTGGTTTTTGTTTTTGTTTTTTTATATTCTTTGCTTGAATTTCTTAACCCTGGGTGTCTACTATAAACTTTTAATCTGCAGATCTCTTTAGTTATCTCTGTTTATCGCTGTTTAGGTTCATTAAAAATCTGATGCAGTTAATGATACATGTGATATATATCCTAGTTATATCTCAATTTGATACAGTCTTTTCCACATGTAGAGAACATGCAAAGAAAGACCTCTTTTCAGCTGCAGGACGAGATTTGCCAATCCTTTGCTTATATCCTGTGTCCTGGCTTTAGTATGGCAACACAGAAAAGCAATCAAGTAATCAATCAAACAATCAAGAAATCAAGCAATCAAGTCTGGTATGAGTATAGAAGAAGATCTAGAACTGAAGCCAAACGTGTCCCACATGTGTGGTCAGGGTTGGGGACAGGGTGGCTGGCTGAAAGTTATAATTGTAATTTATGGAAGTAGTAATCGTTGACAACTGCTGCTGAAGTTAATGGGATTGCTGCCATGAATGCATAATGCTCTAAACAGAGTGGGATATCTTAAACCCCAACCAAAATGTAGATAAGCAACATGAATTGCTAAATTGTCTATTTTGATTTTGTGCCGTCTTCTTGTTCCTGTCATTGTTGTTTGGTCGTTCGTTTGTTTTTGTTTGGGGTTTTTTATATGCCACCACTCAAGATGAGCTGGGGAAATATTTTCATTACTGTTCACATTGCTTTCTGCAGCTGCAGTAGTGAACACCGCTGGGAAAGAAATTGCTGTCCTCTAAGCCACTTTGAATAATGAGAAATAAGCAAGATGAATGACAATTTGAGTTTTTGCTTTGCTGTTTCTGAAGTACAGCTATTTTTCTAACATATCTGGAATGATCAGGAATGGGGTTGTGGAAACAAGAATGTAATTCTTTAGTTTCTGAGAAACTGATTTTACTGTTTCTTTACATTACACTTTACAACACATTCAGTGGAACTACAGGATGTCAAAGTGAAAATCCCAAAACACTATCAAAATTTCTTTGATAAGTCCTTTGTCAGCAAAATGTTAATGCTATGTAGGAAATCAAATTCTTCTTAAAATATTACACTCCCAACTGAGATGTTACATCCAACTGAATGCAGTCCAGATATGTGATGATTTACAAGAAACTCTAGATGATATTCACAACCAGATGTTCACTTGGCTTTGCTTTTCTTCTCATTTGCTCCCAGAACATGACCAAAAGTTTGCTGGTGTCAGGAAGACCTTAACCCAGTAATGATAAAAACATGTTGGAAAATATGCAAAACATTTGCAATCTTTTTTTCATACTCAGCTATGAATTTGTAACTGCAGTGAGAATAGATGACTAAAAATATGCTTGTACTTGTAATCCATGGGCTTCATATTTTTCCCCTCTGTTACTGAAGAAGTTAGAGGAGCACTCAGAAAAAGTAAAGGCACTGAATTCTAATATCACAGAGTTATTGTGTAATAACAAGGAGCTGACCCTGAAAATTTGGAATAAGTCCATTGCAACCACCCTGGCTAATGCCACAGGAAAATAGAGAATGATGTATTTTTTATAGAACACTATTCCAGGGTTATATTGATTTAAACTAGAGGAGGTAAAGAGGATGGGAAATGAGACATACTAGTGACTCAGTATTTTAAATAAAGGCAAGGAAGGGAGGAAAGGGAAAGAATGAATTTTTGAACTACAAGGAAGAAAAAATAGCCAAGGATTTTCCAAAACCTCACCATTAAGACTAGATGGGTTTGCTGGAAATCCCATCCATCTGTCCATTTATATTTTAACTTGATACTGCCCTTTTCAAAGGACTGGATGAAATTTTTCATTGAGACTTCTCAGGTTAAGTTGATGACTTCAGTTGCAAAAGCTGACTTGGTTAGGGAGAAACTGTTAATATTTATTTATATAAAACTATATAACTTGGGGTGAGAGAATTTTGTTTCTCTAATACAATTGCTGATAAAATCATAGAAATAAATTTTAGTCTTACATGATAGTTTTACTGATATTTACAAGAGTTTGACTGAAACTTCCTTGAAAAATGAAAAGATTCCTTCATATTTTTGGCCATTTTACTACCTAATTGATGAAAACACAATTACAGTGTAATTATGGTCGCTGTTCCTTAAGTTATCAGTCTTTAGACTTCAGTAAAAAGAAAAACAGAAAAACAAAACCGAAATAGAAAAAGAAATGAGAAAAAAATTTAAGTCTCACATTGTATGTGCATCTATTAATTTATCTGAATACTAATGTTGAGTAGCAAGATTTGTTCAGCACTTTGTCTATGACATTGGAAAAAAAAATTCTAGATTTAGGAAGAACTCTGATGTATGCTCTTTGATATTGCCAGTATATTTGAGACTACCTGCTAACCAACAATTTTTAAAAGTTTGTGCAGAGAAAAGAAAGACGAGTTAGGTAGTAGGCAGGTTTTTCTTTTCTGTTCAACTGTAGGAACCAAGGAGTGAATGTTCCTCATAAACCTGATATTCTCAAAGTTCTGTTTTATACCCGAGGTATTTCCTCAAGCTGAAGAACTGTAGGTACAACATTTTGTGATCCTGCCTTTCTCCCTTTTCCTTAACTGACTTAAAGGACATGTTATCTGTGTTTGGGCACATGGACTAAATGTCAAGACAGTGGAAGCCTTTGCAAAAGGAAGTGTTGACATTTCTAGTCAGTGACAGAGAAGAAAGATGTTTATTTGCTTTTACTTCCAATGAAAATCAAGAATGGAAATAAGAAAAATATAAAAGAATGTATCTGAAAACTGAATTTTTCACTCATATGTGTATCTCAAATTAGAGAATCATAGAAAAGTAGATGTTGGAAGATACCTTAGAGATCAGCTGGTTTCAAACACTGCCAAGAGCAGGGATGCCTTCCATTAGATCAAGTTCCTCAGAGCCCCATTCAACCTGGTTTGAACACTTCAAGGATGCAGCACCCCCAACTTCTCTGGGTAACCTGAGAACAGCTAAGGAACTTTTATTCTTCTACTCTTTTTATTCTTCTCCCTCTTGATCTCGTGGCAAGTTACACCAAGATTCTCTATAAATGCACAGCCTTTCTCACTTGCTTTCTCCACATGGGCTTTATCCAGTGTGTCAGGAGCAAGAGGCTCATGCCACTACAATTGGGCTTCCTAGGGGAAGGTGAGGATCAGATGCCAGGAATGATCTCAATGAGATGGAAATGAATTTGCACAGAGCCCATTGGAGCAGAACATCCTTTACAACTCCAGCTGAAGGCCAGTAATCAGCTTAGTTAAATTTAAATTAACTGTCCCAGGTAAAAGCCAATATTAGAAAATTTCTTCTTAGTTCACTTTGATAACAGGGTGTTCAAAAATGTTTGGTGTTATAGCTTTTATTTCATAAGCATTCACACAGGATAAAATTCACAGTTTTGCAAGATTTATGGTGTTTACATACTTGTGCTTGAGATGAACTATCTTTCAAGGCTTTAAGGATATCTCAGAGTACTTAAGGTCACTAAGACAAATTAAGAGAAATGTGAACACCTGAGACATTCACTATTGGTTTACATTTCTAAGACATTTTTAGTGTCTTCACATATTTTATTACATGTCATGTATGAAACATTTGGAAAAATTTCCAAATGCTTCAAAAGTGACACTAGACTGTATTTTAGGAGAATATAAGTTAGAATATTTCTATACTCTTAGATTCTAAGAATCTGAAATATTAGTTATGAGATCATATGTAGGTGATTTTATTGCTCTACAGTTTTGAGCAATATTTTAATTGCACAAAAAATTATCAATGACATCATTTATAGCTAGCTTAGAGGATGTCTAAAAGACATCCTGCTATAGAGCACAAGAAGGATCCTTACAGCTCCAGTTAAAAAAAGGACTTTTCCACAGTTCTTACCTTTTTTGAAGCCTACCTTTTATGACTAAGGGATTAAAAAGAAGAATTTCTAGGGTAGGAGCTAGTTATAGTGGTCTCTCTTATAGTCCCTGAGAAATACAGGCACCTCTAGAGTATGGTTTATCTCTACTAAAAATACACATCAAAACTAGGTATGTTTAAAGATACCTATTTCTTTTCAGTGGTATAAAGGGAATCTAGGGCAACTACCAGAAAAGCAGGTACCTACAGTCTGATGGTCCATATGAGAGGAATCCTGGCTCCAGTGAATGTGGAGCTTTGTTTATCTTGTCCCTATGGGGCTCCAGGGAGTCCCTTTTTTTTTTTTTTTTTTTTTTTTTTTTTTTTTTTTTTTTTTTAATATCTAAGGGGGCTTGTAAGAGAGATGGGTAGAGACTTTTTGCAAAATTTGTAGGGTCAGGACAAAAGGCACCAGTTTTTAAATGAAAGAAGGTAGATATGAGAAAGAAATTTTTTTTTTTGTGGTAAGGGTTGTGTGACACTGACACAGGTTCCTCAGAGAATGGATGCCCCATCCCTGGAGATGTTCAAAGCCAGGTTGGATGGGGCTTTGAGCAACCTGGTCTGGTGGAAGGTGTCCTAGACCACATCAGAGAGGTTGAACTAAATGATCTTTAAGGGTCCTTTGGAGCACAAACTGTTCTATGACTCTGTGACTCTGTGATTCAGCTTTTAAGTCTTTGTACCTTCAGCCATATGTTGCTATGGTTGCTGCCTGAACAATAAAGAACAAAAAATAATCCCTGAACCCCTCAGCAATATTCTTACATCCATGAGCATTATGCCTCTTAGGAAAAATGCTGACATGTAAGGTATTAATTACTAAGATCTCGGGAAGCTAATAGAGAATTTCATCTAAAGGAATTATGAATGTGGGATTAACTGAGGAAGTGGCAAACTTCGTAACTTGACTCCACACACTGAAAATATTGACCAGAATCATTGTTCAGAGATACATCACAGAAGTCCAGTTTTTGTGAGCTGGAGAATTTACTGGAGACAGTGCTACTGTCTCACTTTATACCCATTGAAGTTTTGGCCAGAATAAACATCAAATTTTTTGAAACTCAGTGCCATTCTGCATGGCATTAGGCAAGATACTGAGCAACCTCTGGTAGTTTTTGGTTAGTTTGTAAAACTGGAAGATCTGTGACAGATCTGAAGGCCCAAAAAACTGAAGTCCTCCGGATGAATTTCAGATATTTTTGTCACATATCATGTGTGGCACATGAATATGCCAAGGTGACACACTTAGCGACACAGAAGTTTGGAAATCAACTTTAAGGGAAGGATTAACATAGTCCAGGGTGACTTTCCTCCTTTTTGACACAGATATGCATTGAACTAGAACACAGTATTAGTTTTTATTGAATGTGAAAAGTGAGTAACATTTAGCTTCTTTATAGAAGGCGTGAAAAGGTCAGCTGGAAGTTTTGTTGATGGTGTTTGAAGTAGAAGTTTGCTCGCTGCAATGCAAAATTAGAACTTATTTGGACAGAGGAAATTGCATTAAAAAATCAAGTCCTGTTCCATAGGACAATTACATTTTAACCCCTCTGGGTAATTATGCTACTGTCCAGTGCTCTATGCCCATGTTTCAGGAGAAAAATCCCTAAGAACACTTCTTAGATTTAATATAATATCCAAACTTCATTTGCTACGCAGTACTGATTTGCTTTTAAAGGACAATGCATTCCCATAGGTGTCCAGAAAGCAAGACAACCCCATATTTATATGCTTATCAATTATTAGCCCCTTACTTTTACTGTCTTAAACTTCTTTTAAAAATACAAATTTTATGTATAACATTTTAACATGTTGAGGAACTGCACTTTATGTTTCATTATAACCTCAGAATTAATGTACATTATTAAGCCCACCTGACAATTAACTTTTAACAGTTGTTCTCTAAAAGATAGATGCTTTTCAGTGAAAAGAATTATGAGCACTACAAATGTCTGGTCTAATGGCCATTACTAATGATTATTAATACATCTAATAATAATAGTCATGTTTGAAGTGATTTTCAATAAAAGTGTTTAATGATTTATGAAATGTTTGTCTCTGTCAGCCTTTGTGAGGCAAGTATTTTAAATTATGTATTGTTAAATGATGATACACATAAGTCAAGAAGTGGTTATGGTAATAAAGTGTGACATATGAAGAAATGGAAATGAGGGAAGAAAAGTGATTAAGGCATTGGTCTTGTCATTAAGAGACCAGCAGTCTGTATATGGTTATTGGTGTGGATTTGAGTGCTTAACTTCATTTTTTTTGCTCTCTTGTTGCAAAATGGAATTGATAATTCACTATATTAGTAGCATACTAATATGTGGAGCTGTATGGAAGTGACCAGATATGAATATACTTTACTTCACAATCTGGAGAGACCTGTGTGAAGAACCTGAGCCCCTTCCTTCAGGGCTCCATTGATAACAGCATGAATCATTTTGTTCTGTTACCTGGAGTTGCCCCCAAAATTGGTTTTTTTAACACTCATTCTGCAACTTCACCCTGCTTCAATTTCACTCTCTTAGTTTCTTACCCAGGCTCAGAAAAGTCTAACTCATAAGCATGTTAATCTGCTCTTCATGAGTGGAGTAACTTATTTTTGACATTTTGAGAATTGTTAAAACTTAGTTTTGTACCAGCCTCAATGTTTGCTGGTCTTACTGGCCTCACCAGCCACCAATAACTTCTGTCTATGAGTTTTGTGTTTTATCTGCTCCCACAGCACTGTCCTCAATACTCCCTGGACCTTTCTGGGTTTGCTAGTTTTGGTTCAGGAGCAGATTTCCCCTGAGAATCTCCTCATCGGCAAGTCCTCAACTCCAGGATGTCACAGGAAAGCAAGTAAACTAAATGTTTTAAAAACTTGGATTTCCATTATATAATATTTTAACTTTTTTAAAAAAATCATAAAAAGCATGAAGATATTTAACAATACTGAATTCTGATGTTTAATCAAAAATTAGAAAAATTCATTCTTACTTTTAGAGGATTATTAGCTTCTTATGAAGGATGCACATTGATGATAAAAGTAATACCTTGATAGTAGATTTTCCCCTTAGATTGTAGACAAGGACTTTGACATTACCCTATGTGTCATGTCAGACTGAAAACCACAAACTCATCCAAACCTCTTTTTTCACTGAGGCTATGCTGAGGAAAAGTATGAGTTTTTGAGTATGTAAGTGGGTTTTTTCACAGAATTTTTTTTCTCAAGTTTTATTTTATTAGAAATATACTTGGAAAAAAAGTAAATTTTCTCTTGGTTTGGAGCTGTCTGTACATAACATGCTGTAGGAACTAGACACAGGCAATGCACTTGAACCAGAAAAAGGCTTGACACAGCTTAAAGTACTTAATGTACAGTCTGATAGAGAATGTGCACTTGAGACTCTGAAGACTGAGGTAATTGAAGCACTGAAAACTATTGTTAGTGCAAATATAATTTTCTCTCTTTTTCTAGCTGGGATACCAGAGGTAGTTTAGCTAAATTAAATGATCCCATGTACAAAACACTTTTATAGGCTCTAATTTCACACACCCATCCCATTGCTTCTTCTGGCTGAGCTGGTTCAGAAGCCATTCAGGCATCTCTGTCTGGGACTGTGTTGTGACCAGGAAGAAGATGCTGATTCCTACACCTTCCTCTATATGCATATACTTCAGATTAGTGCTGATTAAACTATTTAGGATTTCTTCTGAAACCTTCAAAGGCTTTAAAGATCAGGCCACACAATTGCAGTTAATTTCAGCATTTTGCACAATTTACACTGATATGGTCCTAGCAGGATGAAATTCATAATGAGTCCATATTCCTCTACATAGCTGAGATGCAATTTATGCATTTTCAGTAAATTTTGCATCTTTTCATTATTATTAAATGTGACATTTGAAAAAGCCTGGTGATGCAAAAACTTCCTCTCTCTTCCGAGAAGCTGAGTGGAAGGACATATTGGCCTGGGTTATTACCGAAGCTTTCAGCACTAATTTATATAATTTTCAAGTGCTTTTGGGACACTTTTCTCAGCATATAATTCCTGCTTTCCCTACCTGACTCCAGGCTCTCTCTCCTGATCATAGTGACTGATTTGAAACCACTTACCTTGTGCTTGATGCAAGGGACATCATGTACCCAAGCCAGCTTTCCTGCCATTTAAAGCATTTTTCACCTTTTTTCTGTCTAACTTTGTTACTTTCTTTTAAAGATATCCAATTTCCCCTCACCCCTAAAGCAAAATTTCCCTAAAAAAATATTTAAAAACCCTCAATACTCTGAGCTTTTTGCATAGATTGAAGTAATGACTTTATAAGTCACACATGATGTTTTCTTGAAATATATTGGATCATAATGGAGAGCTTTTGAAAACATCTGTCACAGGTTAGACTTGTATACAATATGGACGTTTACCAGTTGCTGGTTAAAGGAGTTGTGTGATGAGGCTAAAATATAATAATTATTTCCTTCAATATGATCAGCAAATATGTGCCCTCAGTCTTAAAAAGTGTTTAAAATACATACTCTATCTGCTTCAGCTGAGGTTGCTGTTCTCAAAACTATACTCTTAGAAGGAATGATTTTCGAATTCCTAGTTGGCATGTGTGAAAACAGATTCACTGATTTCAGGAAAAATAAGGTTGCCAGTGCCACCTGAGAATCCGGCCCATCCAGATGTGCTGTGATGTTTGGGAAGAAGCAAACACACGCACAAGGCTCTTTAGGCTGTCTTGACAGAGCAATCAAAAGTTTTACTTGAATTTCTGGGGCAGACAATCAGAATAACATCCACTCTCCTGTTTTGGAATGAAATAGAGATTTAAGCTACGATTTCCTGAACAACTATTTTGTAAATATATAGAGTCCAGAGGAGTCCATTAAGTTGCTCCTGGGGTGGAACATCTCTCTTATTAAGACAGGCTGAGACAGTTGGTGTTGTTCAGTCTGGAGGAGAGAAGGCTTCGGGAAGACCTTAGAGAACCTTCCAGTATATGAACAGGGCTACAAGAGAGCTGGGGAGTGACTGTTCACAAGGATATGTAGTGATAGGACAAGGGGAAATGGCATTAAACTGAAGGGGGCTATCTTTAGATGAGATTTTTGGAAGGAATTCTTTGCTGTGAGGGTGGTGAGTCACTGGTTACCGCCCAGAGAAGCTGTGGACTCCCCATCTGAGGAGGTGTTCAGGAGCAGGCTGGATGTGTCCTTGGGTAACCTGGTCTAGCAGATGGATTGTCACCCATGGCAAGAGGAGTTGGAACTAGATGATCCTTAAGGTCTTGAAATATTTCATTTTACATGGGAAAACAGATTGTTATTTCTGTTTATTTAACTATAGTCATACCATACAAGAATAAAGAAAAGTGTGACAAATTACATACAAACAGACACCTGCTGTGAAATTGCTGTCACAGATAAACCAAGTGGAGAAAACCTCAAGAAGTTTGGCCAAGGTTCAGTCTGAAGAACCTACAAAATTTCAGTCCTGAGGCCTTGCAAACTCAGCACAAATCATATTAACTATCAACAAGAACTATCAACATCTGTTTTCTATAATAGATTTATATGGAAATATCTCTGCTTCTAATTAACTAAAAATTAACTGAACCACCCCGATCATAAAATTCCATGTCGTATGAGGAAGAAAAAAAAACCTTGTAGTGAATAGATAATGAAATACAGTTTTGATATTGTATTATTTTTAAAGGTCAATTTTGTAGCTCTGGATGAGCCAGATCCTTAATTTTAGCAGTTGTGAAATCTGGAAGTGCAACAGAGGTGAGGCTGTGACAACTCCCTGTTCCCAGCTCCAAGAGTCAAGCTGAGTGTGTATTTCCTACAGGCACACATGCAAACACATGTATACAGCACACAGGTAAATACACCCATGGCCAGGCACACAGGCAACACTCAGCACTGACACAAACACAAACAACAACAGCCTCGTTCTGTTCCTTTGTGTGTCTAATCAGGGTGAAGGTGTTTTAGAGAGAAATACATATACATATATATATATATATATATATATATATGCATAGACTTACCTGTGATGTGGTGCCACCCAGGAACTGGGCTCAGACCACCTGTCAGCCCCATAGCTGCCCCTAGGTCCCAGGATCCCCTTTTTCTGGCCACTAAATGGATAAATATTTGAGGATGTAGCCCCACTCCAGCTGCTGGTAGAGACCCTTCCATTCACACCTTAGAATCCTTAATAGGAAAAAAAAATTACATGGTTATCATGCTTTTTGCCCTCACATAAGGTCCCGATTGTATCAATAGTTCTATAATTTTATGTATGAGTAGCTGCCTTCAGATTTATTATTTGTTATTTGTCTTGCAATCTAGAAATAGATACATGGATGAGTCTCCCATTTGTCATTAGTGTTTCAGTTTCAGACCCCAGCAAAGGTGAAGTGAAATGCCATTTAATAGGATGCAGGTAATTCAGATGCTGAGCAGTTGGATCAGGTTGGGTTAGGGTGGGTGAATGTCAGGAGATGAAGACCTGGATAATAAAAAAATGAATAAAGAAAAAAATCAGTTTTGTTGTCAGGTGTAGGTGCTGGTGGATAATATATAATGGCATTTATTAGTGTGAATGTCATGCTATAGACTACCTCAGCTACCATCATTCTTTTGAGATGGCAAATCTACATGCAATAGATAAAAAGCTAGAAGAATCCATTTTGTTTAGCATTAAATACATTGAGGGCAAGTCAATAAAGAGCTGATAGCAAGATATAAAATTACCCTTAAAAACTTACATTTCTACCCTTAAAGATGTGTATATTATAATATCTCTAGAGACTCAGAAGAAAGCCAAAAACAGATTATAATTTCTTAATTGGGTTTATTTACAGTTGCCATATTAAATATGTGTAAGCCCCTGTATAATAAAGTAGTTGTCCACTTAATTGCTTCTGGTTATAAGGTCAAATATGCATTTTATCAAAATTTATTTCTCCCACCCATGGTCTGTGAATTCCTCATATTATAGAATATTAATTGCAGCTAAATTGGTTGACCTGAACCTGAAGATATAGAAAGGTATTAATCTCACACTGACTAAATCTTCTTTCCCCCACTATTTTTCATTGTTACTCCCTTTAGATCTTTGTCACCCACCAAAATCCCAGTGTACTGCAATGTCTGACCCTTGACACACAGGACCAGAAGAAGCATAAAAGCTTTGACCTATCCAATCCCATTTTTTGTGCTGGGTTTTTTAAAATGTTCTTATTTTGATTGTCGTATTAATCACTTGTCAAAGAGCATTTCTTAGCTTTGAAAGGAACCTTGTCCATTTTCTTCAGTTCAATAATCTGAAACTGCCAACAGTGAATGGTTCATCTCACTGTGAATAAACTCAATTGTATTTGTCATTTCTGAGCTTGCTGATGGTTTCTCTCCTTAGCAAAGTGCAATCTTTTGTGATAGAGAAAATATTGCGTATTTAACTGTATATTGGGCTTTGCAGTTTTCTTTTCATGAGTGGGTTGATTATTGATGTGTATTTCATGAATGAGGAAGAAAGTCCGTGTCCATTAACGATTCCAGAAGGAAAAAACAATACCTTATGCAACACCTTTCACATGAATGCTGTTTATTAGTTCTGCCAAATCTATTTCTATATCCTTAATTATTGATCAGAACTGTATTTTGCTAGGTGGCTAAGGGTGCAGGGGAAAATGCGTCTTTTCCTGAAGATTTTCATAGGTTTTTCTTCTTAACACAACTTAACACTTCTCAGATTCTCTTACCACAACATTCAATTAAATAAGATAGCAATCCAGTAGAAGAGGGGTTTTTTTTGTTTTTTTTTTTTGTTTTTTTTTTCTTTAAACTTAGAATTGCTAGAAGTTTAGGAAAGACATATGAATTTATCTATTGGCATACACAATTGCTTTTCCCAGTGAGAGCTGGATGCTTCAACTCCCAACCAACGAAAACTGTCAGATGTCCATCAAGTTTTGAAGGACATGTTCTGATTCTAAAATAGAGCCTTTCCCAAGATCTTGCTGACAAGTGAATGCCTTGAGTTAGTGTCATTGGTTTAACACAGAATACTTACCATCTGCTTGGTTCTCAGTGACCAAATAACAGCAGTTTCAATCGTGTTTGTCTCAATAATACAGCTTGAAATAATAACAATAATAATTTTAAAAAATTAAAAATCCCCCAGCAACAGAGAATTAGAAGAGAGAAATGATCATGGGAGGCCTAGCTTGTTTTACTGTGCAAATATGTTTGATGTAGCAGCTGAATGACCAGGATAGACCAGCATGAAAACAGCATATAATACTGTATAATACTGTATTTCAAGCTAGATCCTGGATATATTAGAATAATGTTTATTTTTTTATGCCAAACTTACTTCAGAACCATGACATAGATTGAAACATCATGACATACGCTATTTTTTTAGGTTCCACTTGCCATCTGTCATGCATATTTTAAAGAAAACAGCAGCAGGTAGAACCTTAAAAGAGATTAGAAGGGCCCTGAAAGAATGATATCACTTAGGTTGAAGCCTACCTGACAGATTATGATACAGGTGATGGAAGGGATGCAACATCCCTTATTGCAGCTGGAGAATCCAATCCTCCAGAGAATCATAAACATAATGACATTGTCAGTAGTACATCTTTCACAGTCTCAAGGATGAGTGTTTTTAGAAATAGAAGTAAATATGGCATTCTCCAACTGAGAATTTCTAGTGTAGGACTATGGGTACACGTGTAATCAAAACGCAAGGCAACAAAATGCAAAGCCTTGGTGAATTTGGGGTGAAATGTTTCTTGTATATGAGTATCTCAAGATTAAATTAAAGACATTTGTAGGTCTTATAACATAATAATGTTATAAGCAGCCCAGAGAAATTGTGGCTGCTCCATCCCAAGAAGTGTCCAAGGTCAGGCTGGATGGAGTTTTGAGCAACCTGGTCTAGTGGAAGGTGCCCCTGCCCATGGCAAGAGGGTTAGAACCAGATGATCTTTAAGGTCCTCTCCAACGTGAACTGTTCTGTGATCCTATGATCCTTTTCATTTAATGTAAATGTATAAGCTACTGTTTCTTATACTCATTTGTGGTTTCCCTAAAAAAGAATACCTCTTGGGAAAACAATATTACTTAAAAATCCCTAAAGTCACAGTCACCAGCTGTAAAATGTGCAAAAGAAGAGGCATGACTCACGAATCAGGACTAGGAGTAAGAAAGTTGTGTACATCAGTATTCTCTCCAGCATTCAGACAAAGCAAACAAAGCTAAATAATTCAGTGAACTTCTTTCACCAGCTACTGTAGTTACATACAGATTTTTCTCTCAAAGGGAACAACACAGGGTGGAGGGAAAGAGGGGTGAAATGTTAAATACATACTTTAGTGTATTGATATGGATAAAAAAAGATGTGACAGGCCTAGTATGCAAGGTCAGAAATGATGTAAAAGAGAACACCCCCAAGGAGACTGCTGAGCCTGACTCTAGCCAGGCACCTGTTCAGAAACACTGCTGGGTATTTTGTTTTTAAAATAGCTGAGATAATAAACAGCATCATGTCCTAAAGATGAGTTGTGACACACTGATACTGAGAACAAAGACAATTTCAAATTCTGAGGCCACAGTTGTATTTCTGATGAGATTAACGATAGCTAAGAAATGATAACAAAAATAACGTAGGAATCTGACTGATAAAAGTTTTGTCTGTTTCTATTATATGTTTGGCTCAGTTAGCACTGCAGGCAATCAGCTCTTTTGACCCTGCTGAGATATTTGCAGGCTGAGCTCAAAAGAAGAAACATCTGCTGATTTGATCAGAAGAGCATATGTTTAGAAAATTAAGATGTGGAACTGTAAAGTAGTAATAGGAAAGAAAAAAGATTGTGGTTTTAGTCAGAAATGAAAAGTTTACAAGGTTCTCCAGGAGAAGGGGAAAAAAATGCAATCTTTTTTATTTTTTGGAAGAGACTGAATCTCAAAGCAGATTCTCTACTAAAAATCTTTCACATATGTAATAGTTTCAGCAATTTTCTCTTCTGTTCCTGCAAGCGAAGCTTCTTTTTGTGAAAAACTCCCTCAGTGTCCCTCTAACAAGAAATAGAGTATCTGTAGGATAAAGATGTGTGCAATTCTTTACAAAATGCTATTGAATAACCAGATTATATTGTGGTGTTTAAATGAAGGCAAAAATATAGGGAGACAGTAAATGGAATTTCAATCCAAGTTCATCTATTAACTATTTTCAAAAAATACATTTACCTATTTTCATATTAACACATCAACTATTTTCAGAAATCATATGCTTCTCTCTGTGCTTACACACAGAAGCTTCTGAGATGAGTGAATGATGAAAGACTAACTAAAAATCAGCTCTTTAATCTGGAAAAGAAGAAGACAGTTATTTAAAATAAAGAGGTTATCATATAGTAAATTCTGTTTCAGAAACTCAGGAAATAGTTACTTCTTCTGTCTATGTGTGTTAAGCATGTTCCTTTGGATTTTTTTTCTTGATTCACTTTCATGTAACTTTATTCAGAAGTGGATTCATAGTGCAGGTTTAGTATTGTCATTTTTTTGATAAAAATCTTGAATTGGTGGTTTGTGAAATTTTTTACCTTACCTATGGCATTTTTTCTGTTTTTTGCAATATTTTTCCCTTCAATATTTATTGCCATTATTTCAAATGCTGTTATTCCAAGTTCCTAGAAAAACTTGGAGTTCGTAAAAGTGAACTCATTTTAATAAAAGATTATTTGCGATTATTATTTGCAAGGTTTTTAAAGTTTCCTATTTTTCTGAAAACCTTGAAAACTTTACAAACTGTGAACTAGTTTGCACGTTTGCATGTGAAACCATGTTTTATTCAGACAGCTGAACTCATCAGAGAGAGGGGAGAACCAAACTATTCAAGAATATTATTTTTATTTTGCCATAAGTATTCGTTCTTACCTCTGCTAACACTGAGTTTACTAGTGCTGGGGAGGAAATTATTTCTGAAATATTTTTGAACTACGTATATTTATGCCATAAATTTGATGTTATGAGGAGTTTTTAATGTCAACATAATCTCATATTTTTTGCATAATATCAATTCCTCAATGTTTATCAAATTAGTTATTTCATTCAGAATGAGTTCCTGCCTGAATCTCCGATCTTCCCTAAACCACTGGACTTTTCATATTATGTGAAGGAAGGATAAATATGAACCAATAATTATGGTCCTCTTGCATGTGAACTGAGGATGACAGAGAGATTGGTGATTTTTTTTATTCTTCAAACTATTTCGTAATAAATGAGATGAATCAATTCAAAGGAATCTGATCAATTTGTTCTCTACAACATCCCATCCAGGTTTGTCACATCATGTTAACAAAAGAGGTCCAAAGCAAGAGAATTAATTGACTGGAGATTTTGGCCCTTTTAAACAAATTATTGGTTGGCTATTTTAAGAGCTGTTTATATCTGCATTGATCACGACAAGACATATTTTAAAAATATGAAGATGTGCTTTCTCACCTGGCTAATGCTAAATATCAGCAGAATGTAAAACTCAAGGTTCATGATCAAACATTGCTTCTGTTAGGGAGGAATTTCCACATTAGTTTCTCCAGTATATTTTTAATTTTAAATTATCTTGTAAAGTTAAAAATTACTTCCATATATAGTATGTTTTTGATATAGATTTCAAAGGATTATAATGCTCCTCTTGAGATGATAAAATCTGGATAATCTTGGCAAAATATACTCTGTAGGATAAAGTATTAATATTTGTTATTCTCCTCCATTTCACACTAGACTAGTTGCCAGTTTTAGATGCCTCTGTCCATTCAGTTGTACCATATGAATCTTTTAAGGAGTAATAATGCAAAGAAGTATGAAATCTGGTGACCAATGACATCCCTACCGTACTTGCATGGGTGAGAGTAGGACAAGGTCTATCAAACTGCTTGCATCAAATTGAAAATCATAATGGCAATGAAATTGCAGATCTGTTATATTTGCTCCAGATATTATGTTTTGAGGCTTTGTATAGTTTATTTTGGGACATTATACCTGTCTGAGTATGTATGTTATCAACATGTAGAGGCTATAGCAGGTATCTCTACAAACAGTGCTGACAATTGGGTGTTTTCTAGGCTGAACTGATATTCAGTGCTTTGGTTTCTTTTTTTTTTTTTATTTTTTAAAAATAATTTTTAGCATTTTGTCCTTACTTGTGTAAAAGATATACAGTAAATAATACAATTTCAGTAGCAGACATATGGGATTACTGCTCAGCTATTCAGACATTTAATGTAGCAATACAACTTAGAATTTTTCCCGTCATAAAATTGTTGTTTGTTTCTCTTTTGTTCATTTTATGACTAAAGATGAGTTTTAATGGAAAAAAAAGAAGGCAAATTAAATATGGCAGAATTATTTATAGATTCCATTGACATACCATTTTATCCTCTTTTCCTGCAGTTATTTCCTTTGAACAATTTGAGATCAAAAGGGACCAGCCTGTTAGTTGAACTTGCTTCCATGACAGCACAGGAGCAGATGTCCATCCAATCATTTCTCTTTCAAGCTCACCACTTAACAAAGGGCACTTCCATGTGTTGAAGTTGTTATTCAGTCTTGATCTCAAGTGCTGAAAGATACATGACATGCTTTCATTAATAATAACTTGCAAATTATCCTCATTATTTCTAGCCTGAAATTAGTTTGCATATTTTCAATTTCCACCTTTGAGATCTTGTTATGTCTTATACTTCTCAGACTAAAAAGCCCTTTCCTATAAAAAGCATTCCTCCCATGTAGACTTTTAAAAGACAAGTTCAAGCCATTTTCTTAATAGCTATCAGGTATTTAGGGGATACCACATATGTAAAGGAAACTTTGGAATGCTTTTTGAAAAACAATGTCCAAATAAAAGACTTACTGAAAGAGTAGAGAGTTCTACTGTATTTTGGCTCTACGGGCTGGTCTTCATAAAAGACAACAGAAATCTGTCAAGAGACTGAAGGATTATCTGATCCTGTGTTTGGGAGTTGAAATCTGTATAAAACCACAATAGAAATAAAATGCAAATTTCTAAAGTGAACATAAAGGAGTCCCTGGTAGTGAAAGTCACTCTGAAGTGGCTCTGTCACTTGAAATGTTTGCATGGAAATTGAGAGGACCAGTTCTAATTATTGGTATATGAAAATATCCCCTTTAATCCCTGCAGTTCAGCAGTGAAGTGGAATTAGTGAGAAGTAATTATGAGTCCAGGAAAAGGTAAGAGGAAAATAGTGGAGAGATAGCCATACTGATGTCAGCACTTCTTGAAGAATCAGAGCCAACCACTGTCATCAAAGCATCTCAAAAGCAGTGACTTTGTTAAGACATTAACCACATTGTTGATGTGGGTTTTATTTTGAAGTGGTTTGAAAAAAAAACCCCAGAAACAAAATCTCATTGCACTGTAATAACACTTTATCAGAAACCATGAACCTCCCTACTCTCCAACCAGTGAAATGTTCCATAGAAGTTTAGAAATGGGACAGAATATTTTGACACTCTGATGTTGCTGCTTAAAAAAAAAAAGAAAGAAAGAAAAAGAGAACATCAGATAAAAAATCCTGGCTTGTTTTGAAGGTTACTAGGGGATTTTTAGTACCTTTTCATTCCAGAAAATGCAGCATAAGGACTTTGTTTTCATTTTAGTGTCTAAGAGAAATATCTGCTTTTAAAATAGCTCGTGGCAAAACCCACAGTTTCCATATGACCCCCAGATCTTTTTCTCTTGATGAGTGTATACAATAAAGAGAGTAGGTTAGAAATACAACTGCATAAAGAATTTGAATAATAAAACAGTGAAGTCTGAACATTGCACGTGATCTAGTGGCATTCTCATCTTGCACAAGATACAAAGATCAAGATCAATATGCAAAAGTGTGCTTCAGATTCTTCCCATAATGAAAATTTACCTTACTGTTTTTATTAGTGCACATTACAGCAAATATGATTCACAACTATAACAAAGGGTAAATTTTGCCTTCCCTACTCTAAATATACCAAGATATTGCTGATTTTGAAGAAGAATACTGATACACTGCATAAGGGAGATGTGGACTCTAAAGGATCACTTGGATTTGAGCAGGCAGCTCAGGAAAGCAGCACTGTTTAAGCCAACATTTCAGTACAATGTAAACTGAAGTCCCAGGGATGTTAGAGAAGGCTTTCAGTTCTTTAAAGCTTAAATGCTGCTCTGGGTAAAGCCATTAAAAAAAGTCATCAAATACGGCTTTACATTTAAAGTTCAGCCAAATAATTTGATCCCCTCAGTAACCAAAATGCAGACACTCATCAAATGCAGTGCAGCATCTGAAGTGAAAATATCTCCAAACTTGAAGTAGACTTACTATGGGACTCTTCTAATGATGTCTCCTGACATCATTTTTATATATGGATGTCTTGTAAATGCCACAAAATACAGCCTCCAAATACCTAAGTTGAGGCTGGGTCTAAAAAAGGATATTGTTGTGCCTAAAGTTTAGGAAAAAATTTAAGAATGTTTTTCACTTGGTCCCATCTAAGCATCTAATTCAGGGTATGAAAGGTCTTCTGTGTCATCTTCTGTCTGAATGGGAGTCTAAGATTCTTAATTTCATTATAGATGTCTACATACAAGCAAACAGATCCTGCACCTGCAGTCAGCAGGCACCTCTCTCAGAGCGTTTGTGCTTATCAGTCTTTGTGTGGGTATCCTCTGCTTATCTGGGGTAATGAGTGATTACAACTAAGTTTAGCCTACACAGAAACACCAGCTGATGCTCTCTCTTTTACCAGGTGCAGCACTGAAGTAAAGAGTGAGAAATCTTGTGTGTTTTAGATACTCTTTTAGGATGTAGTTTCACAGGATGCTTGCACGCATACAAAGGCAGCTGAGATTATTTCTAGAGTCCTGTCCTCCTCCAGTGCGGTTTGTCTCGGTGTCTCCTGTGCTAGTACAGCTGCTTGTGGGTTTGTGGTTTACTGCCTCACTGATGTGAGCAAATTAGAAGCAGTGAACAGTGAGGGTTGGACTGGGGTTGTGAACTTCTCACAGTAGCTTTGCTGCCAATACTATGATCATCAAAAACTGCAGACCGTGTCTCTTCACACAGACTCAATAAAATTGATTGTGAGTTTTAAGTGAGCTGCTATTACTATAATTAGTATTTGAATCTCATTTATAATTATCCATATGGTTTTCCTTGTGGTTAATTTTCCCCAAGAATGATACATTTAATTAACTT